>CM017441.1:5648907-6090881 GCA_007726485.1 Eragrostis curvula | reverse complement strand
ATGAGCACCAATCTCCAGCAAGTGAACACAGGCATGGCAATTTATTAAGAAATGTGTATGATATGATAGAAATCATCTCTTTCATTATGTAATTCTGTAGTGTATGCAGGAATCATGTATGCGTTCAAACAAGTCCTACCTAACAGTATTTCTGTTGAATAAAAACAATAATGCCTCCACTGCCATCGTGTATACGCAAATCGATACATCAAAGAATTTGGTCCAAGTACAAAATTCCCTCAGGAGTTGTTCGGTGTTGTACCTCTATAGGTAAACAAAATGTATCCGAGATACTGAGGTTCTCTCAAGTAGTATCACTGCTGATTAGTGTATAATAACCATCCTTATACAATCTGTATACCATCCACATGACATGGTGTATTGCTTCCTCTAACCCTAGATACTAACTTGATCATCTTTTGAGCGATCATTCAGACTTGCTCTTCAAGGTGTATACATTTCCAACGACTCCAATGACGCTGACAATAATGGCCAAGCCCAACAATCCAAGTGACAGGATCCTCTCTACATGCCCCAGTCGACATCCTTCCTTGTCCAGCCTCAGTGCTACCAGGGCTGGGAACATGAACCCCAATGCTAGTCCCGTTGTCGCCCCGGTGAACTTGAAGGCCATCCAGATATTGGGTATCATTGTTGACCCAAGGTAAATGAGAGCTAGGAGCACTGCTGTCAATGCGATAGTCTTCTTCCTGCTAGAGGTTGCCAGCTCCCCAAAGATGAGCGAGTCCACTGTCTGCCTCAGCGAGAAGTGTACCACCGGGAAAACAAGGACCAGGTGGATGACATACCCAATCCTGACAATGTAGTTGAGCAATGTGCTGAATCTGATGCCAAGGTTCTTGTCGAAGTTGGTAAGCACGTCAGACTCTGTGTCCTCACCGAACAAGAGGTACCCTGAAACTGCGGTCAGGGCATATACCACAACACATAACACTGTGCTGATCCTCCCAACCTTGTACATGTTCTGGGGTGTCTTCTCCTTGAGCTCATTGTAGATCGGCTGGACATTGAAATGGCATATGTAGGCGTTTGTCATGATCGGTATTACGACAAGCAGGTCAAGCATTGCTTCTCGTGAGCTGAAATCTGGCCCCATCCTTGGCATGCTGATCTTGCCCTCCGCGATCTTGATCAAGGCAATGATGCAGGAGACAACCACAAATACAACAGCAAGGGCAACTGATGCGGCCGATGACAAACTCAGTGAATCAATCTTCTCTAGAGCGCACAATGGCGCGAGGAAGATCACAAGAACCACCAAGATCAGCAGCCTCCGGTTGTCCCACTCGCCATGGCCTATCAGCTGGTCCATGACGCCCATGTGCTTCAGTGACCCAGACATCACGTCTCCGATGATGATCAAGTACACCACGAGGACTCCGGCATTGTTGATGATGACGCACATCTGTGCCACGACACTCGCCGGCCGGCCGAGCGCCCTGTGCACTACCTCGCCGTACGACAGCGAGCGGGAGTACGCCGAGAACCGCACGAGCAGCTCGATGGTGACCTCGGACAGAATCCCCATGATCACGATCGAGAAAAGCCCGACGGCAACGCCGAGCACCTTCATGGTGGCCGGGAGTGCCATAATGCCGGCCCCGATGATAGATGTCGCAAGGTTGAACACGGCGGCTGACACCCCGGATCCCTCAGGAGGCCCGGCGGGGCCGTCGCCGATGAGCGGCAGCTCGTCGTTCTCGCCGCCGCCGCCGCCTCCACCGTCCTCCACCTCACCCAAGAAGGAATCTTGCCTGGAGATCTTGGCGTGGCCGTTGGCGAAGCCATTGGCGGCGGCGCTAGATTTGGCCCCGTTGGATTGGAGCTCGATGGAGGGGGAGGTCAATGGGAGTGACGAGTAATTATTGTTCATATCGCCCTTGGCGCATCAAAGATGGATCACGAAACCAAGAACACGATCAAAAGATCTCGACAAGACAGGATACGAAGAACAAATTGCGCTATAAACAGGGAGGAAAAGGGCCCAATGCTAATCCAACTGAAAATGGAAGGAAAGATTAGCCCAATCTACAGCTCCAGGAAGACGGAATTGTTACCCAAGAGGGAGGAAAATCCGAGTGCTTATCTACTGACAGGGGGAGAGAGATCTCGGAGGGATACTGGCGGGCAATGGTGATTGCTGCTGCACAAAGCTCCTTGCTGTGCCCCTTTCTTGGCGAGATTTGGGTGGATAAACAAGAGCTAAGAATATCTATCTTCTTTGTGAAGCAAAGATTGGGGGATACAGCTGAAGAAGAAGATGAATCTTGAGAAAGAATGGGAGGGGAGAACCTGGGATCTAATTGAAGGATTGGGGCGATGAACTGTAGAGGGAGAGAGAGAGATCTGAGCTTCCTCTCTTTTTTATTTGTTCTCTGCTCCCCTCCCAAAACATGTTCTTGCTTCTCCCTCGTCAGAGTGTTCCCTAAAACTTAAGAGTGCAGTCAATTTACGTTAAAATTCGTTTAAGGGTAGCTACACCAACCATGTGACTCCACTATCTGCTCAGTGTCTAATGACGTGTGGGTCCAAGACAGGTTTGGCCCAAGTGACAGAGGATGGCAGTCGGTAAGCTGCCTTTTGCCTTGATCTCACGCGTCCGGCCACATGGGACGCGTGGATACATGCCTTCCATCTGATTGGCTGGAATCTGATTTGGGACCCATTTAGGCCCCTTTGGAACGCAGGATTTTCACAGGAATTGTACAGGAATCAATTGACTGTTCACAGGAAAAACACAGGAATAGAAAAAATTCCCGCGTTCCAAAGAGGGCCTTACTGGCCCGCCTGTCTGTCTGCACAAATACGAATTACGTTATCATCTCTGGTATAACAGCGTCTCCAATGGCTACTTCCTCCGTTTTTAAAAAATTGACATTGTTGACTATACTATTCACACTTTGACCGTTTAATAATTTATAAAATACTTAGTTATATAAATTAAACATATCATTACTAGATGTGGTGTAGATAGTATTTTAGTAACATAATATATTTATAAGAGTTTAATTATGCAATAATGAAAAAATAATAGTCAAAGTTGTAACAGTAAAAGTCAACAGTGACAAGTATTGAAAAACGGAGGAAGTACTTCTTAGCTAACTTTTAGAATTGTTTATTGGAAAAAAAAAAGTGAGAGAAGGCTGCTAACTCTTCCTCAAGAGGTAACCTCTAACATTTATTGAGACACTGACATACGAGGTCAGTCATTACTTTAGAGTTGATATGAACTCTTATGTTGCCTCTTAGATGACTCTTAGATGACGTGGAGAGACAATGCCGCCTCTACTTTTGGAGACGCTCTAACAGGTCGTCTAATCTTGGTGATTAAAAAAAAATCCAATCTTGTGCCATGCACCGAAATATGTTGTTGAAAGGTAAACATAAACGAATGGGCAATGATCTGGACTCAGTTCGAGTCTGTACAAAATCCTAGGAATTTATATCCAGAAGAAACATCCTTTCCATATAGGGACTTACGATAAATTTTCTCATAAGAAATGTACTTTTCCATCGCTGATTTAGTCAAGTTTCCTCATCTTTCATTCGATTGAATTGCTAGGCCACAAATCATTTATTTTTACCAGTACATAAAAATCATGCCAACACGGTGAATTCAGGCTGCCAACTTTTTTTTTTTTAGGAAACTTCTTGAATTTTTTTTTGGGAAACCTGCCAACTTTTATTTGACACGGGCAATGGTCTTTCGTTGAAGCAATCTTTGGTTGACCAAGTACAGCTCGAAGTTTCTTCGCAACAGATCATAGATATCAAGACATTGTCATGTTTGACTAGGAGTGCTTTGGAGTCCTCCATCCGCATGTGCCATGTGAATCCTTCTTGATCCTCATGATAAATCTTTGTTAATTGCGATGGTCGTGCAACGGTGCAAAATGGGAGTGGTCAAATCTCATAACATATTCAGCCCTATCAATTTCAACTTAAATATCTTGGTGGCTTATCGTAGACTCAGAAAAAGAAATTTTCATCATACGAAAAGGTTTAGATTCTCCTTGGAAAAAAGAAGAAGAAGAAGAGAAATGGTTTAGATTCATCTCTAAGAATTGCAAGCGGCGAGGGAACGTTTAACCAAACAAGATATTTATGTTGTTTTCTCCACACTTTCTATAATATGTGGAAGAATCAACCCCCCGCCCTGAGAATTTTGGGTTAAACATACTATAATATGTGGTTTAGACGTCCCACTAATGGTACAAAGAACATATATTCATGATCATCTATTTTTTTGGAGAAAAGATATTCATGATCATCATTAATGTTAAACTGGTATCACAGCCTGCTAACTAAGCACCCTGTGCAGGATCACATTACAGTCAAGTGTTCGTCAGCTAACAATGATGATCTCTTCCCTACATCGGACATACACAAGCGGAGACAGCAAGAGCAATCAAGTAGCATAAGCTGCGGCAAAATCATGTAGTTCGTCCGGATCAGGAATGATGGAAATCTGAGCTTCCTCCACGATAGGTTCAACTTCAGCTGGCAACTCGTTGCAGTGGATGGAGAGAGTTCGTTTTTCTTGCTGAAATAAGCTGCAAATAGAACAAGTTCAGAGCTGACGTAATGCCAAGATAGGGACCACTGTAAGGAGAATGCCAGCACTTACGGGTTTTTGCAAAGCATTGGGCTATGAACTGTTACAACATATTTGCAGGAAGAGATCTCCTTTATTGAACTGATCAGTACAGTGGGCTCCGAGCAAACAAATCTAACCTGTCGAACAAAGGCATTGCGTGCAGAGTTATACAGATCAAATTGATTTACAACGAAACACAATTCTTCAGGCTAATACTCCGTATTTTATTGTATTTCTCTCACCTCTGTCTCTCGTGGTATATCTGTGAGATCACAGACAGTTCCATTGGTGTACAGATGGACGTGATACCTGCAAGAAAACAATAAGAGTTAACCAATCATTCAAGTGAAATTGCTTCAAGATAATTATGTCATTTTCTCCACACTTTCAAGACATTATAGTACAGCACCTCTTAGAAACATCTTTGAGGCGATGGTCTTCATCAGCAAACTCAGCGCTGCTGTTCTCATAGTAAGCAGCAGTTGCATTGTCATCGTATTCACCTAGGACATATTCTTGAATAACCTTCAATAAAAGAAACACAATTTACACAGCAGTTCTAGATCTCTTACAACTGTATACCGCATAGATGACAAAGTACAAGCATAACAGATTGTACAATACAATTTTTTTACTTGACATGATGTGATATTTTTCGAAGTAAATGCATAGTATTTTCTTTATTCAGATGCAACTTTCAGAACTCATTTCTTCAGTCAGCTTGCAATTCCTGACTGAAAGAACCCAAATTTTGAAGCGATGATGGACAGAAAGACAAACCATAATACAATAATCAAAACCCTGAGCTAAACAAGAAATGAAAGAAGAGAGCTTACCTTCTCACCCTCTACGTGAACCTGTCGAATTTTCCCATGATAACAGAATTCATAAGACCACCAACCTTCATGCTGCGTCAAAAACAAATGATCATATTTTCTAATTCAGGTATTATGTTTACCAGGCACACATGCAGACAACTGAAAATACAGTGTGAGGATCTCATGCATAAAGAAAGAGTTGCATGCTCACCCTATAAAAGCATTGATCTTTGAGAACCTCGAGCAGTTCATCTGGCTCCTTTGGTTTAATTCTCCGTTCGCTTTCTATTATAACATTGGTTGCATTTTGTGGGAGCATCGACTTCATGGTTTTAGTCTCTTCAACTGGTAAGAAGCATGTATAGCGTTTCCCCACATGACTAGTCATTGGTTCCGATTCCTGGCCAATCTCCTGTTGGATACATCATAATTATCTCTAGTCAGGAGAACAGGGCTTCGATTGGTTTATGCAAAGCAGCGCCATTTAGGGCAGAACAAATTTGGACAAGTAGCATCTAGCGCGAAAATGTCATGAAAATCACATGATTTAGTACAAACATGGTAAGTTAAAAACGACTAAATCATATTAAGCTACTTGTTGCCGGCAATGACTAACTGTAACTAAGGTTTATGATACTGTCCTTGTATTTTTGACTCATATAGACTAAACTGGTGAGTTAAGGTCAGTTCTAAACTCGAATTAGCTTTAACTTTAACCCACTAAAACCTTGTTCACATAATCAACCGTGAAAAAACAATATCAGCAATCAGATAAACAAACCAGAAGGATATTTTACCGGATGGAACGGAGAGTCAGCAGAATGGAACTCAACGTGGTACCTCGGCTCACGCGAACTCCGCCCAAAGGGCACACCTGCGGATCACCACAGTTCAGCCACACATAGGGCGCAAATCAGTAATCAACATAAGAGTAGGAACGGGAATCTCATACAGCCTAACGTCAATCCAGTTGCATATTCCAGATCACATGGGCGCAAATGAGGAGCCTTTTCAGCTACCGGGAGCTAGACCTGGGCAATAAAACCTACGACTTATCGATTCGATAAGGAAGCCATCGAGGCACACCGCAGATGCGTCGACGAAGTCCTAGAATTGGGTTCGGGATGACATCACATGAAAGGGGGAACTCAACTCCGTGCAAGCCGAAGAGATCTGGCGAGGCCCTGGTGTGCTCACCTGACGTGGTGAAGATCTGGTCGGCGGCCACCGTCCCGGCAACCAGCAAGAAGAGCAGCACACGAGCCCCGCCGGCGAAGCCCATCGGAGACGGCTAGTGCTCGCCTCCGGTTTCTCTCGTCAGCGTCCGTGTTTCTGTAGCAGTTCAGCCCTGCCTGGCCCTGGAGCCTGATGAATCCGTGCGTGATGTGAGCGCAGCTTTACGCCTTCGAATGTACAATACGCTTTCAGGGCGGCTATTTGCTACTCTCGGTTCCGTCTTCCGTGAGATTTCTCTCAAGTCTCAACTCTTTTTTTCGAGTACTCTCAAGTCTCAACTCGTCCAATGCGAAGACACAAAAGAGTTGGTCCCATCACGTCATCACAGAGAGGTGACATCTCCCAATCAATCATTCTAGCAGAATCTCAATGCCTTTGCAGTTCAATGCCTTACACTCCGTGGGGATTTCCTTGACTGATACTGATGAATGTACCCTGTCGAAGGGATGGAACTGATGCAGCTGTCAACTTGCAATGTCAGCAAGCTATCGATCGGAATACAATGATACTAGTACTACGGAAGATAGATGTTGGCTGTTTAATTACAAATATCAATAGGAGCCCTAACGTACATGAATAATTGCCCCTAACCGAATGAATTCAGATAGTAACTGACCTGATAGCCATATAGTAGTAAAATCAGCAACGTCCACATCTCCTTTCAGAAATACTCCTACTGTAGTTCAGTACTCCAGTGAAGTGTCGTTTGACCAGTGTGATCCACAGCATTTACGTCCGCTCCATGCTGTCCAGAGACCAAACATCATCACCCAACCGAATGAAGGAAATTCACAGAACACGGTCAACAGCAACCAACAATACAGGAATCACCAAACAAAAGTAGATATAGATATAGTAAAATAAAACAACTACTAATGGACTCCACGAATTTTGATTTGTCTAGCATTAAACAACAAAAGTAGCATTGTTCATCTTTGTTGGTGGCCTTGGAATATATTCAAGCTCGTAAGTCTATCGGCTGTCAAATTGAATGATCCCAATATTGTTATCACTTCATCAATTGCTTACATTGCATGAAAGCAATCTGAGTTGAGTGGATTACTTGCGAGTAAATTTTGTAAGCAATAAACATATCCTGCCATCTGAATATATTGTCAATATTTCAATGATCATGAAGAAGAAAAAATGATCCGACCAAAAAAAAGCTATATATATTCATAGGCTTAATGAACTGTGCGTGGCATGATAACATTAGCAAACTCGATCGAGCAGTTTTGAACCGAGACAGAATTGAATATTGTGTGCGTGCGTGCATGCTAATTCTGAGCTGCAGCTGTACCGCTTCAGACTTGCCGTGTTGGTTTGCCGAGACATGATGGCGTGAACGTGGCGTATTCCGGCGAAGGCGTTCTCTCGATACAAGAACGTAACTGAGTAGGAAGCGTGTTCGATAGCCGGCCCAGGTGCGTGAGTAGTTGTGTGAGTGTGGAGCCCGCAGGGCAGTGTCCTGCCTGTGCTACATGTAGCCAGTGCCTGTGTTACATTCAGAATAAAACTCGTGATGCCCACCAACTTGTTTCCCAATTAGTAGCTAGGTGAGAGAGACCTCGCAATCCTCACGCCCCTGTCGATCACCGCCGGTGGCAAGGGTGCGATGCGACAGGTTCATGGCCTGTCCGCCACGGACCGGACCCAGCGGCAAGCAAAGCGCGGACAGCCGCAGATCGAGCGCGCAGACCGCGTGGCGAATTAAGGCGCGGGCGAGGAGAGGAGGGTCGCACCGGCGCATGCTGAAGCGGGTAGCAGCAGCCAGCTGAACGTCCTGACCTGCTGCTGCGTGCGGCACCTGGACGCGGATGCGGAGATGAGGCGACGTGGACGGGGCAGCGGCCCAGGGTTGTACACTAGCTTATTGCGCGTTGCCTGCTGATGCAAATTGCGCGCGCTGCCCCGGGCGCGGCGGCCGGTGGCGGGCGTTCAGCGAGCACACGCGCTGGCGCACAACAAAAAGCAGAGACAGGAGGTTTATCACCATCACTTTGCATCGTTCCTCCCTTGGACGTGCATGATGAACTGCTGCTGATGACGTAGATATGGACCCAGACAGCACGAATATCTCCACTCCCACGCAACCTCCCATATAGAGGTATTTCTCATGCTCAGCGATCAGTGATTGCGCGAGGTGAAATTTCCGCATGTGCCTTGGGGCTTGGGGGAAGACACAAGGCTTCAACATCGGTGAGCTTTTCTGTCAAATTTTACATGACCATAATTGATTACTAGCTAGCTTTGCTCTTGAAGGGCAAGTGGGCGGTTTGCCGTCTACATCATTCCGCTAGACTAAGCTGGTGTTGCTGGCTTGCAGCTCGGAAGATCGAGGAGGCAAGTACTTCTTTCCGTAAATGGATGCAAAGAGCTTGAAGCTATAACGCGTTGAACACTCCGTTCTGTCAACATCTTGTTTGAGACATTCAGTCCTGTAAAGCAACAAGTTTGGATCTGCCTAAATTTTCCACTGAAGTTAACTATGATCAGATCATGCCTCACCTAGCAAACTCTGGAAAGGGCCATGAAGCAAGGAACGCACCAATCTTGAAAGGCACAATATTCAATACTAGCTTGATCTGAAATTAGGTTCTTCATTTGCTACGTTTTTAGTTGTTTAATCTCTACCGTATTGACAATTGTGCAGTGCCAATGCGTAAAATATTAAGTAAGAGTGCACATTGTACTACGAACAACCCATTTCAGCTCAGACTTTCAAGAGTTCAGTTGTACGCCACACCAGTGTCCAAATGCAGATATCGAGCCCGATGTGAGGCCAAATTGAGTGCTAATGTCTGTTCAGGTATTTATTCGCCTGTGTCACAGAAGTTAGCAAGTCTCCGGCCGAAATAGCAGTGGCAGTGAGATCGACACGCAACACTGGGCGATATAAGTCTGTTTTTTTGCCAAAAAAGTGTAAAGAGTGGGTGTTGAAAGATCGGTGTGATGAATGACCAACCGTGAGAGAGTCTTTCAGTGTTTGAGCCTGACGAGGTTTTGGAAGTGGTCCCGTGCTCTGATGATTATCCTCCACGTTGCTGATCGGAGCACTGGCTTCTTCTTCCCTTTGCTCTGGTGGATCTGCATGCACAGGCGCTCGTACCTGAGGGCTCGATCGAAGACTTGTCATCGAACTCACTTTTGATCGAGTCCGACGCCGTTCTCCAGAATTTGCTGGTTGAGAGCTTACCAAATAGGACGACTCTTTGTGGTCGAAATCCTACATGCCGTTATAAACGTAGTTTAGACCCATGAAGTCGACGCAGTACGTCCCACAAGATGGTACGTACATGCATGCTTGTTCTAAAGAAATAGATCACATTACTTTTTGCATTGTAATTTTTCATGTGAAAAGGACCCTTGCTGTATCATGCATGTAAAAACTCCTTTTTGTTTGGGTTCACATCAGCTTCCGCTTTTGTTCAGATGCATGCAAAGCTTCCAGCTAACAAGTGAGTGAATATTTCCTCGCACGTACAATTCCAAGAATCACATTTGGCCTACTGCTAAAACCTGTACTTTATCGTGCCGGTTCATTCTTGGAATTGTACATTTCGGTTGCCACTCGCTCCCTACTAGTACCTTTTGACTACCTGACTGCCACGGAGAGCTCGCTCGCACACCACTGCCTCCTCCTCCTCTGTAGCGCGACTGGCGGCGATGGTCGCCGCCGCGGGCCGCACCGCGGCGGCCAGTGCCATGGTGTTCGCTGTGGTCTTTGCTCTGGCCGGGGCTGTACCCACATGTGCACCGCACCTACTGGAGCTCGTCGCGTGCCTCGCCGCCGTGGTCTGGGTTTCCACCGATCCAGCCTTCCTCAGCAAGACAGTCCCCGACTCCGGCAGCATCTTCATCATCTGCGTCTCGGGATTCGCAACTGCGTTGAAGTACATTGGCGCGGGCGGCGGCGCGCGCTACACCACGGGCGAGGCCCGCGTCCGCAGCGCCAGCTCGGTGGTCGCCGCCGCGGGCCGCGCCACGGTGGCCAGCCGCAAGGGGTTCAAGCTTCTGGCGTCCTTGGTGATGTTCCTCGCGGAGACCACCCAGCAGGCGCTCGTCGCGAGTGAGGCCGCCGCCAACCTGTGCATCTTCGCCGACGACGGAGAGCAGCTGATCTGCAGCAAGATGCTGCAGAACGCCGTCGTCGCCATGTTCCTGTTCATCACGGCGCGCACGATCTTGTTCATGGAGGAGTGGTTCGAGTACATGTGCGCGGGCGGCGGTGCCAGCGCCGTGAACGCGGGCCACGGCCGCGTCCGCACCGTCTGGGCCGGCTCCGGCGTCACCCACGAGTTCCGGCACGGCGTGCGCACCATCGGCGGAAGCGGAGAAAAGTCGGACTTCATCAACCGCACTGGAATCATCGGAACGATCTCCGCCAGCATCCTCTCCCTCATCCACTGCGACGCCGGCTCCGGCTACACCACTGGTGAGGCCCGCGTCCGCAGCGTCAGCTCGGATATGGCGTTCCATCAGCGCTTACTGTACATCTGCGTCAAGGCGCGGCTCCTCGTCGGCAACATCGCTCGTCGTCTCAAGGTACGACGAGAACCGAATCTCCTCTCATGTCCCCTTCGAACGGCCCACTAACAGCCCAGCTCGTGCACCAAGCCAGCCGCCTAGTGCCCGCTTTTAAGGCCCACTAACTGTATTAGCGATCGTTTATTACTTAGTGGATTTCACACGCATCTAAAATTATTCAACATTTCCCATAAAATTTTTCAACATTTTATTGTATTTAATAGATGTTGATTGTGTATATTAAATTTTGAGATATAATTAAAAAATACAAATACTGAGCGAGTGATGTATCTGCTATGTACGTAGGATGGGTGAATGTAGCCCAATAACACACTATGAAATGTTGATGCGTTGGGCTGGATGTGTTTGGGTTGGGTTCATGTGGGCTTAATATATTACATGGGCTGCACTGTTTCAACATTTTCTTGTCTTTTCGAAATTGTGAGCGTTTATAAAAAATGTTAAGCTGTTAAAAAAATAAACATTTAATTTATTGTATTACTTCTAAAGCTATGTGGGGATAATGTTTCTTGCGAAATGTTGAGCGAGGCTGCTCAGTATGTGGGCTGGGTCTATGAAGCTCAATAATAATGTGGAAATGTTGTGAGTCGTTGGGCTCAATTTGTGTGGGCTGGATAAATGTTGGCTAGTATATATGGGCTTCAAGCATTTCAGTTTCAGTTTCGGGTTGCAAGCATTTCGGTGTCAGTTTCAAGCTGCAAGCCTGCAAGTAATTGCTACTCCGTATTCGGCTTTATTTGTCCGCTTAATGCCACCTTTGTTTCTTGTGAATAGGGCCAGATCAACGACGGACGAGGCACGGGCCGCGCGGCGCTTGCGTTGTTGTGGATCGCAGCCGCCAGCTGTCAGGCCTTGGGTATGTTAAGTTCTCGGGCCGGGGGGCATTTCGTGTTATCTAATATTCCCCGTGTAGCTGTTCTTGTGATTGTGCTTAAAAAAAATGCTCTTGTGATGCAGGGGTCGCCGGTCAATCGTGGAATGTTTCATCATGGAACCAGTCATCCTCGAATGAGACGTCTCCCACCGGTTTCAAGGATGACAACAAGTATGTCGAGGACGGCGGTCTGGCTGCCAAGTGGGGCCCATACTGGAGGTGGAAGTTGGGTTTTCTCTACCTCGTTGGCCTAGGTGTCCTTATAGGCTTTATTTACCTTGCGCACTGGTTTTTTTCCCGTGTTTGTGGTGGAGCTGGACCAGACGACGACCCGATCCCTCCCCTTGTCCAGGCCCCAGCCCCCCCGCCGCCCCCGCTCTGCATTGTTTGTTTGGACGAGATGGTGGCGGGTGAGGAGCTACGGACCCTTGCGTGCACCCACAGTTACCACTCTCACTGCATTGCAGGGGTGTTTCAGACAGGGGCCCGTAGGTGTCCTGTGTGCAGGTATGCCGTCCCACCTGACGACGACGGCGAGTTGGAGGTTGAGATGGTGTGACCGTGTGAGTGAGTGAGATGTAGATACTGATTTAGTGTGTGTGAGTTGTACAAATACTAGTGTTCTATCCACTCAGATAGATGACTGTCATGAGCTTGGTTGCTGTCCTCGGTCGGACCATATGCATGTCCAAATGGGATAAAACAAGGATTTCTGGTTTATTTTACTTTAGAAGTTTTCCATCTCTTGGTCTAATAACTAATGTAAAATGGTATTCTTCCCACTGCTACATGATGATGTTATTTATTGTTATGATATCAAGCTACTCTCATTTAATCATTCAAAGATGGATTAGCGAGATCACGATCCACTAAGGTATGTTTGGGTTTGGGACCAAGTAAGACGGGATGGAACTGTTCCATTTTTTCAGGACGGATCCGTTCCTTTTTTATGTTTGGTTGAAAGGATAGAATGGTTCATGTTTGATGTTTGTTACACGGGATGGAGAGGGACGAGATGAACGGCATCTTCCAAATTTGAACGGCATATTCCAAAATCCGTTGGTTCACATTGCCGGCGGCTGTTTCGCATTTCGTCAAACACCTTCAGTGCACTCACGTAGGCTTCGTCAAGCTCTGGCTTGCCTTCGAACAGAGCTCGGAATCGTGATGGTGTGGCTCACGGTGGACAGCTTGCGTTGCGGCCCAAGGCGGACGGCGCTAGGGAAGAAGGCAATTGTGTCGCGCGCCACCTCGCCACGCTGGGCCGCCCGTCTCGCCGCGCGCCCGGTGAGGCAGAGCGCGAGGACGAGCAATCCACGCCGTGCGCGCACTCCATGGCAGCCCGCCCCGCTGCGAACATGTTGAGTGCACGGCGACGTGTGGGCAGAGCACGTCGGCAGCAGGCGGGCAGCGCATCGGCGTCCTTGCGTTGGCTCGTGAGCAGCAGAGCGCTCATCCATGCCTGGCAGCGCGGCGTCGTCCTTGCGCGAGCTCGAGGCCCCCGCGCCGTCCGTCGCCCTGCTCCGCCCACCGCCGCACCGGCTGCGGCGTCCACGCCGGCGCCCGTGTCCTCCCCTCCCGCGCCATCCGCGTTCGCGCCGGCGCCCGAGGCATCCAGGAGAACAGCTCGTCGAGGAGCCGCGTCGGGGCAGGGAGCTCCCGCGAGCTTGGCCCACTGCGCGCTCCCGCGAGCTCGAGGCACGCCGTCGTCGTGGTCCGCAGCGGCGAGCGGTGGCGCCGGGACGCAGTCACGCGGGGGAGCAGCGGTGCGTGATTACAAAATTTGGGTGTTCGGCAGTCCAGGAATCAATCATGAGCAATATCTGGGACTGCAGGACGCAGCAATATGGATTTGGCCTAGCATGATTCAATTCTATGATCGTCTAACATAATTTATGAACTTGCAGCAACCACAAGTTCAACTATATTATCCCAGAATAGCATGCATGGATATTCTACAATCTGAACACAAGCAGAATTTGGTTGGTTCACATCTGTATCCATACAAGGAATTCACATATAAGTTTCTGAGCCAATAATTTAACATCTAGCAACTGCTGACGTCTAAGCAAAACTGCAAAAGGCTTCACGAGATTGAACTAGTGCTGCAGCAAATGGCTTCATGAAAGTGCGATCTGCATGTAAGACAAAGTAGTTAAGAGCAATGAATTGCATATATAATGACCTCCGTAAACTAAATCAACTCTGCTTGTGTAACCAACAGGCAAATAGTGGTGATCAATGTATCATGTGCCTAATTACAGTCAAATTAAAATAATGTAGAAGTACGTAATACCAATGCAGAGATGCAGTTTTGCTATTGAAAATGCAATGTTGCAGTGAACAAATGTACTGAGTAATTATCAAGATATTTTAAGTAAAAGAAAGTTGAATGAAGCTGGACAGTGGATCATATGAACTCATATAGAAATGCAATGCTTGTACTTTTACATGAGCTGAAATTTAATTCATAAGAAACACTTTCCAAGAATAGTTCATCCTCTAAGCTAGGTCTACTTGAAATTATAGAGTTTAGTTCATTGAAATCCACTAGAAACACTAAGCATCTATTAAGTAATCTTCAAGAAATTATGACTCACCATCGTAAAGCTCTCCTAAAGCTTCAAACAGTGGAAAGGTGGCCTTGGTGTTGCGAAACTTCTTAATTTTAGGATATGTCTGCACATTCAAAAAAAAAAAATTCCGCCCGAATCTGATTATTCACGTCAGATTATTAACCATGCATAGTTCTTTCAATTATTGTTCATACCAAGATTTACAAAGAATTCATAGCAAAGAAAGACGGAAGAAAAGAATTTTCATTACTATTCTTTCAATTAAAGCAAGAGGGACAGAATCCAAAATATACCTTCTGGAGTTGCCTCTACACTCCAACGTGGAGGTTTGTCTTCCCCAACTCTAACTGCCGGTGGAGGGATCTACACAATAACAAGGAAAATTTCAGGCAATTTAGTTACTTCTGTCCAAGGCTGCAGCTTTGTGCACTAACGAAAACAATCACACCAGCTCATGATAGAATATTCATTTAGAGCCAAAACAAGCAGGCAAGGAAAAATAAATACCGCACTGATAATTCAGACAAACAATAATTTGTAGAGATTGTCATTTGAGAGACAGAGCATATATTAAATGGGGATGAAACAAACAAGAACCGTTGCACGGGTAATTGGATGATATCTTTTCTTGGGAACATAAATCCTATAGCATTTGAAGACACGAAATTGCAAGCGAAACCCATCATGGACGACTTGGCAAAATTCTGCATTACTCATAGCGGGATTTGCTTCTGCAATTCTGAACTGACAAAGTACGGACTGAAAAAAGACTAGGATAAATTAGATGCTAGCAAATTGTACTTGAGAGCTGAAACTAAGAGAAGTGCAACTGATAAAATAATGAGTTTCTCCTATCCAAGGCTGCAGTTTAATGTATAATTTATGCATTATCAAAAACAATAACAACAGCTCATGATAGAATATTTAATTAGAGCAAATTTTATTACACAGGAGCCATTAGGCAATACAGGATAAAACAAACAATGGTACAGCGATATGGAGGAAGCTAACAGGCAAGCAAGCAATTGCTATGCATATAAAAACACTATAGCTACTAGCTTATGCAATAAGCAGTAAGCTAGTAAATGTTGCCTTGATAATTTGTTGAATGGTACACCAGAGACATTCAGATTTCAAAAGCAACTACTGGACGACCTGTAGCCTGCATCCAAAATCTGCAGTGCACTGCAGCCTGCATCCATCTAGGCTGCAGGGAAGCAATCGACAATAATAACTGCAGCCTGCATCCAAGATCTGAAAGCAAAGAAAGGCTGTACATCGACAACACAGCCCTGTCGTCTATTATGAAACAATTTCATCTGAACTCATCTATGGAAGATACGACCTAACCCTAGCAAAATTTCAGCACACATCAACAGAGCGTTAGATCGACAACACCAACACGATCCATTCAAACTCAACGGAAATCCCTATCACTATACCGCAAACACCAGAATTTTTTATATCAAGCTTCAAGAAACCAATGCGAGGAGAGGAGAGGGGAAGGAGCGCGTGAATGGAGCGTTACCGGGGAGAAGCAGGTAGGAGGCGGAGGACGCCGGGTTGAGGACGCCACCGTCGCCAGAGATGGCCCTGTGCTGCATCCCGTCAGTGCACTTCCTGGCGTCGATGGTGGCGAGGTTGGTTAGCGCCGTGGCCGCGAGCGCAGCGGCCGGGCCGCCGCCATCAGCGACGAGCCTGACACAGTGACGCTCGCATCGTCGCTGTCGAGGTTGAGGAGCAGGAGCGCCTCGTCCCTGGCCTCCCTGTGCCGTGAGAGCAGCCGCGTTGCCGGACTCCAGCATCTCGCTCCGCCTGGCGGCGTCCGACTTGACCAGCCCTCGCCGGAATCCGTGCGGGGCTGCGGGCCAAGGAATTGGCGTCTGCCCTTCGCCCCGGTCGAGCCACGAGCGTGTGCGCGCCCAAGGTTGACAATTTTGTTTTGAGCGGAAAACCGGGCCGGACCGGGATGTTTGGTTAGCACGAAAACCGGAAAATTGTTCGAAAACAGGATCAAAATACAAATAACGAAATTTGAATAACAAAGTGTCAAAATTTTTAGTAAACCGGACGAAAATTCTGGTAAACCGGACTAAAATTCGGAAAACCGGTTTAAAGAGAAAAAATGAAAAAAATACAAAAAATGAAACATTGAAACAAAAAATATGTTAAAAAACTAGATCAAATTTACAGCCCAATGGTGGAAATGGAACACGTAGATTTCGATCGTTTGGTTTGTCAAAAAAATCAAGGAAGGTTGCTAGTTTGAATTTTCTTCTTTTTCAACTCAGAAAATTTGCGTGATTTTTTTGACATATCAAACGATCGAATTTTTGTGTTCTTGTTTCACCATTGTGCTTAAAATTTCATCTAGTTTTTTTACATATTTATTTTCAAATTTTTTCAATTTTTCAAAAATAAATAAATTTTGAATTCAAAAACCTGAGAACCGGATAAACCGGACCAGACAGGTTTTTCCGGTTTCCGCGGTAACCGGTCCGGTTTACCGCGGTTTTGTAAACCCTGTGCGCGCCATGCGAGAGACAGCGCGAAGGTCCCCTCAGCCCGCCATCCCCAGCCATCTGCGCTCGCACGCCGCCACACGGTTCCGGTGAGACGGTGCCCTTGGGATGGCAACGCCGTCGGGAGCAAAGGCGGAAATGTTCAGCGGCCTGCGAGCGGGGAGCGGTTCACCTGTGGGAGAAGAACGGGGATCCGGATCCTCAGCAGATGGGGCTCCAGCGACTGTCACCCTCTCCGCAAACCATCCGGAGAGATTTGTTATTTTAGGCTCGGTTTAGGATGGCTTCACCAAAATAGCTTCCACACAGTTAAAATATGGTTCTGTTTGGTAGACACAACATAATTAGACTTTGTCTCCTAGACACTAAAAAATTATGACATTTGTCTACAACACACAATAATATAACAATTGACTATTTTAATGTGTTATATCTCAATATAGAAAATATAACATGACTTGAAATTTGGCACGACCATACAACGTTGTATGTTCTATGCATGTGATTTTTTATAAATTTTTATATGATTATTTTCATTGTTTGGATTTGAAAATAAATATTATTTTTGGTAGAAAAGTTATGAAATCAATCAAATTAAAATCCATAAAAATCACATAGGTAGGGAATATAATGTTCTATCTATATACTAAGTTTCAAATTGCAATGCATTTTGTCCATTGCAATGAAAAAAAATCAAAATATTCTATTTTTCAGCTATAGTGTGTCGTAGACAAATGTCACAATTTCTTAGTGTCCTGGAGACAAAATCGAATTATGTGGTGTTTACCAGACAAAACCGCACTTTAAGAATGCCTTCTAGATAAAATTCCCTTCTCTAAAATAACAATTGTCGCACCGCTAAAATGAATATATGAGCTCTTTTGGATTAAAGTGACCTCATCTTTTTTTTTTTGTCTTTAGAGTCATTAGATTGACTTCAACAAGTCATCCTTATACTTAAAATGGGCCTGAAAATGTGACATCATGGCCCAAGGCTTAATAGAATTGATAGAATACTTAAAATAGGTCTCAAAATGTGACATCAACAAGTTACAACTTCTTTTCCTAAAGCTCATTTCAAAAGAACTCCGAGGTTAAGAGCGTTTGGCCTGGAGCAATTTCAAGATAGGTGACCGACTGGAAAGTCCTTCCCTGGTGCACACGAGTGAGAACAAAGTGTGCATAAAAGACTTGTGTTGGTCTTAGCTGCGACCCAACGTCCGCGCCATCGCAATCTTCTTCTCTCTCCTTCTCTTCCTGTGGCCCCTGCCCCCGCCTCCTCCTCGTCGTCCTTCGCCCAACCGCCCCCAAACCCTAGCCCTTTCCAACCATGCCATCTGGATCCCGCGACCGCGCCCGCCGACTATGTCGACGATGCCAAGACCAAAGAGGTCAAAGACCTACCGGGCGAGCTGAGATTGACACCACCGCTGCCCCTCCCCCTCCACATCGCTGCCCCGACGAGGATCCTCCTCGCTGCTCCCGTCAGACGAGCTCAACGGAGGCGGCAGGGAGGGCGGTCTGCGGCGGCCTCCTCTGCCCTAACCATGGTGCGCCACGGTGGCTCCCTCCGCCCAATCTCCAGCACGACATGGCATCCTCCTCCTCCGTCCGCAAGTGCGACTGCGGCGGCGTCTGGGCGAGCGACTACAATGACATGATTTGTCTCGACGGTGACAGGATTTAGCTCTTCGCCTTTCAGAGTTGGGCGGCGACGAGCGCAACTCCCTCTCCCCGGCCTCGGCCTCCAAGCACCACGCCCGATGCCCGAGACAAGGACCGTGATGACTCCTCCAGCCATCCCCGCGACGGCTCCTCCAACCATCCCAGCGACGGCTCCTCCTCCCTCCATTCTCGCGTCAAGTAGCGGCAGGAAGAGCAACGCGAGCAGCAGCAACCGATGTTGCGCCGCGAGCAACAACGACTCCTCGTCCACCACCCCGGCGTGTCCGCTCCCCCTCCTCCGCGCTACCCCGCCAGGAGGTTTGTCGGGTCTCCCTTGACATAGCTGCCCTCCATCTACGTGAGGAGTGCATCTTGCCATGTGGGTGCTCCGCCGTCGCCTCGAGAGCACCTCCATCGTCACGATGGAGCTGCTCCGTGCTCGGGAGGGCGCATCACTGCCTGACGCTCCCCCGCCATCACCTTGTCGCCGTCTCGCTGCTCCGCGGGAGAGCATCATCGCCTCCAGCCTCTGAGATTGTCGGTTGTTGATGTGCCCATGCATGCGCTCGTCCAACGCCGCCATGGCGAGAAGTTCGTCTTCGTGTCGTCGAATTGTTCAAGAGGGACAGGAGGAAGGCGACAGAGTGCAGAATGAGGAAGGACTCTGGGACTTTGGTTGGAGATTGTACTTTAAAGCTCAAAAACACCCATTTCATAGTTTGGATCTCAAATTTAGGTCTCCGCCGTTGGAGTCAGTCTTAGAGTCTCCTCCCCCGTGCACCAGCAGCCACGTGTAACACCCGGTCCATATAGCCATGATTGTGATATGGGCCGTCATAGGCCAAGCCAAGCCCATGGCCCCCAGTTCAACAAAAATCTCCCTCACGTAGCGCATCACAGAACTCAGACAAAGCGGAGACGAAGAGCCTCAAAAGAAGAAAAAAAAAACATTCAAATTTCAGTATCGCTGTTGCATAAAATACACCACTAGTTTGAGGAACAATCTCACTCTGATTTTGATTTTTTTTTTCCTCGAGTTGCATTCAAAATACACCACTAGTTCGAAGAAACACACCACTCTGAAACGTTAAAAGCCTCTATTTCACTCTGAAACTTCATGCCAAGTTGAGTTTCCTGAATAGGAATCGCACTCCCCCTAAAAAAAAATAGGAATGGCACTCTGCTCTATGAAAAATTATGTACGCATTATTAGCGCAGTTCTTGAGGATGTTTACAAATATCAAACACGCTTCAACCAATTTCTGCTGATAAGTACTTGTTCGATCTGCCATGCTCTCGGTCGTTCTTTTCTTCCATCCCAATAGCAAGGTAGATTGATCGCCAAGTTGGGGTCCTCGATCAATTTTGTGCTTTATCTAGGCTGAATTGGGGTGAAAGGGAAGTGTTGTGATATCTCTTCTTCGGCGCCCAAACTGAGCAGCAATCTCACTTTTCCCAGCACGACGTCAGCATTGCGGTACCTGTCGACTGGTCAAGAGCAGGAGGCTTTGTATATTTTTTTCCCTAATTATATTGGGGAAGGCTACGTTGCTTTTAGAATCTTAGAGATATGCATCACTGGCTGCCGACTACGCCCTTTGTTTTAAAATCTTAGAGATTATCATCGAACAGTCAAACATAACTAAAAAAAGTCAATAGTGACAATAGTGATGAGGCGTGAGATTTGGGCAGATTTGACGTTGAGAGCAAAATGGAAAGAGGCGGGCGTGTAGAAGATCCACGATGAGATAAAGTCCGGTGTCGTGTAGGAGCAGCGAATAAATGCGGACATACACGTTCCATTGGTAGAAATCCTTACATTGTTAGAATGAGAAAGTAGAATATTATGATACTAATAAATGATATTTTATTGATTATAAAATGTCTCATAGCATAAAGTTTTTAGTCAGTGCAGCCTCCAGGACCCCCATAATAGAACATATTATTCGTAAAGACACTAACTTGATAGCATTTCTTGTGAGTCACGTCAGAATGAACACCAACAGGCCATGGAGGAGGAACATAACCATGTCCATTATTATCAACAAACTGGATATCTTCAAATGTCGCAGATTTTTCTCCTGGCCACTGCCCATTCCCCATTGGCGGGCTGGGTTCTCCCACGTTAGATCCTGTGTAACCACCCCAAGTTATCATATTTGCATGATCCGTCAAACTATTGAAGAGATTCTTTGGCCAAAATCCCACGGGAGTAATGTTTCCACCATCGTGACCAAAATATAGCCACCAATCTCCATCATCTTTCTTCTACAGAAAAGAAAAGTACATTATATTATATGAAATAAACTTCACATTTAACCATTTGAAAGGGTATCGTTTTATCCTCGCGGATTAAGCCACATCATCATTGTTTCAAGTTTGACCTTACAATACTTAGCTTTGCCTATGTGTCAGCTTCTTCTATCCTCATAATATTTCTAAATGTTACAAAAAAATTATTATCTAGATATTTAACCAACATATAAAGAAAAGCAAGGTTCATTTGTTTAATACTCAAAAGAATCAGGAGATAAGGTGGTGTATATGATAGACATTCTATTTGGCGTACCTTGAATATCTTGATTGTTATCTTACTTTTCCCCTCCAAACTATCTCCTGGGGTAATCGGAGCATAGTTAACTGGTACAAATCCATTGCACTTCAAGTCAGTGCATCCAGTTGATCTGTATCCATCAGCCTAGTAGATGTTCAATTCCCATTAAAAACTAAATCGATGCACAAGGTATAAAAAAATTAAAAAAGTAAGTCCCAAATTTCGGTTCTGAGACACAAAAGATTAAAACAACGTCAAAGTGAATCAGCATTGTTACCATGACTAGCCACATACCGTCCATTTTACATAAAAATGACTTTTGTTGTCCCCGTAGAAATATGGCGCAATCTACATGAAACAGAAAAATGAGATTCAAAACTCAACAAGCACATCAAGTCTACATTAGTTATTGAAAAAATAGAACTTTGACTTACTCCCCATCCAGCATGTATAGCATTAATATTATCGGCACGCCCTTGTTGCACATTCGAGACTACAACAGTAGCCTCAGTGTCTTGCCCATGAATAGTAGCCGGAAACTCATGAACACTTAAAGTTGCTATGGTACCGTATAGTACCGAATCATAAGTAGAACTTGATTCGTAAACTGCTCTCTAATTGAAGAAAGAAACACAATTAGTCAAAGTTTTTTAAATTTGTAATGCTTTGGTTACCATTTTTTCTCCGATAGATATACAACTTGGATAGACATATCCCCAATAAAACTATAAGGTGTGGATAAGAGAGCATGACCTATGACTTACATGTTGAATCGATGGTAAACTGTCAAGTGGCTCCACCTTGATGGATAGTGAGCTCCCATTAGATGACGCCTCTTGGTTGAATCGCATACCGCTGCAAAGGTATGGCCTCTTCCCACACCATGATGCTGTAGCGACTTGTTTCAAACAAAAGATGGAGAGTAGCATAAAGAGGTAAAAGGGTCTCAACATTTTTCCTACAAGAAACACGAGACTTTCAATTGTACCCCACCCTTGTCCTATCGAGATGTGAAAGAACTGGTTTATATAGATACGATATAAATAGGACTGGCTAAATGATTGCATTCTGATCGACCAGTGCAAAGAAATCAATAATAATATAGATTTGATTGAAATACATTAATTATTCAATATATATTATCAATGCTATGGAAAGAAATTATTATTCCAGAGATATTGGTACAAACATGAAATCTGCTCAAATCAATCCAAAAAAATGAATTGTTTCTATATTTAATGTAATCACAGGAAGATATTGCATCCAATGCTATGCAAAGAATTAATATTCCTTTAACAAATATATACTGCTAAAAGATCGCACTGATTTGAATACACTGCGTTGATCACAAAAAATTGCTTAATCAATGGTATGGATAATAATATTCCTCTCATAAATAGGAAAAATTCTATGCATGCGTGATGTAAACTGGAGGCTGTGCATCGCCACCCAGTACCCCTATTCGTGACACCTATCTTCGACCGATCTCAAGCACCTCTCATGGAGTTGATGCATGTACAAGTGGATGGACCATCTGCTGCCCGTATCCTCTATTTGAGCTGAGAGGGAAAAGATCAGGTGCTGCTGCCACCTTGAGGTGCTACCGTACTCCCCATGAAGATAGCACTTTAACAGATGCAAAAAAATAATATATATAATGCCTTAGAGGTTCTAAAACCCCTTTATGTCATCTTGTGTCATACCCCAATTTCTGGAGCATGTTGTGCATCATGTACCAGTCCCTGGATCAGTAGCTGGTACGCACAAGAACACAGATATGGTAATCAAAAGCATACTTCGTATAGGTAAATATTATAATACCTGAGATATCACCTTTAGTGGCGGTTCAACAAGGATACAGAACTATCCAAGTCCGTCCGACCGACTATTGGTGAAGCAGACAATCAGCGGAAACACGGCCCAAGCCTACAGGCAGACTTGAGTGCGAACGAAAACCAAACGCCGTCGTCTTCTACGGGGCTTCTCTCACTAAAAACATTACGGGCAACCCGTGAGTACATAATGTACTCAGCAAACCCTAAAGCAAGGGGTAAAGTTATGCATGGACGTATTCAAGGATGAGGCTGATGGTTTAGTGTATCGGCGGAAAGCCAATTTTATGCAAGGGTTGGTTTTGAAAACAAAACCATTTCGCAAACTAAGTCAGGTATGGTAATTAATTTAGTGGGGTTGGTTGGCCCTGGGGGAGAATAAAACTTTCCCGCCAGTTCCCAAATTTTATGCTATGCTGGCCGGAAACCAGCGCACGGCTCCAAACCGGTGTATTCCAAAAATACGCCAAGGATAACTCACGCAAGAGTCTAATCAAGTGTGGCCATGGCTTTCGCTCTGTCCAATACCGTGGAACACGGCTATCCGGATAGATTCTTACACTCTGCAGAGGTTGTACACTTTACCCACAAGGGTATACCGTCCTCCCCGGAATTCGGCGGTTTGGACTGGCATACTAATGGTTCCGTACCTGCCTAGTGTCACCTCGGTACCACCCCGAAAATACTGCGACCAGGGGCTTCACAATAGTAATCATAGAATGTCTTGGCCATAGCGCGCTTTCACTTGCCGGACCCGACGCCTATCTCGTCAAGGTCTTCTCCTGGCTTTCGGTTGCACTCTGCCTCCTGGTGGTACCGGGCAATCACTAGTAGGGTGTGGTTCCAAACTCCCCCCATAAAGGAGCCTCGTGGTTGCACTGCTGCTAGGCCAGGCGGCACGAGAACCGGTCCTTATACGACCGATGCAAGCATCTTCAATAGCTACCCTCCTGCGAGGAGTAGCGTCCCAGAGATAGCCTCCCCACTGAGGACTACCTCGCTTGCACCCGTCTAAAATCACCCCCACTATGGGTTGCATTTACTAATCCCACCCGTTTTCACTTTACGCACACAACACCAAGCACTCACACATTTTCCCAAAAACATGTGAATCAGATTATTAAATACACGGTGTGAATGAGTCCTAAGCAATATATTGATCCAACTCATCATCAAAGAATTAATGATGGTGGATTCCTAGGTTTATCAAGGGAATTTGGATAAGCAATTATCAAGGGATGGCAATCACAAATACTTAGGTCATTCTAAGCATTTAAATCATTTTAAATTCCATGCAGGTTTTATTTGAAATCAAGCTCTAAATAGGATCATTTGTAATCATGGGTTCAGCATGATCAATAGGAGTTAGGGCTTGCCTGCAAACGCTTTCCTAATCTTCAAACTCTGACTCGAGGCTTGATTCTCTGACTTGCTCCTCGTGCTTTGAACTTGTCTTTGAGTTGGTTTTCGCACTTGGAGCTTGTCTCTCTGGGTTGTTCTTCGAGCTTCAAGTCCTCAGCGGCTCTTCGAAATCTTCAGGCTCTTCCTCGACTCTCGCGTAAACTAGCGCATAAAACAGTACGTATAAACTACCGCAAAAGAAATAAAAGAAAAAAGGAAACAAAGATCGAGGAAAGCCGATTAAGATCCGAGGAAACTTGAAGAATGATGAGAGGCATGATTTATGTATGATGCAGCACTTTAATGCAGGTCAGGTTATGTGCTATAGGTGATATTCCTGGCCTTGTAAGAGCCATATTCACCTAGACAAGTTATTAGTTATCTATTTTCTCTAATATATGAACATGGGCGTGTGGTTATGCATATGATCTTTGTTGGGTGAACACCTTGGGGTGAAGATGATAAGATGCATGCGCTTCCTTGATGGTGATTGCGTGCATATCTAATATGCAAACTTCTATATTATTTCTATAAAAAGAACATGCATGAATGCAGGCGATGGCATATGCAGCGTGTGTACGTGATTATGCGCGATATGAATGCATGACTGCAGATAAGATGCCAAATTCAAATAAAGGCAGCTGGCAACTAAAATACCAGATAACTCTAATAAGATCCAATAAAAGATCAATTAAAAGAGCAGAGCAATAAATCAAAAGGGGTTGGGCGAGGATACTAGGTTAGGTTTGATCGAGTGATGATTGATATAGGTTAAGGTCAGGTCGAATTTTCGATGAAAGGCGGTTACTTGATTGGAAGTGAGATGACACTAAGGTTTGCTAGGTTTATAGACAGTGAGCATAAGAATGAAAGCGGACTACAAGGATGAAGTAGGGTTTGTGATAAGGAAGATATTAAGCAGATTAGTACCATAAGATGGGTTAGGTTTACATGCGCAGATATCTGCGCCATGAGTGATCATCGCATGATCTGCTGAGAAAAGATATAAGGAGTGAGAGATATATTAGGAGGTAAAGATTTCTAAACCTAGTGTGGGGTTCCATGGATAGTACCAGGGGGTACTTCGCGATTCCACGAACCCGTGGGCGCAAGAATCACCCAAAATGGAGTTCGGATTAAGAAGATATGGATATTTGAAGAGTAGAGGGCTGATCTGTAATTATAAAAAAGTTTTTGAGGGCTTAAGTGTAATTACAGAATATGTCCAGGGGCCTATCTGTAATTATAGAAAAGTTTAGGGGTCTGGGTGTAAAAAGTTAGGGGTTAAAACATAATTACAGAAAAGTTTAGGTACTTTTCTGTAAAAATGTAGGGCTTAAACAAGATTATTGAAAAGGTCAGGGGCTTATCTGCAAAATTGCAGACCCTGGAAATTTTCAAGGATTTCCGGAATTATTTTTCAATTGGGAAATCCTTTTATTGCGCTGGCTGACGTCATAATTGGGAAAGGATTTATTTTTAATGAGAAAACCCGGTGGACTGGGTCCACGGGGTCCGTAGACCGGAGGAGGGCGGCGGTCCACCGGTCCATGGTGGACCTGGGCAGCGCGCGCGGCGGCGGGCTGCCGGAACTCTCGCCGCCGGCGCGTAGGAGGGGCGAGGGACTGCGGGAAGTCGTCGCGGAGGACGAGCACGCGGAGGCGGAGCGACGTGTGGCACATGTCGACGTCTACAGTCGACGGGGCGGCCTCAATGGCTCGCCGGAGTTGTGGGCCGCGGCGGTGCGCGACGAGAAATGGCGCGGGGTGCAGTTCTCGTGCGCGTGTTTTGTCAAGAGCGCTCGCGGGCGTGCGTGGGAGGCGTCGAGCGTGCGAGGTGAGCGAGACGAGGCCGGGAAGGTGGTCGGCGTCACGCTCGCACGGCGGCGGACGGCGTTGCTTCGGTGAGGGAGTGCTAGCGGGGAAGGGGAAGGGGAGAGAAGAGACGCGGAAGAGAGAGAAGGGCCGGAGGGAGCTCACCATGCGCTCGGCTGAGGTCGGAAGCGACGGAAAGAGGGTCGCCGGCGTTGCAAGATCGCCGGAACCCTAGACCTTGCACGCGGGTGCGGCTCCAGGCACGACTACGCGAGTTAAAGGTGTGCCAGGGAGGAGAGCGGCCCGCGGAAGCTCAGAGAGGGGGGGGGGGGGGGAGAAAACAGGGCGGTGCGCGCTCCCGACGCGGAGGAGAAGGGTGTCGGATGAGCTCGTCGGGCTTAGGTGAGAGAGGGAGAGAGAAGAAGAGAGAAAGGAGAAATGGAGCGAGCGAGCGGGGAAGCAGGGGGTCCGGTGCCATTTATCGACGGCGTAGGTCGGTTCGCCACAGTATGGCGGTGGCGCGACCGGCCGGCGACTCCGGCGGAGGCGGGTCGGGTGCCGGGGCCCCCGTGCGCGGTGGCGGCCACGCGGAGACGGCGAAGCTGACGGGTGGGACCCGCGCGTCAGCGAGAAGGAGAGGAGAACAGGCGAGCTGGGCCGGAGGAGACGGGCCGAAGTGGGCCGGCGTGCGGTGAAAAAGGAAAAAGGAAAAAGGGGAAGCAGGCCGGGCCGAAAGAAGAGAGGAGAGGGAGGGCGGCCCGAGTGAAGTTAGAATAGGAAATGTTTTAATCTTTTACTGGGATTTGAATTTGAAGAGATTTCAAATTCAAACAAAAACAAGGTTTGACCAACCACTCAAAACAAATCCAATAAAACACGAATATGCATATGGTGAATATTGTGCAGGTTTTAAAATTCAAACTTTTGAAAATTCGAGTGTATTAGCTCAAACTAGGACAAATTTATTTAATTTGTTGTAAATTCGAAAAGTTCAAATTTTAGTGAACTCTTAAATGAACACAAGCACTTGAGCACATATTTTATATTTCAAAAATTCCAAATTCAAACTAGGTTCAATTATTTAGTGAAATTTTATTTTGGAAAAAAATTCATGGGAGGTAAGGGTTTAGAAAAGGTTCAAATTTGGAGTGATTTTTATCTCTTTTGAGTTTATTTATTTATTTGCTTCTTTTCTTTTCTTTTTCTTCTGGCTCCGGAAAGTAGGGTATTACATCTTGACCCACATGTCATTGACATAGCGGGTCCTATATGTCATTGAGATAACGATGACTGTTTTAGGTGGCATACAAGGGAATGCCAAATTAAAAAATGAATTTATAATGCATGTCATTATCTATATCGTCTTGCAAAAATTAAGATGCAATGAATACTTGTGCAAAGAGAAGATGACTCAACCACCTTAGAGCCAAGAAACGGTCATGAAAGGCTAGTGGTGGGCGCGGTTAAATGCATAACCGAACCAAAAGACCTAATTTTTTTTAGAATTTTGATTAATTGTAAAAAATTTGGTTTTTATTTTTGTCACAAAATTTTGTTTTCACCCTGTATTAACCTAGCTAATAACTGACAGCCTCCTCGTTATTTCTCAACCACACGAGTGGTGTTTTGCGGCGGCAGGTTGAGGCGGGAATCATATGCACCACGTGTGCGCGGTGTGGGATGGTAGTTTCGTCCCACAAACGTTGCCGTCGTCTTTGTTCTTCTTCTCCGAGACTCTGACTGTGGCCTCCCCCTTCTTCCTCCATCGAGGCTTTGCTCTCCACCTTGTTCCTCTCTCACGGCGATCTCCGGACGTCGTGGCTTAGTGCCCCGCCACTCCTTCTGTGTTGGAACATTCGATTCCTGGCGTGGAGCAACCAATCCCCAACCCAAGGACAATCAGGTCCTTGCCTGAAACAATTGAGCCTCATGGCTAGAACAATCATCTCGTGGAGGTGGCGGAGGCCTAGCCAGAGCCCGGGGGGGGGGGGGGGGGGGGGGGGGGGGTTGGCTGAGGCAAAGGTAGGGCCATCAAGTTAGACGGGAAAGAGGCGGTGAGTTCACTGGAGTGGAGGCGGAGTTGGTGGTAGATACCGATTACCCCATTAACCGAAGTTTCTCTTAACTATATTGACCAAACTAAATTAATCAGGTTAAACGAATGCTCAGGCCTACGAAAACCCATCATAATGTTAGCCGCGTGTCAAATGTAAAGCCATGGCGACCTAGGTGAGTGGTGCTACAGAGGCACCTTAACTGCTAGGCTAGGTAGAGGCATTTTTGCAACTAAAGAGAACATATCTGGTGGTGTTACCAGTGTTACCACATCTCCACAATGCCATCATCGGCCTCTCTCTCTCTCTCTCTCTCTCTCTCTCTCTCTCTCTCTCTCTCTCTCTCTCTCTCTCTCTAACAGAGAGACAGGGACGTGGATGAACCTAGCGAGATGGGGAAGTTTCTCATTCCCCCGCTCCGTCCCACCCGACTGCCCCGTTGACACGCCTGCAGATGTATCTTGATAATAGCTGCCACCCTGAATAAATTCTTGATAAAAACTGAGTGATTATCAATCGGTGATGTCATAAGATAATTTAAACGTTAGGAGACTCAATCACAGAAGATAACTCAAATGAAATTTAGAAGAAAAAAAAGAATTTCACGTCTTTGTTGATTGTTCCTTTCACTCGTCCCGGAACTGGCATCGGTCCTTAACAAAGGCAGCAGCAGATGAGAAAACACGGGAAACAGATAATCAAATCATTCACAAAACAACAGAATGCACCTCTTAATCATCATCATCGGAATATCCACTAGCAAATTTAAAGTTTCCCATACACTCTTGTAGGCTCCAAACCTATAGAATGGCTAGAGGTTTGCTCCCTAAGTTACGGCAACTAGATTCTGAAACTAGGCAATGCCATTTCAACATGAGTGTAATACTATGAAAGCAAAATGAAAAAGAGATCATGGAACCATGTGAGCTGCAACTTCACTATCACAGAATAAATCTAGTGTACCCCTGGCAAAATCAAAGTAATCGAGCCATGATCTCTGTCCTCTAGAGCCACTTGAAGAGGATGCCTCCATGGGTGGCAAAGAAGGGGGCAAACACCAAGGACTCGACTGCCATGAGCTTGATGAGGATGTTCAGTGAGGGGCCTGAGGTATCCTTGAGGGGATCCCCAATGGTGTCACCGATGACGGCAGCCTTGTGCGGGTCTGAACCTTTTGGCCCCAGTGTTCTTGCATGCTCAGATGAACCGGCCTGTACACAAAGAGAAAAAGAAGTTAATCAAGTAACACAAATATGGGTGGGACGGAATTTGTTGACTAATATTTCTGATTGCCTAAAAGGTTTATTACCTCAATGTATTTCTTTGCGTTGTCCCAGGCACCTCCAGTGTTAGATGCAGAGATGGCAATCTGAATGGCAACATCAAAGTTATAAATGAAATATGATATTAGAAATGATGAAAATAGTCAAAAGAAGAATGCACAAACCTGAACGCCCGAGACAAGAGCACCAGCAAGAATCCCAGAGAGCGTCTCAACACCAAACAAGATCCCAACAATAAGTGGGGTGAGCATGACAAGTGCACCGGGGGGAATCATCTCCTTGATTGACGCATCAGTGGAGATTTTGACACAAGTTGCATAGTCTGGCTTGGTGGTGCCCTCCATGAGTCCAGGGATGGTGTTGAACTGCCGGCGGACTTCCTCAACCATCTTGAGTGCTGCACTGCCAACACTCTTCATGGTCATGGCTGAGAACCAATATGGGAGCATAGCACCAACAATCAGTCCAATGAAAACTTTGGGTGTCAGAACATCGACAGTGGAGATCTCAGCACGGCTCACGAAAGCACCAAAGAGGGCAAGGGACACCAAGGCTGCTGAACCAATTGCAAAACCCTACAAGTACAAAAATCATGGAAGTGAGATTTTAGTGCCCTGCAAATGCACGTATGTGAAAAAACAATACTGAACAACAATATGGAACACATTGTGACCCAGCTCTGAAAAAATCATGTTGCGTCTATGCTGAGTGATGGTCCTGTGCTGCATCCCGTCAGCGCACTTGCTGATGTCGAAGGTGGCGAGGTTGGTTAGCGCCGTGGTCGTGAGCGCAGCGGCCGCGCCGCCGACATCAGCGACGAGCCTGACGCTCGCATCGTCGGTCGAGGTTGCCGGAATCCAGCATCTCACTCCGCCTGGAGGCATCCGACTTGGGGTTTGTTCGGCAGTATAGAAATAATTCCCGTGTAGGATTCACATCACCTATGGATTGAATGATTCCATACTTTTTACTTAATCCTACATTTCATGGGTTTAATTCCCACATCTTCTAATTCCATGACTCAAAGTAGTATTCGGTTGATTGGGATCAAAACCATTACAAAAGCTAAGCTCCTAATGTTCTCAAGGTGATCAAGCCTTGCACCTAAAAGTGGGAGTCATTCTATGGGGTCGGACACAAGGAACGATTCCTAGCGTTTTGTTGGGCGTAATGGTTGGATTAGGCTAGGTGGCAATCCAACCCAGAAATAAACGAACAACATTTCCAGCATATTTTAGGATTCTCTTCAAACCATAAAAATCCATTAGATATTGGCTCAAATCTTAGGCATTCCATGCCAAACGAACAAGGCCTTAACCAGCCCTCGCCGGAATCCGCGTGGACCAAGGAATTGACGCCACGCGGGAGACAGCGCGAAGGTCCCCTCAGCCCGCCATCACCAACCATCTGCGCTCGCACGCCGCCGCTACGGCGACTGGGGTTAGGACCGGGTCGCGGTGCCGGTGAGACGGTGCCCCTGGGATGGCGACGCCGCCGGGAACGAGCGCAGACGGGAGCGAAGGCGGAGAGGTTCAGCAGCCTGCGGCGGCGCCCAGCGCGGGGAGCGGTTCGCCTGTGGGAGAAGAAGAATGGGGATCCGGATTAGGGATGGCAATCCCACCCGCGGGTTCGGGTGCCCGCGGGTTTTACACCCGACGGGTGCGGGCGCGGGTGTCATTTTGGCCCCGCGGGTGTCACCCGCACCCGCACCCGCAGTACCTCGGGTCGGGGCCGGGTGTCACATTGCCCCCGCGGGTGCCCCGACGGGCGCCCGAATGTCAGCCCAGGAAGCTTGTCACCCCGGTGTCTGGTCCAGCCCAACAAGAATTGCTCTCATCAGGCCACCAGCCCAGCACACCACCGGTCCAGCGCCCCCTTCCTGGCTGTTCACGCGCCGCCCCTGACTCCCACTCCCTCTCGTTCACGCGCCGCCGCAACCGCAACTCCAAATCTCGCCGCCGACGCTGCCGGTCGCCTCCGCCTTCAATCGACGTCTCAACGCCTCCGCCTTCAATCGACGTCTCAACGCCACAGTCCCGCACCCAATCGACGAATCGACGGAACGTGCAACGCAGCCTCGCTGCCGCTTGCCCGCTTGTTGAATCCCCTCTCGATCTGCAGCATACTGCTCTCGATGAGCACGCGGCAAGCTCGACCACGCGGCCACGACGAGCACGCGGCAAGCTCGGCCACGCGGCGAGCGCGGGCATGACGAGCGTGCGGCCACCACGCGGAGATGGATTAACAGATAAGCTTTGTTTAATTTGAGTTCTTGTTTGGAGATTGCGTGGATTCCGTTCTGATGTGGATTGGAACATGGAAACTGATCACCTAGTCGTAGTTCTTGTAGGAGGCACCAGGAGAGATCACTAAGTTGATACTTATTTTCTGAATTTGGGGATTCAAGACATGTGTTTTTGGTGTTTATTATTTTACCCGACGGGCGCCCGAGACCCGCCCGAAACCCGACGGGCGCGGGTGCGGGTGTCAGTTTACACCCGTGGGTGCGGGTGCGGGTGCCAGTTTCCACCCGAAGCGTTTTGCTTCACGGGTGGGTGTTTGGTCCACCCGACCCGAACCCGACCCGTTGCCATCCCTAATCCGGATCCTCGGCAGTTGACCGTTGCTCGTGCAGTCATCCTCTCCGCAGTACATCCGCACCCCACGTAACGCATCCAACGGCTCAAACGATCCCTCAGACTGGTAGTCGCGTAACCGTCCAACGACGAGGCCCAGACTGACCCAACAACGCATCGATCGAGCTTCTGGCGCGAAGAAAAGGGCAGGTACCGCAGTATTGACGTCGTGGCGGGAAAATCTGCCTTGCTGTTGGGATGGAAGAAAAGAACGACCGAGAGCATGGCGGATCGAACAGGTACTTATCAGCAGAAATTGGTTGAAGCGTGTTTGATATTTGTAAACATCCTCAAGAACTGCACTAATAATGCGTCCATAATTTTCCATACAGCAGAGTGCGATTCCTATTCAGGAACCTCAACTTGGCATGAAGTTGGAGAGTGAGATCGAGGCTTTTAACGTTTCAGAGTGGTGTATTCTATGCAACTAGTGGTGTATTTCTTCGACTAGTGAGATCGAGCTTCGTTGTTATTTTTTTTTCCTAATTATACTAGGGAGAGGGCTACGTTGCTTTTAGAATCTTAGAGATACACTAGTTGTCGACTACTCCCTCTATTTTTAAATTGTCGTTGAACAGTTATACATAACTCAAAGGTCAATAGCGACAATGAGATCCGTCGCCTAAGTGATGGGGCGTGAGATTTCGACAGATTTGGCATTGATTGCTGGGGATTGAGAGCAAAATGGATGGAGGCGGGCATGAAGAGGAAATAAAGTCTGGAGTAAAGTCTGGTGTCGTGTAGGAGCAGCGAGTAAATGCGGGCATGGACGCTCCATTGGTAGAAATCTTTACATTGTTGGAATGAGATAATATAATATTATAATAATATAAAATAATCTTTTATTGATTATAAAATGTCTTGATGCATAAAGATTTTAGTCAGTGCAGCCTCCAGGACCCCCATAATAGAACATATTATTCGTAAATACACTAACTTGATAGCACTTCTTGTGAGTCACATCAGAATAAACACCAGCAGGCCATGGAGGAGGAGCATAACCATGTCCATTATTATCGACAAGCTGAATATCTTGAAACGTCGCAGATTTTTCTCCTGGCCACTGTCCATTCCCCATTGGCGGGCCGGGATCTCCCACGTTAGATCCTGTGTGGCCACCCCAAGTTATCATATTTGCATGATCCGTCAAACTATTGAAGAGATTTTTTGGCCAATATCCCACAGGAGTAATGTTTCCACCATCATGGCCAAAATATAGCCACCAATCTCCATCATCTTTCTTCTACAGAAAAGAAAACGTACATTATATTATATGAAAGAAACTTCACATTTAGGCCCCGTTTGAAACGTAGGAATTTCACAGGAAACAGTTCAATTCCAGCAGGAATGGAGAAGAAATCTTCCATTCCAAACGGGGCCTTAACCATTTAAGAGGGTATCGTTTTATCCTCGTGGATGTTAAGCGACGTCATCATTGTTTCGAGTTTTGTCGTTACAATACTTAGCTTTGCCTATGTGTCAGCTTCTTCTATCCTCTCATAATATTTCTAAATCTTATAAAAAAATTATTATCTAGATATTTGACTGACATATAAAGAAAAGCAAGGTTCATTTGTTTATTACTCAAAAGAATAAGTATATTAGCATATATGATAGGCATTCTATTTGGTGTACCTTGAATATCTTGATTGTTATCTTACTTTTCCCCTCCAAACTATCTCCTGGGGTAATCGGAGCATAGTTAACTGGTACAAATCCATCGCACTTCAAGTCAGTGCATCCAGTTGATTTGTATCCATCAGCCTAGTAGATATTCAATTCCCATTAAAAATTCAATCGATGCAGACGACAAGGTATAAAAAAATTATAAGATAAGTCCCAAATTTCGGTTTTAAGACACAAAAGATTAAAACAATATCAAAGTGAATCATCATTGTTACCATGACTAGCCACATACCGTCCATTTTACATAAAAATGAGTTTTGTTGTCCCTGTAGAAATATGGTGCAATCTACATGAAACAAGAATGAGATTCAAAACTCAACAAGCATATCAAGTTTACATTATTTATTGAAAAAAATAGAACTTTGACTTACTCCCCATCCAGCATGTATAGCATTAATACTATCGTTACGCCCTTGTTGCACATTCCAGACTACAACAGTAGCCTCAGTGTCTTGCCTATTCTTGGTAGCCGGAAACTCATGAACACTTAAAGTTGCTATGGTACCGTATAGTACGGAATCATAAGTAGAACTTAATCGGTAAGTTGCTGTCTAATTGAAGAGAGAAACACAATTAGTTAGAAGATTTTTAAATTTGTAATGCTTTGGTTGTGACATGTAGCCCATTTTTTCTCCGACAGATATACAACTTGGTTAGACATATCCCTAAAACTATAAGTTGTGGATAAGATAGCATGACCTATGACTTACATGTTGAATGAATGGCATACTCTCAAGTGGCTCCACCTTGACGGATAGTGAGCTCCCATTCGATGACACCTCTTGTTTGAATCGCGTGCCGCTGCAAAGGTATGGCCTCTTACCACACCGTGATGTTGTAGCAACTTGTTTCAAGCAAAAGATGAAGAGTAGCATAAAGAGGTAAAAGGGTCTCAACATTTTTCTTACAAGAAACACGAGATTTTCAATTGTACCTCACCCTTGTCCGATCGAGATGTGAAAGAACTGATTTATCCAGATACTATATATATAGGACTGGCTGAATGAATATATGCATTCCGATGGACCAGTGCAAAGAAATCAATAAAAATATAGATTTGGTTGAAATACATTAATTATTCAATATATATTATCAATGCTATGGAAAGAAATATTACTCTAGAGATATTGGTCCAAAAATGAAATCTGCTCAAATCAATCCAAAGAAATGAATTGCTTCTATATTTAATGTAATCACAGGAAGATATTGTATCCGATGCTATGCAAAGAATTAATATTCTTTTAACAGAGATATATACTGCTAAAAGATCGCATTATGCTCAAACATTGCAAAGAAATTGATGTCACTGTTGATTTGAATACAATGCATTGATCAAAGAAAATTGCTTCATCAATGGTATGGAAAATAATATTCCTCCCATAAATAGGAAAATTCTATGGATGCATGCGTGATGTAAACCGGAGGCTGTGGAACAATTGAGCCCCATGGCTAGAACAGCCGACTCGTAGAGGTGGCGGAGGCCTAGCCGGGCGCCGGCCAGCTGAGGCGGAGGTAGGGCCATCGAGTCGGACAGGAAGGTGGCGTCGAGTTCACCGGAGTGAAGGTGGAAGCGAAGGCAGAGTTGGTGGTAGATACTGATAACCGCGCCCGGTGTCCATTGGACCCCTGGGGGCGCGCGACACGGTCCAAGCGGCAGGGGCACGGTCACGTAGATGCTGGAGCGGGGCACGGCGCGGCAAGGCGACCAATAGGCACTGGAGCATGAGCTGCAACAAGGTGGCAGTGCGATGCGACGCGACGCGGTGGCCTGATGAGCATGAGCGCGTGCTGGCAGTGACACGAGGCGAGCAACTATGGGCAGGCGGTGTGCGACCAGGGGATTCATCGTTGAAGTCTTCAAGATTTGGGGAATTTTGATCTGTACAATTAATTCGGTACTAAATCGGTTACCAAGTTTTATTATAGAGGTTTCTCTTAACCATATTAACCGAACTAAATTAATCGGGTTAACCGAACGCTAAAGCTTATACAAGCCCATCATAATGTGAGCCACGTGTCAAACGTAAGGCCATGGCGACCTAGGTGAGTAGTCGTACTCAGACACCTTAACCGCTAGGCTAGAGGCCTTTTTGCAAGTGAAGAGAACATATCTAGTATTGTCAGTGTTACCACATGTCCACAGCGCCATCGGTGGCCGCGCCTCTCTCCCTCTCTCTCCCTCCCTCCCTTCGCCCTCACCGCCATCACACCGTCACTGCCGCCCCCGCGAGGCCCTGAAGGGGATCATAGTACGCTAGGGGACAGGAAGAACTTTTGCCGCATTAAGCTAAACCAAAAGACAGGGCGGGGACGTGGATGAACCTAGCGAGATGGGAAAGTTTATCGTTCCCCCGCCCCGTCCCACCCCATTGCCAGGCCTGCACATGTGCCTTGATAATAGCTGCCACCCTGAATAAATTCTTGATAAAATTTGAGTGATCATCAATTGGTGAAGTCATAAGATAATTTAAACGTTAGGAGACTGAATCACATAAAACTTCAATAAAATTTAGAAGAAGAAAAATTCAATAGTCAATCTAGTAATATACTTCCTATATTTTTTATTTCTTCATGTCAGGACAACCAAATGAGTTTCACTTTAGAATAATTAAGGTTGTTTTAAAGTGTATCAATAAAAAAGAGATGGAGTACTACTTCGTAGCTGAGAGGACGACCCCTTCTTTGTTGATTGTTCCTTTCACTCAACCCAGAACTGGCATCGGTCCTTAACAAAGACAGCAGCATATGAGAAAACACGGGAAACAGATAATCAAATCATTCACAGAACAACTGAATGCACCTCTTGTAGACTAGCAATATTAAAGTTTTCCATACACTCTTGTAGACTCCAAACCTATAGAATGGCTAGAGATTTGCTCCCCTCAGTTACGGCAACTAGATTATGAAACTAGGCAATGCCGTTTCAACATGATTGTAATACTGTGAAAGCAAAATGAAAAAGAGATCATGGAACCATGTGAGCTGCAACTTCACTATCACAGAATAAATCTAGTGTTCCCCTGGCAAAATCAAAGTAATCGAGCCATAATCTCTGTCCTCTAGAGCCACTTGAAGAGGATGCCTCCATGGGTGGCAAAGAAGGGGGCAAACACCAAGGACTCGACTGCCATGAGCTTGATGAGGATGTTCAGTGAGGGGCCTGAGGTATCCTTGAGGGGATCCCCAATGGTGTCACCGATGACGGCAGCCTTGTGTGGGTCTGAACCTTTTGGGCCCAGTGTTCTTGCATGCTCGGATGCACCGGCCTGTACACAAAGAGAACAAGAAGTTAATCAAGTAACACAAATATGGGTGGGATGGAATCTGTTGACTAATATATCCGATTGCCTAAAAGGTTTATTACCTCAATGTATTTCTTCGCGTTGTCCCAGGCACCTCCAGTGTTAGATGCAGAGATGGCAATCTGAATGGCAACATCAAAGTTATAAATGAGATATGGAGATATTAGAAATGATGAAGATAGTCAAAAGAAGAATGTACAAACCTGAACACCAGAGACAAGAGCACCAGCAAGAATCCCAGAGAGCGTCTCAACACCAAACAAGATCCCAACAATAAGTGGGGTGAGCATGACAAGTGCACCGGGGGGAATCATCTCCTTGATTGACGCATCAGTGGAGATTTTGACACAAGTTGCATAGTCTGGCTTGGTGGTGCCCTCCATGAGTCCAGGGATGGTGTTGAACTGCCGGCGGACTTCCTCAACCATCTTGAGTGCTGCACTGCCAACACTCTTCATGGTCATGGCTGAGAACCAATATGGGAGCATAGCACCAACAATCAGTCCAATGAAAACTTTGGGTGTCAGAACATCGACAGTGGAGATCTCAGCACGGCTCACGAAAGCACCAAAGAGGGCAAGGGACACCAAGGCTGCTGAACCAATTGCAAAACCCTACAAGTACAAAAATCATGGAAGTGAGATTTTAGTGCCCTGCAAATGCACGTATGTGAAAAAACAATACTGAACAACAATATGGAACACATTGTGATCCAGCTCTGAAAAAATCATGTTGCGTCTATGCTGAGTGATTGGCACGTGTACCTTCCCGATGGCAGCGGTGGTGTTTCCTGCAGCATCTAGAGCATCAGTTCTCTCACGGATTCTATGGCTCATGCCTGCCATTTCAGCAATGCCTCCAGCATTGTCACTGATTGGACCATATGCATCAATGGCAAGTCCAGTAGCAATCGTGCTGAGCATTCCAAGAGCAGCAACAGCAACACCATACATCGCAGCAAGGCTGAAGCTGAGGAAAATACTAAAGGCGATCGCGAAAATAGGGATAATGACTGATTTGTATCCCAAAGCAAGGCCAAATATGACATTAGTTGCAGCTCCAGTTCTGCAGGAATCCGCAACATCCTGCACAGGACTGGAAGAGGAAAATTTAAGTTGTCGAGGGCTTGAAGCAAATATACAGATCATATCAACAGTTAAATATGATCAAGTATGCACCTGTATGCATTGCTTGTGTAATACTCAGTGACAAATCCAATAACAAGTCCAGCCCAGAGACCGACTGCCACACATAGGAATAATTGCCTGCCAAATTTAGATCAAAGTGAGCCAACAATTTTAATTAAGCCAAATAATATAGAAAATACACTTCAGAGATATACCAGTTGTACACCGTCTTCTGAGCACCAAAGTTGAAAATTGTGAAGGAATATGGGAGTCCTAACCAGCTGACAAGTGCGATGCCAAGAGTCATCACAACAGTGGAAATTATGAGCTGTTTCTTGAGGGCTGGCTCTATTTCATCGACAGCCTTGATCTCAGAGAAATCGGTTGCAAAAAGTGTGGTTATCAAGCAAGCTATGATACCCACAGAGCTAATTAGGAGTGGGTACATCATAGGAGTGAACTCGTGATTGATTCCAAAAGAAGAGATTGATGCAACGACAAGAGCGGCACAAGAAGACTCGGCATAGGAGCCAAAGAGATCTGAACCCATTCCTGCTATATCTCCAACATTATCTCCAACATTGTCTGCAATGACCTACATAGAACAGGGGGAATTATTATGGTAACCTGCGGTTATACCTACGAAAATGGCACTATCATGGTTGTCAAACACTCAAACATGAACCACTTCAAAACATAGATCACTTCCAAGAAAGAATCAATGTTTAGGGTATCTTAAATAAGTCTTACAGCCGGGTTTCTTGGGTCATCCTCAGGGATATTCCTTTCAACTTTCCCAACAAGATCAGCACCAACATCAGCAGCTTTGGTGTAAATCCCACCACCTACACGGCCAAAAAGAGCCATAGAAGAACCACCAAGACCGTAACCAGTGATAGCCTCAAAAAGGCCCTCCCAGTCATCACCATAGTAAATCCCAAACAAGTTGATGGCAATGTAAAGAACAAAAAGACCACTTGCAGCAAGCAGGAAGCCCATCACAGCACCAGAGCGGAAAGCAGTAATGAAGGCCTTTCCGACACCCTTCCTAGCCTCAAGAGTTGTCCTGGCGTTTGCATATGTTGCGATCTTCATTCCAAGAAAACCAGATACAAGAGAAGTGACTGCACCAAGCACGAAAGCAATTGTGCTGAAGATAGCATTGGCAAGAGCAGGCTTGCATGTACTGTCCTTGCTGTAGTGGCAAGGCTGACTCTTGGTGCTGAACCCCTCAACCGAGCCAAGGAAGAGGAAGATCAGGATTGCAAAAATGCCCATGAATAGTCCAACATACTTGTATTCAGTGAAAAGGAAAGAAGTTGCTCCTGTTCACAACAAGTAGTACAGTACCAATTAGAATCAGCATATACATGTATATATCAAACCAGATATTAACCACTCCAAGAAAATAACTAACAAAAATAAAATTATGACAGGAATATAAAATACAAAAGATTTGATAGCATAGCATGAAAAATTCACAACCCGACTCTAATCAGGTCCATTATTCCCAATTTTACAGTATTGTACCAAGTCACTCAAGAAGCACGCCAATATCAACACATATGAAAAAAAAAAGACTAATTGATTAAGTAAAATTTAAATGGGCCCACTAAAATAAGGAATTGACCGGTCATCAATCAAGTAACTAATGCAGGTATAAATCAGAACCAACCAAAACTAATTCTGAGAACAGACAGAACAGAATGCAATAAAGATTATAACCCTGTTGTCGTCTCAAAATCCAGAGGAATTAAAGTTCGCTTCCTGTTAAACAGAGAATGCAGTAATAATACCAGATTATCTAATAGGATAAACTGAATATGAGATCCGAATTGTACAATTCTCTAGAATTAATAGATTCGTTCCTAGTATGTGCCTCTGTGGAGCTTCCTTGGTAGTTACAGATAAAGTGCACGGTGGGGTACTAACTTGCTAATCGGCAGAAAACGACCAATGTCACTAAGAAAGTGAACCAGCCACAAATGCAGGTACCCAACACAAGACACACTGCTGATACTAGCAGGCATCTTCAAACCAAACGGTGCTACAACAGTTGGCTGTTCAGCGGACCGCAAAATCTGGTCCATGTGCGACGAATCCAGGATTCCTTCCCAGCTAAGAGGAAGCATATGAGCAAAACTAATCCCTACTTGCTATAATAATGCAGAACACAAAAAGTTTGGTATCTTTTTAACCTACATCGGGAAAAAAGGAGGACCAAAGGTGCAACAATATAACATATCCAAACCCCCAGCAGCAATGTATCCTATCCCAACAGCTTGGTCACTGCAGGAATTCATTCCGGGACCTCTCAAGAACAGAGCACAACTAGTTCTGGTATTAAGATACCTCCCACCCCGACAAAATATCTTGAGAAAAAAAAATCATGTTGGTGTCAACAAACAATAATATATGAAATTAGCACGCAGTGGAGTAAGAGTGACTATAACGTGTGCTGGATAAAGCTGGAATCATGTTTTTTTTATACTTAGAATATCAATAGTTTAATGTTTCTACATATATGCAGCGTGTAGGAGTACTACTACTATAACAATTTATAGTCATATTTATTTTAAAAAAGAGTTAAAATTTGTAAGCACAGTACAAAAGTACAAAACGGAAACATGTCGCGGAATGAATACGGAGGAATCATGCACCAGACTAACAAAGACCATATTGTTAAATTCAAATTAATAATACGGACTATGAACGGCGGCCAGCTAATCTACTTGACACACGTATGAAAAGCAACTTCGTCATATCTCCAAACCACAAACAAGCAAAATAATCAAAAACATCCCGAAATAACAAAGAAGCAGCATCCAGCGACCACTAACTAAACCGCCAAGAGCCTAAGAGATCCACGAGTAATCGCCATCAACTGCACACAGCACACGCGCGCCACCACCCGACATCTCACCTTCGGATATGGCGTTCTGGATCTCGGCGCACTTGACGACGACGTTGTGCTCGTTGAGCCCCTCCTCCTCCTCGATGAGGTACTCGCTGGCGTCGCCGCCGCTCTTCCCCGCGGCGAAGCCCCCGTCGCTGCGGCGCTGATCCGGGGACATCTTCACCTTGGAGACTAGCACCCACTGCAGCACCGCGAACGCGATGCCGACCACGGCCGCGGCCGGTACGAGCACCTGCGTGGCCAGCTCGGGCAGGAACGCCGACGAGGCCATTGCCTCCACCGCAGCCAGAGTTCCTGATGCACTAGGGCTTGTTCACTCTCGTTCGCTCCGAGAATTCCGTGCGGAATTGCCGGTGAGCACGGGAGAGAGAGGAGAGAAGAGGAAACGGGAGGTGCGAGGAGTCGCTGATTTATAGGGAAGAGAGGCAACTGGCGGAGGAAGAAGAGGTGTAGGCAATGCGGATGAGGACAAGGGTACATCTGTAATTTTTTGGGTGACTGGACTCCTGTTTGTTTCCGTTTGCTGGTAAATTCCGTGTTTATCTGACGACTGACGGTGGTTTTTATATTTGATTGATCGGTACTGTTAAGGGCTCCCGTAATGCACGTTTTGGTTTAATCGTATTAGTTTGAAAGTACTGCATGTTGTATGGTGATGGACAACAGTATAACAATATACAGCGTGTTCGTCTCGCTGCTTTGCAGCGGCTGCTTTGCAGCAGCTACAGTGTTCGCAGTTATTTCTTCTGCAGCAGTTACAGTATTTTTGCAGCTGTTACAGTGTTCGCAGTTATTTTTCTACAGCTGCAGCCGAACAGACTGATAATTGTGCCAGGTGCAGTTGAGTTGGAATTGTAAAACATCACCGGACAGGATTTGTTTTTCCAATTCTAATTGTTAGTTCTTCAACATGTGTTGTGACAGTTGTATGCACCTCGAATTTTCTCTATTGGAAGTTGTTTTGAGTAACCCTTTTAACATTAGAATTTTTCACTCAGCAACTAAGCAGTACTAACAAAGTTTTCATGCGGATCAGGTTTCCTTGTATTCAGTAAGTAGTGTTTATCCATCTACGGGGATCCGATTAGGATAAGAAAGTGGATAAAGCCTGTAAACTTGTTCCATTCTTTTTGTGAGACTGACTGACGAGATGTGCAAACTTTTTTTGTTAGCAACCTTCATGCACCTCTGGCTGATCTCATTCGCTAGGCAAGGGCCCTCATTGGTAAGATACCGATGACGATGAGCACATAATGCAGTGGTAATTATAAATCGAAATATAATCTGGACTGTAATATATACACCGTGTTGCTTCTTCAGGAGCCTTGATATTGAGTGTATGCATGAACGTAGTTTACGACGATTAGTCAGTCTCTTGCTCTCGCCTTAAGCTTGGATGTGGATGTGGCGCGTCATACACACACCATATACAATTCCTAATTACTAGCGCCTACTAATACCCTCTGTCATCTTATCTGTCTGTCACTAATCTATAGCCAAGCGTAAAACGGGCAACAAGTTTGCCAGTAGCACTTTTATATTCAAACAGTCGCTCAAAGAAACAATCGATGACTCATCACTTACCCATCGTTACTCAATGGCAATTTCATCAATGAATTTACTCAAACCTTTTCAGCATGGGTTGAACCTGTCAACACAAGCACGCAATAAACCTTTTTAGCACGGCCTGTCACGTTTTCTTACCTTTCCCAAGTCCTCGGTGCTGCTCAACCACTCTGTTTTTATACCTCGAACCGTAGTAGAAAGAAGCAGAGGACAACGAGCTCTGACGAACGCGAAGTGACGTGGCACCCACGTGCCTCTCGTCTCCTCTTGACCTTGAGCTACCCACCGGATCCGTTACCCATGGGCAGGCCCAGAGGGCATCCGACGTGGCGGCGTCAGACGGGTGGGTGCCCGGGACCACCACACGCAACGGGCGCCCTCGTCTCGCGGAGGCTGCGTGCGAGTAGTTGACTTGGGACAACGGTTATTGCTGGTGTGGCGCTGACGTGGCGTAATAAATCCGGTGCGAAGGCGGCTTTGCGTCCTGATCGGAGCGAGCGCGCACACTCGACTCCACGGCTGGAACGAACTTTAAATTTGAAAACGAGCTTTCGCTAACCTGTCGAACGTACAAAAGCCAAACCCCGTAAATTCCGGAGGGAAACTAAGCTGTTCTCTGCAATGTGCATCTAAGATCGAACGATTGATTTCGTATGAAATGCCATTCGGGTGGTTTGAACTCTCAAGTTTGCTCGGTTCCTACGTAGTACGGGATAACGGGAGTGGAGGGAAAAAAAGGTGTACGCTGGACCATCACCAAAGGCTATGTGGATCATGATGTTTAGCTCCTAAATCAACTCAATAAAACTTAAGAAACGAGGCAATTTCGCAAATGGATTCCACATGCCATTCCGCTAGCTCTTCATTAATTCCATCCATCAGGTTTGCTTTTGACAAAATAAGTTACTCTGAAGTCTGAATGCCCATAATTACTTTACTGATCCTCTCGAGGAGTCTTTCACTTGCAGATCCATTTCCATGCATTCGCCAAATGATTTTATGAGTGCCATGTCTAGGTTCTAGTGCTGCTATACCTATACTGTCCAAAACTTGCCATCGTAGCTCACAGATCAATACTGGTGCTGGGTTATAATTTTTGTTTCCCGCACTTGTGATGCACATGCAGCTCTTCTAGGAGAAAACGGCAATGACAATGCCAGTTCTCAAGTGGCGAAAAATTGTTAATATTTTAAATACGCCGCCGCCGCTGCTGCTACGACTACTACTATTAATTATTTTTGCAACAGCTGCTGTTGGTTGGTTGCTTCGAATGAAACCCCTATTTATATTAGTATATGCGGAAAGCCTGAAATAGAACATGCTGCGGCTTTAGCAGATCTACCAATCCTACCATGCTTGTTCGTCTTCATAAACCAGTACTTTTCAAGTGTTCCTTGCAGTGCTGTTCCCAAACCGAAATGGTGAGCGAAATTAAAAAAAAAAAAGGAATCTTGGCTGGAATTCTTTGTGAAATTAAAAGGTTTTAAAAATAGAAACTTCGTGGTGTGGATCTGTAAAAGATGAATGCATTTGCATTCTCATGGCAGTTGGCACTTATTGTAAGCTGCGGTTTCAAAGATCTCATCTGAGTGCGATTGAACGTCATCTTCAAAACAAGTAATAGATCCAAGCAATAAGAATATTTTTCTCTAGTGCAGAACCATAAGCATGCCTAAATTTTCTCAACAATGCTACGCATGTCTATAAAGATAGGTGTTTGACTACATGCATGTGAAAGATGCTTGTGACTTGTGAGATGCCAGTAGAAAAAAGTTCAAGAATTGACAGATCCAAAAATCTGGTCTACCATAACTTATTTTTGCAAGAAAAGGTCTTCAATAATAACTTATTAATGGGCAAAAACAAGGTCACATCAGGTGAAAGATGATCTATCCCAGATGAATCTGAAACACTAGGCAGGTCCAGATTTCCCCCCGGATAAATTCTTGTTAATTTCTTCTATTAATTTATTAATCATACTGATGTAATGGTAGGTGAGGCACTTGATTGGGATGCTCTGTCTGTACTCTCCGATACGGCAGGCCAATCTATTAGTAGAAAAAATGCATTCGGCCAGATCGGCAATCTTCGAACTGAAATGGAAGTGACCTAGAGATAAGAATCCGCTGCTGCTGTAGTTGTTACTGTTTACTCTTTTTGTGTTGCTGCTGGAGATTAGCTGCCAATGTAACTGTACGGAGATCCATATAGTCATATACTTGGTTGTCGCCAAGAAGAAATCAGGTAGGTGGTTTGTCAGTGCACTGCAGGTAGCCTTTTCTCTCTAATAACCTTCGATTCATATCAAAGCTTCTACTACTGCAAGTGGGTTTCTCCTTTTTCAGCTCTCCTATATTCTTCTGACCTTTTTTTTTGACGGGAAAGAATAAATTTTTTGACGGGAAAGTTCTTCTGACCTTTTTCAAGAACATATTCTAGATAAAGCCAAAAAAGAGGCAAATTTAAAGCAGAAAAGGAGGGAGAAATGACAATTTCCCTTGCACGTAGCTATGAATTGCATGGGACACCATCGAAGAAGACGATAATATCTTGCTTGTGCTGGCTAGCATGGACCATCAAGGATCATGGTCACGGTCCCAAAAGCATCATGGCTCGTCTACTCTTTGAGGTCGACAAAGAAACAATGATAAAGTGGCGCGATTTTGTGCTGGAAAAACATTGTATTTGGAATGAAAATGCCAGGAGGCAGATGACACGAAGCCCCAAAACATGGTATATTCATTCTCCAGCACAAAAAAGGTTGTATGATCCTATAAAAAAAATCAAAAAGAAAACAGAGGTGTGTAATTCTGTGGGAGAGCACGTCTCTGTCAGTCCCCGAGGTGTAATCTGGTTCAGGCATTTCGCTGCTTTGGTTGGTTTTTTGAAGAGCACGCTGCTTTGGTTGGTGTCTTATCCTTTTCAAGCCATTGGAGAACACAAATTCCCACGGTTGTGACTTGCCAGCGTGACCCGTTGTATGAGCAGTTATAGAGAAATGATGAATAGATTGTACTCTAGCAGATTATGTCCTGTGACTCTATCCATTGACCACATGAATCGCGTTTCAGGCAGATATTTCTGATGGCATGTCTTTCCTATTTCACTAGCAGATGTCAATTCAAGCGGTTTAAGCAAGAACGTGTCAACATTATTGATTGTATTATTTTAGCCATTCTGAGTCGGAGTTGAAATTGGTATAGATATTGTTGGCTGTTCAAAATATGCATGAAGCGATTGATCTTGTATCAGCATCACACAGAAAGGATAGGTAAAAGAATGTAATAAAAAGAGATACTAACGGATAATCTGTACAAAATAGAGCGCTTGAGAGACGTGAACGTGGAATGCCCCCTCTACTTTCTATGACAAACCAATCATCAGTGGAGTCAAGCTCATGCAGGGCTTAACTTCTATGGCTACGTGTTACGTCGAATTTTCAGATATATTTGCCTTCAGGTATGTATTTGATGTACTGCTTATTTGTAAACAGGATAACAATATCATTTTTGAACAAAACTGAAGTTTGCCACAAATCAAGAATTGTACAACCTTGTCTCTATGATGCATCAAATATTCAACTAATTCAGATATGGCATACTCATCGAACAAATGATTGAAGAGCTCAACTAACTCAATCCGAGGCACATGTTAATAGTGCTTGACTAATTCCACTAGGGCTTTCAGAAAGTTCTACATCACAAACTAATTCTTGTCCCCAGGAAGGAAAAAAGGTACAGTAAAATACAGCAACAATTGGGGGAGAATTTCCACCTTGTCCCCGTGAAATATACTGAGTGGAGCTTAAAGCACTCTAGTACCACTCTTCATCAGTACAGACCAAAGCTTGTACTATCCCCGTGTCCTACTTCTAGCCTTGAGTTCTGGCGAGCAAGTTAGAAAATGATACAGGGGAGTTCCTCATTTGCTCTTGAGCTTGCCTCATCTCCTCAGGATCTTGAGTCAAAATAAAAGTGAAGTCAGCTAGGTAAGATTTATGAATGTAATCAAAATTAACACTTCATGCCGGCAAGAAAACTACTGAATTAAAGGACAACTGCACTTTGAGTACCAGGGGCATATATGATTCGTAATTGCAAGAACATTATACAGCCTACAACTGATCAGAAACCTAAGGTGTTTGTCAAGTGGAATTTCACAGAAAATGTCAGCCATGTATAATGGTTGTATTAAAATGAAACAAACAAAAAAGCATAAAAGTATTGAGTGGTAAAAGCTGGAACAGTAATAGAAAGCATGTTGTGCTCATGCAACAAAAGTATTAAAAAATATTACACATACATAAGAAGTTTCGAGTAAAGGGAATCAGTACCAAACATTTTTTTTGTGTTACTTCAATTATGGGAGAACCAAAATTAAAACCAAGAAATTCAGAAGAACAACAGTTTAACTCTTGACGACGTGCTGCCATTTGCTAGTTTATTCATAAAGTGTAAATTTTTAATAACTTTTGCTCTTCATGTAAGTGCGATGCAGCCCATAACAATCTTATACCCATTCTTGGATGCAAAGGCTATGAAGTTTACCTATGTTCTCCATCATCTTGGGCATCACAAATACCATTATGACCATAAAACCAACCATCAACCCCATGGGGCTCTTCAAAAGTGACATAATGGAGAAAGGCTCCCTTGCCTTGAAAAGGTAGAAAAGGGAAACAATTACAGAGGTTTCTTTGATAAAGCAGTTGATAAAAGCAAGAAGTGAGTGTACACAACTCTGATAGCAATAGTCACCTCATAGTATTGTTCTTCTTTCAGAGGTTCCAACACAAGCTCATTTAGAACTCTTCTGGTTTCAGTCAACGCTGCTTGAATATAACCAGGATTCCTGGCACTGATGTCTACTCGAACCTATCATGCAACAAAACAGGGAGTAAACTGCAGTTGTCCACCTTTGAACATCTTACCAACAAAATCAAGTAGCATATACTTACTGGGGAAAAGAAGTAACCGATTGAGGAGACTTCAATCAAATGAGTTCCAGCTGGCACGTTGTGGCTAAAGTATATCAGGTCAAGGAGCAACAGAAAAGGTAATATGGTATGATCTGCTATACTGCACAAAGACTGTCTACAATGATAATAACACGAGCAGAAAGGAAATTAGCGGTATGCCCAAGATCAGAGATCAGAGGTACAGTTTCTTCGATTAGCACATTATAATCTTGTATTGAATATTTTTCTAGGGACAAAGTTTACTCACAACAAATGGTAAAACAACTATATATCATATTATGATAAGCACTATTGCAAACTTATGTAATCATATTTTGTAGGATACAATGAAAAGTATCCATCTGGCCTGGCAAAAGTAACCCTCTGACCACCATTAAGTATTACTTTTGTGTTTGATGTCTTGGCTGGAAGACCAAAGCCCTTCGAGCTTGCACCTATAGCAATAACACATAAATATCATCAGATAAGACATAATGGGAGGTAATTAGTTGATTTTGGCTTGACAACTAATGACACTGCAGAGGAATGAAGGGAACCTGAAAATTCCAGGACTATTCATAAGGTTGACTCTCAAGAGGACAACACATGTAAATAGTCGGAAACATTACATACGAGAACAGATTCGCACAACAAAGAAGATAGTATAGGGGTAAGAACAGGGAGATGCAAACTCAACAAAAACACAACAGAGTGCAGACTGCTATGGCAGTTCACTTCTCAGAAACCATGCCCGAACCGCTAATTCAAGGGCAAGGGCAACAACGTAGGGAGTTAGATACTCTACAAAAACATGAGTGCCTATTCTTATTGCAGACATTTTTCTCAGATAGCATGCTGGCACCTCATCATTCCGGCATGACAGTGAAATCTCACATCAAGACAGCAAACATTGACTTTAGAACAGTTTCTAAATCTACCTGATCCCTTAATGCAACATACTTGCCAATTCAGAGAGCAGGAACAGTACATATTCTTAGTCAATGCAGGATCGTAACTAGGGCAAAATCATAACCATTTATCAGCAAAGCAACAAACAATGGCTACAGATAAAAGAAAGGGCCTCGTCAAATTATATCAGTTCAATGAATTGAAGCCTATGAATGTTTGAATACCATGAACTCCCTAGCAAGATAAAAAGTACATCCAACAAAACAAGTAACGCTAAGCAGAGCTAAACCGAGATCTAGCAACAATCACTGCATCAGATCGACCGCAATTGAGCCCGAATTGCATTAGTTTCCATCCCGCATAGCTGCGACACATGAAAATTATCGGAAGCATCTAATTTTCTACTGAACTACATAGATACGATCCCTAAACGCTACACAGCCAATAAAATAAAATAAAATAAAAATCAATACGTGCTTGACTACGGCAAATTTCACACTGAACTAGCAACCCAGAGGTTACCGGAGCTGGATAACTCACCATCGATCTTGATGCGACCAGCGATCGTGTACCCCTCACCAGATCTAGAAGAGGCAAATCAAGAGCGCAGTCAGCAAAGAATACGGCCGATCGGATCGAGGAGGAAACGGGCGTAGACAAAGGCAGGGGTGCTCACCCGGCTTGCGCCGCCACCGCGGCACCGAAGCACAACGACAAGGTGGCGACGGCGAGGACGGCGAGGAGGAGGCTGCGGTGGCTGGGGGACGAAGCGGCCATCGTCGCCGTGGTCGCCGTGGTACGTCGCGGTGGCGGAAGTAAACGAGAACTTGTCGCGGCCTTCGGGCTTTGCTCGCTTCGCCTTGGTTTGGTGTTCTCGATATGGGCCTTTTCCATTGGGCCTATCCTGTGGGCTTTGTGTGATCCAGAGGATCGGATTGGGCCCATGTGGAATCTGTTAGCGGGGACAAGGAATATACACGGACAGGCGGGACCAGAGCAGTAAGACCCATAACGATATGGCCTATGGAAAGGAAAAAGTTCTATTTGTCTCCCTCAACTCTTATCGGATATGTAACTTTTACCTTTAATTATAAAATCGGGTAGTCTGACTTACTCAATTCCTTCTCTCACTTCAATTTACCTCCCTCGGCGGTTTTCAGAGTGGTTTTGTCTGACGTGGCACAGTGAGTCTCACATGTCAGATAACACGTCATTTTTCTTTTTTTTTCTTTTTTTTTCCTCTTTCTCCCTGCCCCTTTCTCCCTAACGGTACGCCGTCTTGCTTCCTCCGTCGCCGTAGCTGCCTCTCCCCGCGCCACCTCCATCGTCCAGCTCGCGCCGCCGCTCCTCTCGGTGCCAAGTCGCCCCACGCCGTCTCTATTGTCTAGCTTGCGTCACCGCCTCTCCCGTATCGTCTACATCACTCGGCTCGCGTCGCCGATCCTCCCCATGCCTTCTCTACTGCCTGGCTCACGCCGCTCCTCTCGCTGCCTCCACCGCTACCAACACGAGCTCCTTAGCCTCACTGCACCACCACCGAGCGAGCAGCCCTGCCCCAACCTCATCTGCGCCAGCAACCCTGCCCCATCGCTGGAGTTCGCTTTCTTCCTCAATTCTGACGACCACGCCGTCAATCTTCCACTCCAGCACGTCCCTCGTTTGATCGAATGATAGGTGGGCATCTTCAACACCAACTCCACCTCGATTGCTCGCTCAATCGCCTCCTCTCCTCATAGCGCGAGCGGGTGGAGACGGATGACGTGCTTCCTGACGGCACAGCGCCGCGGGTAGGCTGGACGGGGCAGCGCGGGGAAGGGTAGCGGCGAGTGTCGGGCGATGGACGCGGCGGCGCGAGAGGAAGCAAGCGGCGGCATGGCGTCGGGGAGAAAGAGGAGAAGAAAAGAAAAAAGAAACAAAAGAAAATGACGTGGCGCTTGACATGTGGGACCCACTGTGTCACGTCGGACAAAACCACTCTGAAAACCGTCGAAGGAGGTAAATTGAAGTGAGAGAAGGAGTTGAAGGAGTCCAGCTACCCAGTTTTGTAATTGAAGGTAAAAGTTACACCTGGTGTAAGAGTTGAGGGAGGCGAATAGCACTTTTTCCCTACGGAAACAATCATGAGTTCCGAGCGATGGTGACGGGTTCGGCCGCGTCTGTCAGTGACTCAGCCAGGCTTGTTCACTAGTGGCCTCTCTTCTTCTTGCCCGTTCCTTCACGGCTTGGCTTTGCCAGCACCGCCGAGGAGGCAGAGGCGAGGACGCGGTCGCCGGTGAACCACGTCCCATCCGTCCTTCCCACTAATTGCCGGGCTCTCCGTCGGCAGCTCTTCGCTGCGGCCGCCACTGCGCCACTCCTTCGCTCGGATTAGTGGAGCGGAGATCCATTCGTCCGGGCGTGGATTGGCTGTTGCTTCTGTTGGTAACTAATCCTTGCTTGCTTGGATGGATTCGCTTGGTCTAACTACCCGTTGGTCTTTCAATCAGATCCAAAGTCTTTCGCTTTCTCAAGTTTGTTGCATGTTTTTATGCTGCGTGTTGCCCTTCTAATCGAAATCATCTATTCAGCGCTCAAGATGACGCTAATCAACAGTCACCACAGCAGTTATGTTGCTTAAGATGGCTGTTTCTGCGATTCATTATTTCCATTTGCAATTGTATTAGCAGGATCTTAATAATATGGTCAGTAGTCATGAGCAGGTCAACTGATTAATGTCTGGAAACTGAATACATTCCTTTTCTGTGGGATTTTCTAATACGTTCCTCTTTTTTTTCCCCCTTCCCTACTAGTGGTTGTAAAAGATTTGTCATTTACTTTTGATATATTGTAGATGAGTGATCGTATCTGCATGTCATGAGGTAGGGGGAGTTTTTTCTTTAGTTCAACTTCAGCTGTTAGCATTGGATCTAGGATTGCAATAGTGATACAGTGTAATGATTTGCCAATATCAAACTAATGAAATATATGCATACTGTTGATCCCACACAATATATTCAAATATTTTAGTTGCTATTCGTCTCTCCAAATCCGTTGTGGACTAACGACACAACATTGTTAGTCTAAGCATATAATATATTAGTTATCTTATGAGTGGTTAGAAAAGTAGCTTTTTTCTATCACATGAACCTCATATGAGTATTTTCTAATTGTATTTGTAACTTTAGGCTGAGGGGCATCAACCAATTTGCTTTAGCAATGAAGCGCTTGGATTTGCTGTTGTTATCGCCATATGTTTTTTTGTGCCTGATTGGTGCTGTCTACTCTGGCCACACAAGTTCATATGTGCGTAAAGAGTTCCCGTCTACGGATATACCTTTAGAGAGTGAATGGTTTGCAATTCCGAAGGGCTACAATGCTCCACAGCAGGTAAGTAACGTTTTCATCATATGTCAGCCCATTATCGGTGCTATACTCTGCTTAGTGCTTATTCTGCTCTCAGGTTCATATCACTCAAGGTGACTATGATGGAAAGGCAGTTATAGTATCTTGGGTTACTGTAGAAGAGCCTGGGCCAAGTGAAGTCTTGTATGGCAAAAAGGAAAACCAGTATGACCAGAAAGCAGCAGGAACCACAACGAATTATACATTTTACAACTACAAATCTGGATACATACACCACTGCCTTGTCGATGGTCTAGAGGTAATATGCACTACTAGGCTTCGTTTTTTTATCATGTTTCAGGCTTTGCCATATATTCTTATTCATAATGATTTCTCTGCATGTTGTTTTCCCTGCCAAATATGATATCTGAAATGTAGTTGTCTCTATGATAAAAATGATTCTTTTGTTAAAAATAAAGCTGTTATTGCAGCTATCAGTTGATGACTATACACATGTTGAAGGTATAAAGACTGTCTTTATCAAATTTCAATTGTATTATGTTACTTTATTGGAACAAGTTTTGCACCTATTGAAATTTTGAGTTGTTTTATCATCTCCTCAGATAGAGTTAGTCTCCATCCCTTACCATGTTCTTATGTACAAATATATGCTATAACCTTTTTGTTTGCACTGTGCAGTATAACACTAAATATTATTATAAGATTGGAAGTGGAGATTCTACACGAGAATTTTGGTTCCAAACACCTCCAGCCATTGATCCAGATGCGTCCTACACATTTGGCATCATAGGTTTGTCTTTTCTTGATCTATTATAAGTTTTTGGCTCACCACATGCTGTATTGAATTGCATTGGGCCTCTAATTAACAGCACTTAGCTGGGATGCAGTGAGACACATGACTCCAATGGAGCGCAACAAGCATAATTTGATCTTGATCACCTTATGCTGTGTAAAAATTTGGCATGGCTTTTGACTATATTACAATCTTATCTGAGTTATAACGTAATTCGCACACCCAAAATGCATTCTCTTTGTCTACAAAATATCAAGAAATTTACAAGATCAGCTAGTGATCAAGGACAGAAATTGAGCGGCCGATATAGTTAGTGTTAAATATGCGGCACATAACTCTTTCTCATTCTGTTGTTCTAGGTGATCTGGGACAAACATTTAATTCTCTTTCAACTCTTCAACATTACGAGAAAACTGGAGGGCAGACTGTTTTATTTGTTGGGGACTTGTCATATGCCGATAGATATGAGCACAATGATGGCATTCGTTGGGACTCTTGGGGTCGACTTGTTGAACGCAGTACTGCCTACCAGCCATGGATTTGGAGTGCTGGCAACCATGAAATAGAGTACAGACCTGATCTGGTAATGTTATCCTCCCATATTTGCAAGGAGTTATTCTTATAATATTATGACCTGTTCAGAATAAAATTCCATTCCATTTGAACACTAATTAACTGAGTCGGGCATAGTTTTAAAAAGGAAAATTGTATGAAACCCTGTTGTATTTTCTTTCCATAACTCGGCCTATATTCTTATTTGATATGTTTCAGGGAGAAACGTCCACATTTAAGCCATACCTGCATAGATATATGACTCCATATTTGGCATCAAAGAGCAGTTCTCCTATGTGGTATGCTGTCAGGCGTGCATCTGCTCACATCATTGTGATATCTAGCTATTCTCCATTCGGTAATGTTCTTTTCAAGCATGCATTGTTCTCTTTCGGCCATGCACATTGTGATATGAATTTATGGTTTACGTGAGAAGTTTAAAGTCATTTGTTCTCTTACAATTTGATGCTTTTAATTTCTATATCTCATATATCTAAGATCAGTTTTGGTTCACCGGAAATTTGAAAGTGCTGTTTAGTGGTAACAAAGTTGTGACCTGTAATGTTGGGTGGGAGCATGTGTTGATGTCATAAGCGATCTCTTTGAGTTGGCATCATATTTGGTCATTGTCTATTACTAGACGTTTAGAACCAGGTGTGACATAATAGTTCGATTTCCCTTTGCCGACGTTGACCCATTTATCAGATTTTTATTCCTTTTTGCATTCTGATTTGAAGTATGTGCTCTAAACTCACTTCTGATGTTTAATAGTAAAATACACTCCTCAATGGCGGTGGCTGAAGAATGAATTCAAGCGTGTGGACAGGGAGAAGACACCTTGGCTTATTGTTCTCATGCATTCTCCCATGTACAACAGCAATGAGGCGCATTATATGGAGGGTGAGAGTATGCGGGCTGCTTTTGAGAAATGGTTTGTGAAGTACAAGGTCGACTTGGTATTTGCAGGGCATGTTCACGCTTATGAGAGATCTGTAAGTTCTTCCTGTTAGTGCAGTAACCTTCCATCTGAATTATTTTGCACAATAGAATCGCTCAGTTTGATCTGAACTTGTTAAAGGTGTCCCTTTGGAGTTTGATTATCGAAACTATTTTTTAGTTTGTTAGGTATTATCAAGAGATCTGAATTTGTTCTCATTAGCTTTCTACATGAATTACTCGCAGTATCGCATTTCTAATGTCAACTACAACATAACGTCGGGAAATCGATATCCAGTGCCAAACAAATCTGCTCCCGTATACATAACAGTTGGAGATGGGGGCAACCAGGAGGGACTTGCTTCAAGGTAAGAAGAAACATCGGTAGACAACTTGGTTTGGTTGTTTATTGAACTCTACACCGTTGAGATTCTGGTGGTTTGAGATCATGTTTTGAAGTCATTGCTTTCCTTATATAATAATAAAAAAAAATACACAGTCCCTCCTGTAGTGATGTATTTGTCTTGTTTCCCATTTTTTTATTTGTTATTGATCTGTGACAATGCTTGCCTATTGATCCAATCCTCCACGTTGCAGGTTTTATGATCCACAGCCAGACTACTCTGCATTCAGGGAGGCCAGTTTCGGCCATTCAATTTTACAACTGAAAAATAGGACTCATGCTGTCTACCAGTGGAGCAGAAATGATGATGGAAAGCATGTACCGGCGGACAATGTGGTGTTTCATAACCAATATTGGCAAGTCTAATAACTGATACTCGTTCTTGAATGGTAATGTTAACCATTTACTTCTTTGATGAGTATTGTTTACAACTGTTTTGGCAGGACAAGTAGCACTCGTCGGAGGAGACTGAAGAAGAACCATTTCGGTCTTGAGAACCTTGAGGACTTGATTTCTCTATTTTAGGTGTTGGCCTTGCAGAACATTGTCCAGCTTGAACGTTGTGAGACAATGCCAGCGTAGCACTGTTTGTGGTGTCCGGCCTTTTCTTTTATGAAGCAGCAGTGATCAACAGAAGAATCCGGCTATCTGATTTCACGCTGAAATAGTCAGCGGGCTATCTGTTTTCATGCCTACGGAGACATACTGAGGCATGTGGATCAAAATGTTGTATTATATGATTATAATGAAAAAATAACATGTATCAGACAGACGTTAACATTTTACGTGTGAATAATGAACATGCTCCCCCCTTTACTCGGTATACATGTCGGCTTCTTGGCGGTAGGAATTTCTGGACTAAATTTTTGTCCATTTGCTGTCATGTTATATGAACTGATGTGGGGACACGCTGGCGTTATGAATTCTTCCATTGTGAAACCGGCATTAGGTCGACCACGCCATCCTTAATTCAGACCTGACCAAATCCCATGAAGGCCGCCTATACTTGGCAATGTTTCCACTTGGTGGCCTGTAGCTTTCTAGTCTTAGCATCCTAGTAATTCGTGTTCTACTTTTAAATTGGCCAGCGCCATCTGAAGAATTCGCCACCGTTCTCTTGAGACGCCTTGTCACCATCACATCTGAAAATTAGTTTGTTCTCTTTATCTGAGTAGAAAGCATCCATTTCTCTTGTACTATAGTAACAGCCAACAGGTTCCTTTATTCTTTCTCAAACACATCCCCACTTATCAGGGAATAAAAAACGTTCCTATCAGGGAATCAAAAACGGTTTCAAATAATTTGCCAGACCAAAAGTTTCAAATCTAACGGCATCATATGAATTGCGCATCTGTCTTCTGACGTGGCAAAAAAGTTAGTGTCACAATCGAGGGCTAAACGGATTTCCCAGAGAAAAAATTAAAGAAAAATCCAATCAGGACAGAAAAGCAGCCACTGAGAAAGAAAGAAACCTGAGGTCCAGAGCAAAATTAATCCAACTGCCACGTACTACAATAATCTAGACTAAACTTCGATCCGTCTAGATCACAAACCAGCTGATCCACCTCCATTCTGTGGTAATATTCCCTGGGGATAAGCTCACGCATTAAACAATCACCCACAGGTGCTTAGCCCCTTAACCCCCAGCTCGTACTTGATCACCGTCAACTGTGCCCACATGGTCAGGTCAGAAAGGAAGGCGAGAGGAGCTCTTCTGGTCACCGTGACTCGGATCCGATTTGCCTGAGCTGAGCACACGCCTGACAGGCTTGTCTCGGCGCGGCGGAATGACAGCGCCGCCGGGGCAGCCGCTTGGCCCACGGCAAAGGGCGCCGACTAGTGGCGGCTGCCGCGTCAGCGCGGCGAGCTGCGTTGTGTGCGGGCAACGGCAAGTGGTGAGAATATCTGACGAGGATGGCGACGGCGATGAGGCAGCTTGGGTCCCATGGCTTTCCCTGTTTCTCTTCGCCTCGGATTTACGCGAGGATTTTACGAGAAACTGAGGCCTTACCTTGTTAACTTCAAACTCAGGATTGAAGAAATAATTTTTGAGGTTGGTATTTCGATGCGAGTCACTGCTGACGAATGTCCGAACGTTACTCTAGTATTTTCGGGAAGGGGTGAGCAATGTAAACAACGCATACAATGCCCCTTGAAGCCATGAAAGAACAACATCTGACGTAAATATGTTGGTCGACATCTGAAACGTATACTCTATGAACATCCCTTGGCAAAATAAAATGGCATTCCAAATCAGAATAAAGACGTTGCATTGCATTTCATATTGTACAGTTTTTCGTCTGACGGAAGAACGCTGAAGAAAATCGTTTGGTCGACAATAATGAGCGTCTAGACTCATCTTCCCCGTTGCCCAATTCCGGTCACGGTCAAATTCAATTGCCTTTACCTAGCGGGAAAGGTAAAAGCTACCGCCCCGAGAAAGTTTCCATATCTGTGCGTGTTTGAATAGCAGCCGGAGCAAGCTTCCAAAGTAAGGGCCGAATGAGTTTCCCTTTTGGGAAATACACGTTGGTATGGCATCCGGTGATGAGCAAAAAAACAAATTAAATGGTCTCGCCGAAATGCCATGTCCTACCGAGCAAGGCATAGACTTTTGAAGTTAAATAAAGGCTCAGTCCAGCTGCTCCATCAGGAAACGCAAGAATCTTCAAAAGAAATTCATGATATCATGCACCATGCTGTATTATATTTGTGGAGTGGACACCAGCGAGGACCAACTGAATTTCCTGTAATTTATTATTTAGAACATCAAAATTTCTTCCTGATTCGAGTACACGAACTCACAACAGAAGAAAAATGGCGCATTAACATTTCTTTTTGACAAACACAAACAGAGAGCTAAGTGAACCAAAATCATCTAGTCCATCTGAATATTCTTTCTTCCTTGATTTGGACACAAATGTAACATCTTCAACCCCAGCGCACAAGAATCTTGTAACAAACCGGCGACATCTCCTCCGTCGGATCAGATAATAAACGGCCAAGATCACGCGAGACGACCCCCAACCGGTGGCGCCGGGTCGAGGGCAAATAACCAACCCATTTCCATTTTCCCCTTCCCACTTCGGTTTCTCTTTCTCGTCGCCGCCCACCTCTCCTTCGTCGCCACCACCACCACTTCCACCCCGCGCCCGCCGCGCCCCATTCGCCTCGATTCCGCCGGCGATGTACGGCAACGACAACTGGATCAACAGCTACCTCGACGCCATCCTCGATGCCGGCAAGGGAGCGGCCGCCGCCCGGGGCCGGGTCGGGGGCGGCGGCGGAGGGGACCGGCCCTCGCTCCTCCTCCGCGAGCGCGGCCACTTCTCCCCCGCGCGCTACTTCGTCGAGGAGGTCATCACCGGGTACGACGAGACCGACCTCCACAAGACGTGGCTCAGGGTAAGTGTACGCTGTGCCCCCGGCGCGGCAGCGGGTGCGCGCGCTCGAATCCCGGCCGTTGCCGTTGTTCATCGTCGGTGATTTGGCGATCTTTGTGTGAACGTGCGAGCGTGGTGCGCGCAGGCGAACGCGATGCGGAGCCCGCAGGAGAAGAACACGAGGCTGGAGAACATGACATGGAGGATCTGGAACCTCGCCAGGAAGAAGAAGGAGGTGCGCCTTTACGCTTTTGATTCGATTTGTTTTCCTATTCGTGCTGGTTCTTAGGTCCTGATGTGGTAGAAGAGAAGCTGGGCTCTGGAAATGGGGTCGGGCGTTAGATTGGCGTGCAGGTTTTGCTATGTCACAACTAAATGCTGGATTGATCTTGCCATAGGTGCAGTTCTAGAGAGCACCATGATCTGTTTGGTGGAATGCTTATTGAGCTATGGTCCTTCTGAATGAGCTTCCGAAGAAATCAAGTCAGAAGCGCCACGTGAATGTGAACCGGGTAGCTCAACTACAATTTTAGGCAGGCTCTTACCTCGTCTGATCATGAATTATGCTCGAGTCTGATCACGAATCATTCTCTGTTCTGATCACAACTGATGCTGGGGACCGAGCATGGAAATAGTATACCACGCGCCTCAATTTCAGTTCACGCATATGCAAAACTTTTGTGTACACCATATGTCATATGACCTCGCTGCAAGTTCGGAGTTTAGATGATAGATTTTTTGCTGGGAAAAATTCGCTATATAGCATAAAAAATTGAATGCTTCTATCGCTGCAAGATATTGTACATATTGATTCCACTCAAGAATCATTGTGTTAATCTTCTTACCACTTAATTAACATCAATCAGACTAAAATCAACAGATACGAAACCTCCACTCTAAGGATGCCTCTCTGCTCTTCGGTCTTCACACATTCTTGCATGTTGTGGTGGTAATTTATGATCTCAAACAAGTGACAGTTAGAACATCTATTTATCATTGCCACCCTTGCCTAATTCGTATGCAGTCTCTCTTCTGCCTTCATCCACCTCATCAGTGCTGGATCCCAAGCTGGATGTTTTGATCTGCTAGCAGGAGAACAAAAAATTGTGCTATTGAGCGGCAAACAAAGCAGTGCAGTCCCTCTGTTGTAGGTCTTCTTGGGCAATAATGAACTAACCTGTAGCAAGCTGGTGGACGTTATTACTCACTAACTATTATTATTGCAATTGAGGTCTTCAGCGAGGCCTGCCTTGGTTTCAATGATGGTGGCTACTGTGTCACCAAGGAGCTTCTCCCACCCAGTGGCCAGTGTCGTCTGTTGTGTTACTCTGTTTTCCACCCTACTTACCTCCCACCGCTGTTGCTTGAGATCTTTTAGGCTCCATGTCAGCATGGATGATCTGAATGAGGGTACTCACTGGCTTGTAAAGTGGTCAACTCTGCAGGGGCAAAACGATGATCTCAAACAGCAAATGTGCTTTAAGTTTATGGGGTGGTAACAAGAGTGATGTAGTAATCTTTGAGTGTTGTTAGAGTTTAACGAACCCTTCAGTGGTATTGTCTAAAATGACCAACTTTAGATGCTAAATAGCCAATTTCTTTCATTGATCTTATGTCTTTGCAGTTTTCTCAGTTACCTGTCCATGGCCTTGTTATGTTCGCAGGCATCCGCCTCATTAATGACAGAGCTACTAATTCATTTGTTCTGTTAAGATATTATTACTGAAATGATAGAATGGGTGAGTTTCAAATGGAAGTAAAAAATATAGTATTTGAGTGAATAGACCACTAAAGGTTAGGATTCAAAACTGAGTGAAAAATGAGGACCTACAGTACACTATCATAATCAAAATATTGTTTGATTATTTTATGAGCTGATATTGGAATCCTTATAGACCACAAAATTAATTTTCAGCAAGCACTATATTTTGCTACAAGACTTTGTTATTCGGCTAATTATTTGTTTAGCTTTTGGTTTTATGGTTTGTTTGGTTCTGTCTCTTCTCTTCGGTCAGATTTTTTTTTTCTTTTCAAGGATCAGAATTCTTATTTGTAAAAATGCTGCATGTGTGTAACCTGTTTAAACAAGTGTATGAGAAGTTACATATGTGTGTGGATGCTATGGCATTCACTCTTTGATGTATTGTCAGCACATGGCATGCTCTTATGCCTGGCAGTCATTTTCGCATCGTAGTTGTAAACAAGGATCAATGTTTTAGGTGGCCCAAACTCATTTGTAGTGTTCCCACATGCAAACTAAATAAAATTGGTCCTCGCATCTTTTGGGATTGCACAGTTGTAGGTCTTTGTATCATTGCTTGTATTTCATATTTGACAGCTTTGACTGGTTTCATAGATACATCCACATTATTCATTTTTTTTTACTTTTTTCTTTTTGTATCTGGTGTTGCTTTCTCTTTTCAATCTCATTGTTGGTTATTGGAAGGTTGATTTTCTAGTTCAGTTTATTCACATTTTCACCTTATGTGATACATATTCACTACATTTGAACTTCAGTCTCTTTCATTTTTATATGTTTGTTTATTACCTGAATGTTTTATATTCAGTTTGAGAAAGAGGAAGCCAATCGCTTGTCAAAACGCCGCCTAGAGACTGAGAAGCCAAGAAATGATGCTACTGCAGATATGTCTGAGGATCTCTTTGAAGGAGTAAAGGGAGAGGATGCTGGTGATCCATCTGTAGCCTACGGTGACAGCACGGGGAACACGCCTAGGATCAGTTCAATTGACAAGCTGTACATAGTGTTGATCAGGTATCAAATAGCATACGCTATAGAATAGTGCAACATAATAAACAGTAAACACACATGTTGCATATTACTAAGTTGCGCGTGATTAATTCGTCATGTAACGGGATGCAATTCATAGCTGCTTAAAAATGAGTAATTGGAAGAACTTATTTTTAATAACGGTTCCATTCTGCACCAAGAGGTTCCCCATCTATCGTAAAAACACAATGACTTATGCCTAAAGGGACCTAAAGTAAGTCAAGCTTGAAACATTTAGCCTGCACACTGTTCACAACTACTCTATACTCAGAATTGGTCCATAGTCCAATTTAATAAATATGGTGTAATCCTTTGGCTTGTTGGTGTTTGTGTTGAAATTTATATGCCACTGAATTTATTTTATGCTGTATTTTCTATTCTACTATAGCCTTCATGGTCTGATTCGTGGAGAGAATATGGAGCTTGGCCGTGATTCAGATACTGGTGGCCAGGTAATGATATTGTTGTTTCATTTAGTTATACAATTAATTAAAAGGACACTTATTCATCTAGATTACAAGTATCATAAAGTTAAGTTCTATGTCATCTTTTGAGGATATTTCCTAAAAGAAAGAAATATCACATAAGGACATAATTTCACCTGCATCCATTGTGTGTCATTTCATAGGTTAAATATGTCGTGGAACTTGCTAAAGCTCTAAGTTCATCTCCTGGAGTTTACCGGGTTGATCTATTGACAAGGCAAATCTCAGCCCCAAATTTTGATCGTGGCTATGGTGAACCAGTCGAGGTGCTGGCTTCGACAAGTTTCAAGAACTTTAAATATGAGAAAGGAGAAAGCAGTGGTGCCTATATCATCAGAATACCATTTGGGCCCAAAGACAAATATCTTGCTAAAGAACAGATCTGGCCTTTCATTCAAGACTTTGTTGATGGTGCACTGGGTCATATTGTGCAGATGTCTAAAACTATAGGGGAAGAAATTGGCAGTGGGTGTCCAGTGTGGCCTGCTGTGGTTCATGGTCATTATGCCAGTGCAGGGGTTGCTGCCACTCTACTATCTGGAGCACTTAATGTTCCCATGGTGTTTACAGGGCATTTTCTTGGAAAAGACAAGTTGGAAGGGCTTCTCAAGCAAGGGAGACAGACAAGAGAACAAATTAACATTACATACAAAATAATGCGCCGAATTGAGGCAGAGGAGTTATCTCTTGATGCATCCGAAATTGTTATTGCAAGCACCAGGCAGGAAATAGAAGAGCAGTGGAACTTGTATGATGGTTTTGAGGTCATGCTTGCAAGGAAGCTCCGTGCACTAGTCAAGCGTGGTGCTAACTGTTTTGGTCGTTATATGCCTCGTATGGTTGTGAGTAGACATCATAACTCTGACTCGCTTTCTTACTTTAATAATGAGCTGATGTTAGCATTTGCGCCAACTATAATTTATAGTTGGGCAATTAGCATTAGCCATGCTTGCTGTCATCATCTATTATAGAGGTTTAAAATCCTTTAGCTTTCTACTCCTTGATTTGCAGATAATTCCTCCGGGTGTTGAATTTGGCCAGATGATTCATGATTTTGATATGGATGGAGATGAAGATAGCCCATCTCCAGCGTCTGAGGATCCATCTATTTGGTCTGAGGTCGCGAAAATATATTCAGATTTGTACATGCGAGATCTCATTTTCTGTTTGACTTATTCAACAATAAAAAGCTTTTTTTGACTTGTTTATTATCTTTAACCCTGCACTTCTTTGACTTGTATGCTGATGATCTGTATGTAATATGATAGATAATGCGGTTCTTCACAAATCCTAGGAAGCCTATGATTCTGGCTATTGCCCGTCCTTATGCTGAAAAGAATATTACAACACTTGTGAAGGCATTTGGTGAATGTCGCCCTTTGAGGGAACTTGCTAACCTTGTAAGAAGTGTATTGTAGTTGATTTACGGCTGCTAATTGTCTGAGATATTAGCACTGCTATCCCATACTGACTTTTGATTTTTGCGTTCCAGACGCTGATAATGGGTAACCGTGAGGCGATTTCCAAAATGCATAAAGTCAGTGCTGCTGTTTTGACATCGGTGCTTACATTGATTGATGAGTATGATCTATATGGCCAAGTGGCATACCCAAAGCATCACAAACACTCTGAAGTTCCTGATATTTATCGTTTAGCAGCGAGAACAAAGGTATTCTTTTTTCAGGGAAAGAATTTGTTGGTGCCATGTTTTTGCTTGTGTTGAGTGTGCCGTGTTTTGCCTCGTTTTTAGTACCCATCACTCGAAGCGCTTGTCTTTATTGATTGGTTTGTATTTGCCGTTTTCATATGATAGTAGTATTCACTAGTACAATGTTTCCTGTTATATGCATGTCCATGCTGACGCCAGCTGTTGAACATCTGCAGGGTGCTTTTGTAAATGTTGCATACTTTGAACAATTTGGTGTCACCTTGATAGAGGTCATAACTTCTTGATTTATGTTTGTAGCCATTACCATTTCTGTATACTGATTAAGTGATTATTGACTATCTGTCTATTTTGTGAGCAGGCTGCCATGCATGGTTTGCCCATAATTGCAACAAAAAATGGGGCCCCTGTGGAAATTCATCAGGTTCATTCATGACATTGTACCATTTATTGCAGTAAAATTGTGCCAATTCACAGCTTTATAACAGACTGGCCCCTTTCTCGTGGATGTTGATGTAGGTTCTGGATAACGGTCTCCTTGTTGATCCCCATGATCAGCATGCAATCGCGGATGCTCTCTGTAAGATGCTTTCTGAAAAGCAGTTTTGGTCAAGATGTCGTGAGAATGGACTGAAAAATATACACCAGTTTTCATGGCCTGAACATTGCAAGAACTACTTGTCAAGGATATTAACTCTTGGCCCAAGACATCCTGCTTTTGCGAGAAAAGAAGACCAGAAGGCACCTATGAGGAGAAGGAAGTATATCTTTGTTATTGCTGTAGACTCTGTCAGTAAGGAAGATCTAGTTCAAATTATCAGAAACTGTATTGAGGCTACTCGCACTGGAACTTTATCAGGTTTGACAGGGTTTGTGCTGTCGACTTCACTGACAATAGCAGAGATACAATCCGTATTAGTATGTGCAGGCATGCTTCCGACTGATTTTGATGCATTCATATGCAATAGTGGGAGTGACATATATTACCCTTCACAATCTTGTGATATGTCAAGTAATTCCCGTGTTACATTTGCCTTGGACCATAACTTCCGGTCACATATCGGGTACCGTTGGGGAGGAGAAGGTTTAAGGAAATACTTAGTAAAGTGGGCTTCTTCAGTAGTAGAAAGAAGGGGAAGGATTGAAAAGCAAATCATCTTTGAAGATTCAGAGCGCTCGTCGACATATTGTCTTTCATTTAAAGTGGTCAACCCAAATCATGTAAGCTTCTTTCCAGAAATTCTATTGTTTTGTTTTTTATTTTACTCATTTATTATGTGGACTTCTTTTTATAACAGTTCTTTATGGATACTTTTTTCATTAATGACTTGTTTACATATTGTAGTTGCCTCCGTTGAAGGAGCTGCAAAAGTTGATGCGAATCCAGTCACTGCGCTGTCATGCTCTGTATAATCATGATGCTACCAGGCTATCTGTAATTCCAATTCATGCATCACGATCTCAGGCTCTCAGGTTGAGTGATTGATTTTCTTGCTTTGTTTTGCATTTCTGCAAAGTCCCATTTGTGCAAGCCTAGAGTTATGTGGACCTATTAACGAAATTTTCGGTGCTAGGTATCTGTCGATTCGCTGGGGCATAGAATTGCCACATGCTGTGGTTATTGTTGGCGAAACTGGTGATTCTGACTATGAGGAACTGTTTGGAGGTCTTCACAAGACAGTCATCCTTAAGGGTGGATTCAACACTCCTGCAAATAGAATCCATACAGTCAGAAGATACCCGTTACAAGATGTTGTTGCTCTTGACAGCTCAAATATCGTAGGAATTGAAGGTTGCAGTACCAGTGACATGAGGGCTGCCCTTCAACGGCTTGATATACCCACACAGTAGCACCAAGCCCGTCTATTTCTTATTAATAGAAAGAAATAGGCAATACAAATATACTATACGATCATTATCATTTCCATACTTGATGGAAATGCCAATTTTGCCTCAGTTGTGTATGTGTGTGGTCCCTGCTTGACTGTGAATTGCATTCTCTTGGATCCTCACGGTGCAATTTTTTGGAGTAAAGAATGAGCACATCAAATTGTACAGATGAAAAATACCGTTCAAATGTGGATAGTACAAATATCCTAAGGAAGCAGTTTGGCAAAAAGCTTCCCAAATACAGAAACTGCCTAAGCACACAATTTTCCATCACTGCTGGAATGTGTAATTCCTCTGCAACCTTGACCTTTTTGTTTGCCCTGCAAGGGATGCCTTGTGATTCTGTAAATACTGTGATTTTATTAAAGCTATATATTGGCTCTGACACAAATGAAACACTTATGTTATCCTCAAATACAGAAGGATCTACTATATAGTTTCTGCAAGCATATTTCTTGCTATTTTGTATTCTCCTAACAACCTGTCTTGTGGTTGTAGCTTTAATTTCTGTATCCATTACTGTTGCGGTGGTTATGAAATTATTATGTGTGTGCCAACTCTGACTTCATCATGTAAAGCCTATATTATCTACGTAAACATCATTCTTTTGATGTGACTTGCACTCAAAGCAGCTACTAAGTTTGGTGTAGTAGCTGGACCAATTACATGACACTTGTTCTGTTTCTTTTACCTTCCCCGTGGATGATTTACTTGCCTATCTTGTCGTAGAAACAAGTGGCTTTTAAACTTTGTACACCTCCTTTGTGACTTGGTCTTCTCTTGTAGCGTTGCTTATTTTTGTGTAGTTACAGAACATTTTCTCTTTTTGTAGACTTTGCTTGAAAGAATGTTTTTGTTTCTATAATTTGCTTAGAATTTTTTTGGGGGTCATCGATGTTTGTATCAGTTAGAAAACAAATTGCACATAGCAGTTTGGAGTGATTGGTTATCGGTTTGTGGTTGGCCATCTGCATCGGGGACTGTGATACGGCTGTTTTTCTTTGACACACACACGAAACAGTATCAATGTCAAAGTCGTGATGGCTACGGGTATATTATGCACGCATTATGTGTCCATCAGATGGAGAAACAGGGGACCCAAAAAAATGCCGCTTGCACACTTGCACTTTCTTGGTCCTGGTTCATTCTTCCAAGATATGAACGGTTGCCATTTCAGTTTACAACTTCAGAAAACAGAACAAGTGCCATTTCTCTGAGGAAGAATATGTCCGCAGAAACATCAGTGGAAACGTGGGATTTGCAGTGCATCAATGCTTTTGTCCAGGTTGATTCGCTGGTTGTCTAGGACATGGATATGGCCTTCAATGCAAACCTTTGACCATCAACTTTCCTCCTAAGTGTACGTAAAAAAGAAATACATCCTACACCAAAGAAGTTCTACTGATTTTGAACCTATCGCTTTCATTGTTGTACGACAAATCGTAATACCGTGTTATTATACAGCTTCAAAAGAATTGACTTCAAGCAGTTCAGGAAGGCATCTATTTTAGGCAGGACTTTAGTACATTTCATCTGACTTTTCTTTGAATTTTAGAAAAACTTTTGAATGTATGTACTGAATGCAAGACAGAGCCATGGCATGCATGCACGGAACATAACTCTTATCCTTTTTACTCGTTTTGTCCAAGGTTGTACGCGTCGCCATTCCTTCACGGCTTCACGAGAAAAGAATGACAGCACCTTCTCCGTGAACAATTCCGAATTTCCGGTACCGTCCAAGCGTAATGCAGGAAAGGGCGTTCCCCCATCAGCCTTTGCTTCTCAGAATCGTTCGCGCCATCTTTGACCTGGTACGAAAACGAGCGAACCTTTTAAAGTACACTTTTGGTACATCATCATCCATTCGTTTGCAGCTTGGCTGCACCGTTCACCTCATCTGAACCCCGCACGTTTGCAGCTACCATCTACTAGTAGCTAGCTACATAGCTAGCTTACTCAGTTCGATTAGCTCGCCAATCACGATAAATATAGCAATATGCGTACAAGTTCAGCCTCGGTATACAACCATGTGTCATTTCGAATTCCAGAATTGCTATATAAAGTCGCCCATGCCATCTTTGACATGGTCTGAAAACGATCAAACTTAGTAGAGCATACAAGGTTCATGATCGTCAACTCTCATCATTCACGAATCATGAGCTCGGCGCCGCCGTTCACCTCATCTGAAACCCGCACGTTTGCAGCTAATACCAGCACGTCGAGTTCGCCACGTCCCAATCACCTGACGTTGTAGATGCAGTGCAAGCAAATGGTCAGATCTCGGAAGCAGGGCAGCCTCCGCCGCATCAGCAGGGAATTGGGGTTAACAATCTGGCGGACGGAGTTGGTTGCGAGCTCCCAACTAATCACCAATCCACCGCAGGTTTGAACTCTGACGACGTCGTCGCGGGGCCGCCGCGTTTTCTCGTCGATTCATCGACGGTTGCCGACCCCGCACGCCACCGTGAGAAGACCTGCAACTTCTTGGGAGCAAGGAGGAGTCGCTGCTGGAGAATTCATTGCGGCAGTTGAGAGAACGGATGGATGATGGACCATGGATGGCCAGCGAACACCAACAAACGTAAACGGGTCAAAGGGGTGAAGGGACCCCCGGGGCAAGCAGCAACGGCCAACTAATTCCACCGCGAAGCTGCCGGGATTTACTGAGACTTGTAAACATGCTTGCACTACATGATTAGCTTGACCGGAGTACCAAGCAATGTGAACATTGTGTTCTTACAAGGGATTTTCCCAAAGTTTCTGCTGTCCACTTTATTGCAGATATGTTGATGTCCATGAGACTTAAAAATAGGAAAGATACAGTTTCTTGCTGCCATATTGAATTCATTCATTTTTCGACACTTTTATAGGCCCTTCGAAATTAAATAGATGTGGCCTATGTGCCGGTGACTTACGTTCTGTTGCTCATATTTGATTCTGCCTTTTGTTCTCTAGAAAAATTTGATAATTGGGCTTTTCGTTCACCTTCTCAACAGTGTTGATGCGGTTGTCCTCCTGCTCTACCTGTATTTGTCCCTTTCCACATCAAAGCAATCAGGACCCTGGCTCGCTCGTGTGTATACACACCATACCACATACCACACCCAGAAAGATAATTAGATTTTCTCCATTGTAATTACAATTATCCGTGGCCAGCGACATGCGAGCCCTGGAGCAATAAAGTTAGACCTTTCCATTTCAGCTTGGACGACGCATCGATGAGAGATGAACCCAAGAGAAAAAGAGGAAGCAGCTTAAATAGCACTTCACTCCTCGCATTTCTTGCCTTGTTTGCAACAACTGCCTCCCGTTTGGAGCTCACACACTGCAGCACTGCTGTGCTGTTTCTAGCCCCGGGCCTTTATAACCTTTCCTGGCCCTGTGATAATTCTAGAGAGAGAAAATCTGTGGGGCAGCTGAGAGAAGGGGAGAGAAGCCATGGCCATGGAGAGCGAGGAGGGTACTGTGACTGTGAGTGCGCAGCAAGAAGCTGCGGCGGCCATGAAGGGAGGAGGAGGCAAGAAGCGGCGGCGGCAGCGCAAAGGTGAAGGCGGGGAGAAGAAGAAGTACACCCTGGTGAGCTACCACGAGCTGCCGGACTACATGAAGGAGAACGAGTTCATCCTCAACTACTACCGCTCCGAGTGGCCCATCCTCAATGCCGTCCTCAGCCTCTTCTCCTGGCACAACGAGACCATCAACATCTGGACGTACGTATATATGATGATTCACCATGTTGGAATTGCAATTCGATCTCTGTGTTTCTGTTAATTTAGTTACTGATGGTGATTTTGTTGTTCATGTGGCTTCAGGCATCTCCTTGGGTTAATGCTGTTCTTCGGCCTCACCCTGGTGCATCTTGCCCAGTACTTCCCCCAGGTGGCTGATCTGATTGGGCACCTTTCCTGGTGAGCCAATCTTCAGATTTTGCTGTTGTCTGTCGGTGCAAATTGGGTGAATTTTATTGGATGTGTAGTATGAATTAGTAGCTGCACAATTTTATGTTTCAACAAAATACTGAAGAAATATAGCTATCAACCAGGATTTTTACATCATACTACTTAGGTTCAAGGACTTACGATTAGATTGAGTCCTCAGTTTTCATCACTTAACAGTTCTGTACAGTACAAGTAAATCTAGCTATGTTCACAATTAATTCTCACCAACTAAACTCACTTTTGGTACACGTAACCTTGATGTAGATAATAAATATGTTTGTTTCTGCTCTGATGTGATGTTGTGTAAAGAAAGTATTTTTTGCATTGGAAATTTGGAATCACTAATAATTCCTCACCGCTTTTTTTACCGCAGGCCAATCTCAAAGGTTGCTGAAAATGTCTCCAGCAATATTGGAGATGTCTTATCTGTGAGTAATTTTCATTTCCTGAAACATTTCATACATTCTTATGGTAATTATAGGAGAAGATAATGGATCACAGTTAAAAAAAAATGCTCTGTTCAGATCCATGTGATTAGGAAATTTTGTTTTCTGCTTTTAATGCTTCAACTTTTTAGTACTAGTTTGTTGCCTTTTGTTTGTACTGATGTGCATGAGTTGGAAGGCAAGGGTGGGTGAGCTTGTGATTTCTTGACTTGATGAACCTAGTTAAATTCAACTTTTTTTAGTTTGCCTTTTTACTGGTCCCAACAAAAGGGCCACAAATGTGATTGTTGCTTGTTTCATCACAACAAGTTAAGCTTTGGTGATGTGTTCAGACGATTTGGTTGTGATCTAGTGGTGTGATCATGCTCATCCTTGTTTCATGAACCATGACCCTTACGGCACGGCTATGCTGTTGTCGCGACTTCCTTTGTTCTCAAAATCCCTGTGCCATCCTACCTGACGAGTAACAAGGCGCCGTATGCAACAATATATCATTGGGAGCATATAGTGTGAAGATTAGGTGGCTGTGGAAAAGCATGTAGTGTAGCATAAGGCGCCATATGCGTGATATCGGAGATTATTCCATGTCAATATTTTGGTCCTCATGTTAACCATGCCCATGTTTCATGAAGGATTTCACATTAACCTTCCACTTCCACATGATACGTCGCTGCTGATTATTGGACTGCAATATACTGGTGCTTAAGTTATTGTGTATAGAGATTCCTTGTGTATAGGAAAGCTCCATTTGCATCATTACTTGCTTGGTATGGCTTCCCAACTGTTCAGTTAGTAGTAACCTGATTAGGACGTGGTTGGATGCAGCATTGACACTGCTTGTGATCGACTTCCATGACAAATTATTTGGAGCACATTGCTTTTATAGATATCTAATAATGGTAGGGTAAGGCATTGATGTAACTTGGTGTTTGTTGCGTGTTCTTCAGGGCGCGGCCATGTTCATACAGACGAACCCTTCCCTGGCCTCCTACGGCATGGCGGTGACGTCGCAGACGACGCGGTGGCCGTTCTTCGTGTTCCTGGCCGGCGCCATGTTCTGCCTGCTGAGCAGCAGCGCGTGCCACCTGCTGTCGTGCCACTCGCACCGCCTGAACCTGTTCCTGATCCGGCTGGACTACACGGGCATCGCGGTGATGATCGTGGTGTCCTTCTTCCCGCCCATCTACTACATCTTCCAGTGCGAGCCGCACTGGCAGGTGGTGTACCTGTCCGCCATCACCGCGGCGGGGGTGGCCACCGTGTACGCGCTCATGTCCCCGCGCCTGAGCGCGGCCCGCTACCGGGCCCACCGCGCGCTGCTGTTCGTCGGGATGGGCCTCTCCGGCGTGGTGCCCGCCGTGCACGCCGCCGCCGTGAACTGGCACGAGCCGCGCCGGAACGTGACGCTGGCGTACGAGGGCGCCATGGCGGCCTCCTACCTGACGGGGACGGCCTTCTACCTGACGCGCGTGCCGGAGCGGTGGAGGCCCGGGATGTTCGACCTCGCCGGACACAGCCACCAAATCTTCCACGCGCTCGTCATCGCCGGCGCGCTCGCGCACTACGGCGCCGCCATCGTGTTCCTCAAGGCCCGCGACGAGCTGGGCTGCCCGGCCTAGTGAACAATATCGAGTGGTCGAAAGAATTCGTTTTGGATTGTGAGGTTCTCTTTACTAGTGCTTACAGCATTTACAACAACAGCAGCAAGTGTGCAATATCGATTAATTTATACCGTCCCATTAATGACAGTTGATGATTGTTAAATTGGTACAGACTCTCAATTTGTACATAGAAAGCTTCGTTATGATCGATCGATCAATTGATTGATTCTTTTGTCTCTTTGGTGAGAAGATGCAAATCCAGTATAGGTTGTTATCCAAGGATCCGAGAATTCTGGAGATGTTTGCTTGCCCGGATCCTCGTTGAGATGTCGCTGTGTGACAACGCGAGCAAGTTACTACTCCGGTTGCTTTCAGGTGGACGACTGCGGATGGCGCTCACCGGCCGGACTCATAAATGGCCGATCATTCCAGTACAACCTTCCGTTTTGTACGGGCCGCGGCTGTCAGCTCCGGTAGGCCGGCCGTCCATTCTCGCCATTCATTTCCAGCTTTGGTCGTCGCCCGGCGAGGGCGCTCACCGCCGCGGGTCGCCGTCGACATTATTCGGCCGGCGCCGCGCTGCCAACCCAATTATGACGCCGCACTTGCTTCAAACAAAAAAACTGATGCCAAAATTTGCCCATGTTATTCCTCCTTCCATTAAACACCTGGGCCGTGCAAATCAAAAATACACGAGACATATGCATATCGGATAATACATAATCCGGTGTATTCTTATCTGGAAAAAAAAAAAGGACCTGTGGGCCAAGGCTCTAGGCCATTGTAAACACCTGGGCCGTGCAAATCAGAATCAACGGGCTCACAGGCCCAGGGGGCGAAGTCTTTGACTAGTCACGGACGGACTCACGGGCGCACGGCATAGAGGCCGGCGACAGAGGAGAGAGGAAGAGGGAGAGGTGAGAGCGCGCGGAGATGCCGGAACTGCCGGAGGTGGAGGCGGCGCGGCGGGCGCTGGAGGCGCACTGTCTGGGACGGCGCATCGCGCGCTGCGTCGTGGCCGACGACGACAAGGTAGTCGTCGCCGGCGTCGGCCGCGTGGCCTTCGAGCGCGCCATGGTCGGGAAGACCATCGTCGCCGCGCGGCGTAGGGGCAAGAACCTCTGGCTCCAACTCGACGCCCCGCCGTTCCCCTCCTTCCAGTTCGGTCAGTGCTCACGTTACGTAGCCTAGGGTTAGTCTTTTGCTGATTTTCCTTCAGTGCCCTGCAACTTGCCCTGCATTACTGTAGTGCAATAACAACTCTCGAACACGCTTTGACATCTAGTATACGTGTGCAGTTTGGCGTGATTGATTGTCAAAATTTCGCCTTTTGCTCGTACTCTCCTTAAATTGGGTGTAATATATAACGAGTATTGATTATTTAAGTTGAATTCACCAGTGGCAACCCCATGTTCTGCTACATTGCATTGATGTAGTTAGTATCGAGGCAGCGAGGCTGATTTAGTTCATGCTTCGGTTGCAGGAATGGCAGGTGCGATATACATAAAGGGTGTTCCTGTCACAAAGTATAAGAGGCAAGTGGTCACTTCCATTTCATAGCTTGTGATTTTCCGATTTCGTTAATAGGATGTTAGGAAGTAATTCAACGTACTATTGCAGATCAGTTGTCAATTCCACGGAGGAGTGGCCATCCAAGTACTCTAAATTCTTCGTTGAGGTAATGATCCCAAACAGGATATCTCATCCTTTTTCTTTTCGTACTCGTAGTGATGTATCGCTATTGCAGTAGTGCTAACGAAACCTACTGTGAAAGTACCAGGTCACAATTAGAAGTCAACACATAATATTTAGAGAGAAAATTCGTGGCTTACCACCAAATCTTCAGATGAACTGGTAGCTAATCTTCAGATGAACTGGTAGCTAATGTTCAGAGAACCGGACGCTAAGTATAATGAATTGCTTCACCCATAGGTCTAGAATTTTCCCGCTATGTGATCGCTCGTGAAATTGTATTTGTGGGAGAGGCATGGGAAGCAAGTTGGGCAACCTAACCAAGACGCGCATTGTATTGCTTCCTAGCCAATATTAGTGAAAAAAAAAACTCAAATTTTGGATATTAGCTTTGAACCACAGTATTTCTAAATCCTTTTTGCTTGATATATACAGCTTGATGATGGTCTAGAGTTTTCCTTCACTGATAAACGTCGGTTTGCAAGAGTTCGTTTGTTTGAAGATGTAAGTACTTTCACTGGTTCTTCCTAAATGATCAGAAGATTACTTTCCTATTTATCATACAAATGTCCTAACCAAGAGTAATATTTGCAGCCTGAAACTGTATCTCCGATTTCTGAGCTAGGTCCAGATGCTCTGTTTGAGCCAATGTCCGTTGCTGATTTTTTAGACTCCCTGGGTAGGAAGAAGATTGGAATAAAAGCTCTTTTACTTGATCAGGTGATCAGCATTCAACCAGTACAAGCTTTGCCTCTACAAAAATGTTTTTCTCTACAATATTCGTATTTGATTTATTGGATTTCGTTTGAAATGTGCAGAGCTTTATATCAGGCATCGGTAATTGGATTGCAGACGAGGTGCTTTACCAGGTATTGGTACATTCTAGATTCTACAGTTGTTTTTGAAGCTTCCGTGAAATGTAGCGATGAAATTTGATCTGTTTTCTCTTTCAGTCAAGAATCCATCCATTACAAATTGCTTCAAGTCTATCTAGAGATAGTTGTGAAGCTCTGCACAAAAGCATCCAGGAGGTGAGTCTGCCTCAACATCAGCAAGGAACTGAACTACATTCTACTGAAGTAGTGTTCAAGAATGTGAATCCTGACCAAGAACTTATTAGGTTGTGACATATGCTGTCGAAGTTGATGCTGACTGTGACCGCTTTCCAGAGGAATGGCTGTTTCATCACCGATGGGGCAAGAAGCCTGGTAAAGTAAATGGTGAGATTTTCTCAAGTTTTTCATCATAATTGTCTTGAACAAAATTAGGCAAATCCTTCAATATAGTGTTTGGTGATATTTGATTTTTCTGTAATTATCTGTAACACGAATCAAATTTGTTAATTTAGGGAAAAATTAACAGTAACATTTCCTATTCTACTTTTGGGCAACTATAGTTCGTTCTATCGAGGATTTACTAAGTTTCTGGCCCTTGCAGGAAAGAAAATTGAGTTCATAACAGCTGGTGGCAGGGTAAGTTATTATCCACTTGTATGCTTCAGTACTATACCTTCAGCTATTCCAGATGTATATGCATCTAGCTAGCTTCTAATTTCTAAGTTGTTTACTCAGACTACAGCCTATGTGCCTCAACTGCAAAAATGGACTGGGGTCCAGTCTAGCAAAATGGTAGTCACTAATCTGGAACAACTGGCCGACAGTGTTGACGCTGAGGTTCCAAAGGCTGATGCAGAAGATGACGATAATCAGAAGCCAAGGAAGCGAGTGGCAACTTCCAAGGTTGCCAGTGCAGCCAGAAAACCAAGAAAAGGGGGTGATAATGATAAATCTAGTATAAAGACCACTGAGGCAAACAAAGTTACCACCAATAGCAATGCTGAGCACGGTTTGGACAAACCTACAAGCAATGCAGGCAAGAAATCAGATCAGGTTACGAGAAGATCATCGCGGAATAAAGTGAAACCTCAAGCAAGCAAGTCAGAAGAAAGATAGCCAGGAATTCGTCCCAATAGTGTCTCTGGTATTTACAGGCAGGATTTTGTTGTATATACGTTGTTCCAGCTAGATAGATGCTCGCCTGGCGTTCATCTGGGTGAAATCTCTGAAACTGGAAAAATGGTTCCGGTCCTCCTTTTTTGTACCATTGTACTGATCTGTAACTGATGAATGGAAGATTCTCGCTCCATCATTGCGATGACTTGTGCGGCTATATGAGCAAGTGTTTTGATTTGAAGTACCCCATGACGTAATTGAACAAATCGCTGATTTATGTATATCTCGTTTATGGACAACTACAGTCACGCGATGTGTGTAAGAAAACAACAACAAAGCCTGAACTATCAAGGTCTATAATTATGTGCTCTCAAGTCTCGAGGGCCAACAATGCTTTCTGGCTCAGATTTCATGTCGCGTTGCACACGCGAGAACTACTTGTGGTTGTGCACAAAGCAAGAAGACAGCAGCAGCTGCTGATACAGAATCACAGGCCACACCGACCGAGCAAACAAACAGTAAACGACGCCAGTCAGCTAGCACAAGTGGTACGTCCTCTCGTTCACGGGTGACATAGAGCCAAATTATGACACATGCTCGCCCATCACTTTTGAGCGTATCGTGGTGCGGCTGCCGGCGGCAGAGCAGACGTACTCGGCAGGCACTCGTCAAACTATTCTCTAGGGTTTCGCGGCCGTACGTACGTACGTGACCACTAGATATCCCTGGCCTCGTCGCGACGTCACGTATGTTGTCACGTGAGATTTCGAACCGAGGGCCCTGGCAAGTGGCAAGTACTCCTAGCTAGCCCGTGTGTCTCACATACTGACATCAAAACCAAGCATACGTATCGATATACAATATGACATGCCATCAGATGACAGACAACACATGGGCCAAATCAATCACCGACACCTCACACTTTTGTTATCACCAACCATTGTCGTACGTACAACAGCATGATCTCACTCTCACTTGAGCAGGCTAGGTTCACGAGAGCACAACCACAGATCACATAAACAAAAGCCTGCAAATTATTGGCGACACTGTTCCTTGCTTTTCATGCACGAGTTCATGACAATACAAACAATTAATCATCACCCCTCTGGCATCAAACTTAACCACACCACACAAATCATGAAATCAAGCAGACAACGAACTGAAAATCAACAAGTTAAAATCCACAAGAAACAGACATGGAAATAAAGATCGATCCCTTCATCTTTTGGTGATCGACCACTTCTTCGTCTTGAGTCTAATTAGGAACAAAGCAGATGATGACATCCTCTCATGTCAATCTGGTGATATCTTCAAACACCAACCAACAACCTCCCCAAACCCCTGCATTTTCACGTCGAAACATTCAAACAGAATCAGATTCATCCATTTAATAAGCTAACATATGCATGCCACTTTGCAGCATGCAGGTATATGACTGTGTTTAATTAAGGCAGATACGGGTACGTGTACATACTCTGCATGCATGTTTGTTTGATGCGTGGATCAGATCAGACGGTGCAGGTGTATCCTGGCGGCGGCGCCTTGCCGCAGGTGAGGAGGAGCTGGAGCGCGAGCGGCAGGTAGATGTTGATGTTGAGGAGCTTGAGCCTGATGGTGGTGCAGAGGCACACGGCCGCCTCCAGCTCCACTAGGCCCTCCAGCAGCGGGCAGCACTTGTTCACCACCGGGTCGCCCAGGCCCACGTGCACCAGCCCGCCCAGCAGGTCCACGCACGCGCCGATCTTCAGCGAGTCCACCGGGCACGTCGGCGTCGGGTTCGGGGTCGGAGGAGGCGGCGGGCACGGCACGTTGCCGCCGGGCGGGTTGGTGACCGGAGGCGTCGTCGACGGCGGGCCGGTGATGGGAGGAGGGTACGTGACCGGTGGGCCGGTGATCGGCGGGGGGATGACCGGCGGGCCGACGACAGGTGGAGTCGGGACTGGCGGGTACGTCACAGGCGGGCCGACGACGGGCGGGAACGTGACCGGCGGCCCGACGATGGGCGGGCGCGTCACCGGCGGCCCGACGACCGGGGGCCGCGTGACCGGGCCCTTGGGCGGGCGAGGCAGCACCGGCGGGTAGGAGGGGCTCTTGGGCGGGCGAGGCAGCACCGGCGGGTAGGAGGGGCTCTTGGGCGGGCGCGTCGACGGCGACGGGTAGGTCGGGCCCTTGGGCGGCTTGGGGCCCTTAGGCGGGTGCGTCGACGGCGACGGGTAGGCGGGGCCCTTGGGCGGCTTGGGGTTGGAAGGCCTCGACTTGGGCGGGTGCGACGGCTTGGGCGCCTTGGGCTTGTCGCAGTCGCAGTCGACGTCGACGGCCGCGAGGATGGGCGTCACGGCGGTGGAGAGCAGCAGCACAAGCGTGACGAGGAACGGCCGGAGCCTCCTGCTGCTCGCGGCCTCCGCCATGGCTGCTTCGTTCTAGCTCAGCTCAGTAGTGTGGTGCTGTAAGTGTGTAGCTTAGGAGTGATGTGCGCTCTAGGGTTTCGAGGTTGTGGCGTTTTATAGAAGCTCGAGGCTTGAGCTTTTGTACTACGTGAGGCCCGTGAACTCTAGGGTATCTAGCGTGTTCTGGATTTGTACCTGCGTGGGGGTGACCACTGGCCACTGGCGAGAGTCAAGTTGCAGTGGTGGTGACTCGGAGGAGATTTTATTAATTGACGGATGGATGATCTGATCATGGGTAACACTGGAGTGATGAAGCTAGTATTACGACATTTCACTTGTCTAATTAAATTGCACTTGAGGGAACAAAACTGAGCCGTACGTGCACAACATATGATTTCGTGATTAGATATCCTAGATCGACGATGCATATATAATGCAATGGCGAAGCTAATGCTGCGAGGCAGGATCCGAGTGCGACTGACTGATCCGCCATGAGGTGAGAACAACGTAGAGGTTTCCGCTAAAATTTTCGTTTCCTGTAGCTTCGCCTAGCACGCCGGCGTGTGAGTCCTGAATCATCCCTGATCTCGCCGACCGACCGACGCGCTACGCCTTCGTCGGCTTGTGTGCCGTCGACTCCGCCACGCGCAGCACTGTGACTCACTAGGCCGGCGGCCTTGCCCTTTGTGTACGTACTACACGTTTTGTGACAACCCCTGGCATTAACAGACTATAGGCAATAGCTCTGTGGGCGTGTGTTCATCCAATTGGATATACACCGCGACTTCACGACATGTGCATCCCATGCACATGCATGCCGCACGCGTCCGTACAAATCCGTGGTTGGTGCGGCTACATGCCATGCCGCGCAGCGCGCGTCGGCGCGCAACTCACATCCGATGTACCCAGACGCGCGCTCATCGGCCAGCATGCCGTGCGATAATATCTGGGCTCACTGGAGCTAGCCGGCGCGGAGTCCGTGACATGGTGTGGGGGCAGCACGTACGTGGCGTTATGCGGCTCGTGACCCCGGCGGTCGCGGCGGCCGCATCCTATCTCCTTTGGCCGCGCCACCCACTTGCATGCATGCTAGTAGTACAAGCTTTTGAGCTCTTCCCTTCTCATAGCTTGCAATGCTTTGCCATGCATGCATGGAGGCCAGCTCTTCTGCCATGTTGTCGCCTTGCTCGCTGGTTCCGGCCGCTGCTGGCCTCCCGATCGATCTCCAGTCTATGGGCGCGGTTTTCCCGCGAAGCGCTTTGATTGGACGAGTGTGTGGTTTCGTACTTTTGATCACGGTCCATGAGCTAGCGCAGCCGGCCAGGCACTGTTGAATTACGTTAGTAAACTGACCATACTCTAATGGCAGGACGATGTCTTGCTAGCAGACCCGCTGATGACTGGAGAAGTCTGCCAAACATTTGTCTAGCAACAAGGTTGCATAATTTCTTTTCATTTGCGAGACTAGTGATCTTTTTTTTGTATATTCTCTTGTATAGCAATTAATTAAATTAAAGGAGAGGGCAGCTTCACGAGCCAATTTCGTTATGCTCAAACAAAGTCACCACGATAAAAAGAAATATTACAATTGCAGTATCTGCTGAGACAACTAAGGCTATATGCAATGTATATGTTTGGTCACATGAGACGATGTAGTACAGTATGCATTTGTATCTTTGCGTGGAAGTCCACGGTTGGATGGGCTCCCTAGCTGAAAACCCTCTTGTTCTCGTCCTGATAATAGATTTGGCCAGTTGTGCACACCATGTGCATGCGCCGTGCTGGGCGTGTCTCACTGTCTCGGTCAGGCCGTAGATATTGTTCAGAGATCTATATAGTATTTGAGATGTTTTTGTCGCAGGCAATTAGTCCGGTGTGTCTGACAAAGACATCAAAACCACGTACTTGATCCAATATTATATCAAGTGCTTGGGTAAGATATTTAAATTCATGTACGCGGCAACACATGTACCAAATCAGTCGCCGGCACCTCATACTTCTATTATAACCATACATTGTCGTGCTCCTGTATGATCTGATCATATGTGCACACATATATATGGACTACGTGCAGCAACATTTTGAGGCCCAATCTTCACGGTGGAACATATGAAAAACTTGATAACTATCGTTGCATGACCTGACGGAGAGGTAGCGCACCACAAGATCTTGCACCCGTGACGAACCACCGAGACAGCTGCCTTTCCACGCATTGACGAGAACCAGCCCACGCAATCACACCATATAGATGTGAAGCACGAACAGGGTAAACCGAAGTTCAGTGTTCTACAGTCCCCTCAGGAATCGAAAGAACAATTTTCGTAAGACACTCATGCCCTACTAGTGGTTTCCAAATATTCTCTCCATGGAAGGAGAACACACACAAGATGTCTATATTTTCATCATCAAAAGTCTCTTTACATTGCAGGATTACATGGGTTTATATATTATGAAGAGCATATGAAAAGTTGTCAACATGAATGCTAAACACCATACCAAAGGTCTTCTTGACTCTTCATTAGCTGAACTGTTGTCTAAATGAAGTATTTGAGAGGTCTCTTCAATTCTCGCGCAGGCACTTGACTGGATGGCAGCTTCCACTAAAATGATCATAACTCCTTGCTCAGAAGTCTAAACGTTGCACGGTTTGTTGCATATGAAACTAGACTTCAATATCTTTCCACGGATATGCCATATGCACGCTGAAACCTTGCGGATTATCCCTGGTGTGGCTGCGAACTTGATCAACAGAACAATGTTTGTGACGGACCATATGGCTGGCAATTGTTTTTCTTGAGCATATCATGATCTCACTCTCTGATCACTTGAGGCTGAGAAAGCTAAATAATTAACGAGGCACAGCCACAGATAAAATATATAGCTGAAAGAGCCTGCAAATTATTGGCGACAATGTTCCTTGCTTTTCATGCACGAGTTCATGACAATACAAACAATTCCTCATCACTCCTCTCGCATCAATCTTAACCAAACAACACAAATCAAACAGAGAACGAACTGAAAATGGACGACCGAATTAACAAGTTAAGAATCCACAACAAAACAGACATGGAAAGATCCATCTCCCTTCATCTTTTGCTGATCGACCACTTCTTCTCTGGAGCCTAACTAGGAAGGAAGCAGATGATGGCATCGTCTCATGTCAATCTGATCTCTTTTCAAACACTAAATCAACAACCTCCACCCTTGCAAAAAAATAGAAATAAAAATAAATAAATCAACAACCTCCAAGATCCCTGAAGTCTCACGTTGTCGAAACATTCAACTGAGTCAGATCGAGCTAAGATAATGTCACTTTCACCATGTACATGACTGTGTGTAAGGTAGATCGAGTTATTTGTTTGATTCACAAATGATAGGGACAAACTTTATTCATGGCCCATTGCATAGATAACCGTGTGATGTCGCATTGTGCAACTTGCTCGCCAATTGGATGCTCCAGATTAAAATTCTGAATAGTGTGGCCTCATGACACATGAGCATATATGGGCTACAGGGGCGAAGTGAGCACTCAGGCTACAATGGAGTAGAAAAGGTTCAAAAATCTTGAGCAGTTTTATTTTAAAAGGAATTGATATATAGATCGATATGATCTCTGTGTGTGTGAACGAACTTCTCATGCATTTCTGGATGCACTGCATGGCTGCAGTAATGTTACGGAGCTACTTTGGGGTACTTAATTGTACAAACCATATGCCTTATCTTACTGGAGAGATGTTAGAGATTTTGTGAGAATGAAAATTCAGTTCTAAAGGTGCTTTCTTGGGAAGGCACATTCTGAACTGTTGGATGAATTAAGCTTGGGAATCATAATGCATTCGATCATTTCTATGAGCTGATCCCAATTGTCCATCCATTTATTTACACTAGCAAAGGCGCTCATAGCGCAATGGCAAAGTCCATTGGTTGTGGAGCTGCCCACCCAGGTTCGATTCCTGGGTGCTGCACCGTTGCAATAAACGTGCCCACCTCCGTGTGCAATGGCTGCAGATGGCCCCCATGCTCCCTGTGAGGGCTGTGTTGGTGTGGGTCCCGCGCCGGCTAGGTTTCGGTGGATCCCGTCTTAATACAATGTCAGTGAGGAGGTCTTTCCTCACTGATTGATTTTTTTTATTTACACGAATCACAATGCAAAATCCAAAGTCTGGGAAGGTGTTTTCGGTGTTGTATCTTCCAAAATTTGGTAGTTGATGGATAATGATCGGGTTATATTGAACTAGTGATATGATTATTTTTTTAAAGACCGCTAGTGATATGATTTAATGGCACTATGCCAAGTTTTTCCTAATTATGTATTCACAAGAATATTAAGGCAGCATCCCTCGCAAAAACAAAATAAGCGTAACATAGATTCTACGAATTGTGAGCTTAGGCCTAGAAAAGAACCAAGAGGAGCAGCGGACTCGTCGAGGTAGTTTACAGGTATTAGGGACCGAAGTACAGAGACATCACGTACAGTTGTGCTCATGTCCCGTTTGGGCTGCCACATATGGTATACGCCATTCAACCATTCCGCCTAGTTTAGTCCCACCTCGGGAAACGAGCCGTGCACACCCCAGCATAAATGTCTCGGCTCCCGCCCGCCTCTCGCCGAGCTCAGCAGCGCGAGCTTGTAACCCGAGCGGGGGCATTAAGGTGGTGTGGACGCTGCCGTATGGCTGCGGGCCTGTGTCGGGTGTTGCTTTATCGGCCCGCCCGTTCCAAGTTGGTAGTAGGCTTGGGAGACTTGGGCGAAAGCCCCGGGCCTCTCGGTCTCTAAAGTGGCAGACACCGCGTTAGGCTGGCTTAACAGAGCAGCGTCTACTGCCCGCTTCCAACGGTGGAAGGATAACGGGCCGCCGCGCTCCCGGCACAAAATAGACCTTGCAGCCTTCTCCAGCGAACCACCATCTTTTTTATTTGAGCCCGGAAAATTACCCTCCTTTTTTCTTCTCACAAAGTTCCAAGTTTGGACACTGCAATCGCTTGTAAGCGGCAAAGTTTCGAGTTTTTCCTTCTCTTATTTGCATAAGAATCCTTTCTTTAGTGAAAGACATTTTTGTTGACAGCTTAGAATCAGATTCATGTCGCTTTGCAAGGACTCATGGCACGTTCGATCAGTAGGTATAACAATATTCTTCAGCAACGCCAAGAGACGAACGTGCAGTACGGCAGGCATCAGGTGAGAGTTAAAAGTCGCTGGATAAGACGCGCACCATCTTTTTTATTTGAGCCCGGAAAATTACCCTCCTTTTTTCTTCTCACAAAGTTCCAAGTTTGGACACTGCAATCGCTTGTAAGCGGCAAAGTTTCGAGTTTTTCCTTCTCTTATTTGCATAAGAATCCTTTCTTTAGTGAAAGACATTTTTGTTGACAGCTTAGAATCAGATTCATGTCGCTTTGCAAGGACTCATGGCACGTTCGATCAGTAGGTATAACAATATTCTTCAGCAACGCCAAGAGACGAACGTGCAGTACGGCAGGCATCAGGTGAGAGTTAAAAGTCGCTGGATAAGACGCGCACGAGAAAACCATCTTGAGACGTGTTCGTTGCTTTAACATTTAGACCTGTCACATAAAAAAAAAATCTTATTATTTAAAAGTACTAAATAAAATTTAATGAAAAAATCTTTGTACAGATAGGTACATCTTTACGAGACGAATCTAACGAACCTAATTAATCTATATTTTGTTACAGTGATGCTACAGTAACCATCATCTAATCACGGCTTACCTACCCTTGTTAGATTCGTCTCGCGATTTAGACCAAAGGTTCTGCAGTTAGTTTTTTAATTAAATTTTATTTAATACTCTTAAATGACAAGATTCTTCCCTCTAAATTTTAGACCCCATGCAACAAGCACCCCCTTGTTCAGAATAGGCCATCTCAAAGCAAAAAAGAAGCGTGCGGCAGACATGCAAAGATAACCAGTTTTAGCATTTCTGTTCAAACGACGAGTGGGATATAGAGACGGCAACACACAATCACAGATGTTTGCAAGTCGATCAATGTCAATTTTGTAGTACAATATCACACGGCAAACTTTTCATCAAGTCCACAGACCCCACAAGACAATGCCAACACAAACGTTTCGGCATAACGGTTATATACGAATCTGTCAAGTACAGGAGCCCTCCACATAATACTGGCTAATAGCACCTTGAGAGAACCTGGCATGATTCGCCTCTGCAAAAAGAGATACACTGAAGTTAGTGTAGAGAACAAAAGGTTCAATGACGGAAGCAACACTGGAGAGAAGAAGAGAAGACACTACTATCAAGGTTAGAAGATATTTTCAGACCCATTTCACGACTTAACATAAAATGACCATGATTAACACTATGCCGAGTTTAATACGGTGAATTGCAAGGGTACAACTCTCATGAAGGCAATAATCAAGCATCACACTCTTTACTTTTGGTAAGTCTCAGCACATATTGGTACCAGGAATTCGGTATAATTTGGCACTTATCCAGGTGTTGAATCTCATTTATGCTTACAATTAACTACAAGTTTTGAAACCTAGAAGCTGGCATCAAAAGAAAATTCTGCTGATATATGTGAGAAATATTCCAAGCTTTCACATAGGTATGCCAACTGCAGCTACAGCCTACAAGAGTTAAGCAGCTGGGCGTTTCAAAACATAGCCCCTACAATCTAAATGACAATCATCACACATTCACAATGAATATGACAAGATGACTACTACATCATAAGCATTTCATTTTATCATAAATTGAAGTGCAGGCAGGTGCTACTTTTGTAAGCATGCAAGACTGAAACGGCAACACTGAAATTTCATGAGAACAATAAGTATTGCATATTACACAACCACCATTTATAGACTCAATAGACCGATATCTTTCACATGACAGTTCTTATGGTCATGCCATGACTAGCGCATATGCCACCTTGCCACATCTACTTTTAATGACAGGGTAAACTGGTAAAGCATACTAGATCAGTGAGTCTATGGAGCAACTGACAATCTCAAATTCCCTATATGCCAATACACCTATCGGACCTCAAATATATGCAAACTTCTGCCCTTACTGGTGAAATGAGAAATCAATCAAATCTTGTATGGATCATGGACTTTACAGCGGTGAGTTTCCTTGTGGCGACCAGGGGGTGCCTTGCCGCCTAGTTGACATTACAGCCTAGTGACGACCAGGAGGCGCCTACAGGGAACAGTAACAGAAACAAACTTGCAGGCTCCAGATTTGGTCACGACAATGAGCACATTTATAATAGATAGTGTTAAACTGCTATTGCCACACTAATATTTGCCGTACAAGTCTTTATGCTTTAGCTGGCACTTGCAGCTACTGGAACAACTTAACTGTCTAGTTTTAAATGCTAGAAATAGTATTCCCTGCAGTAGGTTGCTCAAGTCAAACACAGCTGTCAAACTGAACTCAATAACACCAAGAACATTCACCGTATTCCAAGCTTAGAAAGTGTGTGGGACACTGGAAGTCGCAACATATAAAATGATAAGACAAAACAGACTGAGCACGGAACATAACAATTCATTCACTGCTAGGGATGCTTGTAACACGAATGACACTTTCACAAGATAGTTAAGTTTAACATTATTTCTGCTGTTTAAGACACGTTCGCAAAATACTATTTCTATGACAGAATCTTCCACCTATGGAACCGTAACATGGGTAGCAAGTTAACGAGTATCTGCAGAATCTTCCACCTATGGCATCGTCATATGTAATCATACTGTACTATATTAACTTGCTACCTATGTAGCAGTGGCTCAGGGTGTGTTACCAGCAAAGGCAATACTCGTTAACTCTTATACCTTGTCGGTGCCATGGTCTACAAGGCAAAAATCTAAGATTCAAATACATTTCTTTCAACTTTTTATAGGCGGCAAAATATTAGGCAAAATACTGGTTCAACTTCTTATAGATACCAAGCTGAACAAAGGTGATCAACTCGTTGCGAAGCCTGTCTGTTCTATATTACAAGTGATGACACACAAAAGCGGGGAAAAGTTTTATTAGACAAGAGCCCGAACCACCTCGACTCATTATGTAGTATGAGTATCCGACACCACAATTACGACATAGCATAACAATATTCAACACCATCGGTCGATGCAACTTCAGGACATATATCGAGCGTACGAGGGCTAGGACCAGAATACATTTACTGTCATCACCTGAGAGGCTGAAAGCCTGAAAGCCCTCAGCCGCGAGCCTTGAGCTCATTATGTAGTATAAGAGTATCCGACACCACAATTACGACATAGCAATATAGCATAATAATATTCAACACCATCGTTCGATGCAACTTCGACATATATCGAGCATACGAGGCCTAGGACCAGAATACATTTACTGTCATCACCTGAGAGGCTGAAAGCCTGAAAGCGCTCAGCCGCGAGCCTTGAGCTCGGCAAGGCGGCGAGAGAGGTCGTCCTCATCAACCTTCTCCTTATCCTTTGCAGCAGGGATGGCGTGCGCGGCCGCCTGCGGCAGGCCGACAGAGACCTCTAGGCCGTAGTCGTCTGCGACCTGCTGCATGAGGCTGTTGACCTCGGTCTCGGGCGTGGAGAGGGAGGTGGACCCCGCCATGGCGCCCTCCATGAACTCGGCCTGCACCTCCATGTTGACGAACTGGCGCTCGAACTGGTCCATGGTCTCGGACATCTTCTGGAGGTTTCCGGTGTTGAGCGCCGAGTCGAGCGACTTGACGATGGACTGCATGGACCTGCCGATGACCTGCATCTTTGCCTGCGTGTCGAGGCGGGCGACGACGGCGTCGAGGCGGGAGGCGAGGCGGAGGTAGTTCATGTGCTCGGTGCGCTTGCGGATGGCGTTCTCGGCGTAGATGCGGGCGCCGTCCATGTTGCCCTTCTCGATCGCCTTCTTCACCTTGAGCTTCTGCTCCTTCTCCTCCTTCTCGCACTTGCGCGCCTGCCGCTGCAGCGACTTGGACGTGAACTTGAGGTCGAAGATCTGGTTCATCAGCTTCTCCGGGTTCCCCATCGCCGCGAGCCGGAACTAGGCCGGATCTGGAATTTGGCTAGGGTTTGCGAGAGATTGGGAGGAAATCAGGGTGGGGAATCGGGGAGGCGAGGAGGAGAACGAATGGGGGATTTTGTGGAGGCGTTCGGGTTGGGGGAGTTGGATTCGGATTTTGATCGGGAACGGGGGAGACGACGACGCGGTTCGGGGACGACGCGGTTAAGCAACGGGCTGCCGTTTGGGTGGAGGGTGACTGCGTGTGGGGTCGGCGTGTAGCGGCCGTGTCCTGGGCGCGGTTGGAAAGTCACGGCGTTTCTTTGACCTATGTATCCACCGTTCATGCATATCCAACGGTCCTGGGACGTTTAAAAAAAAAACGGTCCCGGGCTGTTGACTTCCTTCTTGTTTTGCTTGCTTGTTGGCTTTCCCTACCGTTTCATTTTCTTGTTTTGCAAATATGACAAGGAGTACAATGGTTAATGACTTAAGTCAACTCTCTTGTGTATTGCATGAGTCAAATAACTCTTTAAATTATTTAAAAAGTAAATTTCATAAAACCTCAGATAATTATATGGTTTTTGTCTCACAGAACATAATATATTTTGGCTTGTGGCACTTGACTCTATATTTTCGGTTTTAATATCTCATAAACCCCACTCTTTATAAAACTTACTATAAATATGACATTACGATACGACTTTGATTTGAGTACCCTAGTCAATATGATCAATAGAACTAACAAAATCGAATCATGCCCATGTACTACCCCATCATTAAAACAATGTTCACATATCATATCAACAATAATTTTAAAAAAGATGGAGTTTGGTGAGACACTAAAACCACAAAAAACAGGGTTAAATAACACAAGCCAAAAATACGTGAGGTTTCGTGAAACAAGGACCACAAAATCCGAGGTGTAGTGAAATTTACTCTTGAATTAAAATTTGTTTTATCTTATATCTAATATTTGTCAAATTAGCTATTGTTTAATCTTTTCTCATTGTCTAATATTGTTTTACCAATGTGGAGTTAGACCAAGGCAATTTTATAGACTCGGCCCAAACACACATGCATTTTAAGACGGTGCTAGTCATCTTATCAATTACCAACCAAGAAATGTTCTAATAAATTGCGTCGAGTTGCATGAACAAAGCCGCTTTATATGAGTCTACGGTAGCGAAACCACTTTGGAGTGGAGAGAAAATGTGAAAAGTGAGCTATTTTAGCTAATGTTGATGGCAAAGTAAACCAAATTTTAGTTTTGAGATTATTTAAATTAAAGCCAAACTTGTTGGGGTAAATAAACTTTATTGTGGACGTTTTGAGATTATTTAAATTAAAGCCAAATTTGTTGGGGTAGATAAACTTTATTGTGCACGTCTAAAACCAAATTTTAGTTTTGAGATTATTTAAATTAAAGCCAAACTTCTCTATTTGAACTTTCTTGTCAGTTGTAGACGTGTTGTAAAAACAGGAAAAATCATCTAGTTTGGGTGGAAGTCAGAGATAAGAGATGGGAACAAGTACCATGTTGACACGAAATGCAGGTCGGATATACAAGCACCCGAAGTCCGAACATTTGATCGGACGGCAGCAGGCGTCGCTGGACGACCTTCTTGCTCACCAAGAAGCCCAACTCGAACTCATAAGCCCCCCTCCGTCACTACTACTACAGTTACCGTCTCTCCCCGTCGCCTCCGCCTCCGTCGCGAGCTCCTCCATCTCTTCCTCAGCTCCGGCTATGTCGGTGAGTAACCCGAACCCCGGCGCCTCCCGGTCCTTCACGTCCCACCAGATCTCATATCCTAACGGGCTTCGTCCCCCGCCCCCTGCAGATCTTCGAGTACAACGGGTCCGCCGTGGTGGCGATGGTGGGGAAGAATTGCTTCGCGATCGCCAGCGACCGGCGCCTGGGCGTGCAGCTGCAGACCGTGGCGACCGACTTCCAGAGAGTTTTCAAGATCCACGACAAGCTCTACATCGGTCTCTCCGGGCTCGCCACCGATGCCCAGACGCTGTGAGTCGCAGTTGTTTGATTGATCCTTTCATAGTTGGTTTCCGATTGCTCTGTGGCTTAGGGTTTGGGATTTTGTGCAGATACCAGCGTCTGGTTTTTAGGCACAAGCTGTATCAGCTGCGGGAGGAGAGGGACATGAAGCCCGAGACGTTCGCCAGTCTCGTCTCTGCGCTCCTCTACGAGAAGAGGTGAGAAGTTTACCAGAGCAACAATTTGGTATTCTGTATTTTCACTGAGTAGACTGATAGAATTCTACTGTGATATTTCCTTATTGTTGTATATCGATTGAAATGCTATGCGAGATGGGCAAATGTAGCAAAAATTACTTATCAATGTGTTTGCTCTGTAGTATGTAGTGATGTTTATGATATGGCGTATGATGGAAAATGAGATTGTGAACCTGCAAAGGACAAGCGGTTGGAGCCAGCTAATCTGTTGTTTTAATGTTGGAATGTGTTCTGGAGCAGTCGGCACCTAAATTTTAGGCTAAACATTTTTACACTTGTACAAGCGTAGTCATTGTTTATGCTAAATATGCTTCCTAAGAACCATAGCAGTGGAGTTGTGTTAAAGTTAGTCTGTTCATTTAAAGCCCAGAATAGCACATATTTTGTCCGTGAAAAGGACAGTAAGCTTTGCTAAATGGTAAACAGAACATTCACTGCCTTGTCCCTTGATCATTGTTGGGGATGAGATAATTAGGAGTTATATGTGCAGATATGCTTTGCCTTTTGTTCTTACTTCTTTCCAGCCTGAAGGGAGTAATCCATGTGTACTGTATTGGCTTATACAAGGATTCTGTTAGTACACTAGTGCTGGTACATCTTTTCTATTTGCTAGCTGAACAACGACGCAACTAATCAGTAACTTTCGAAAAAGCCTCTGGACTCTGATTCGTTCAACTAGAATGATATGCTGCAAGACTTGCTATTTTGAAGAGGGATTTAATAAGTTGTTTAGATCATGTAACCTAAAAGTCTGATCGACATTTGATAGTATTCAACTTTTTATTCTGCCTTATAAACGCTCAGGTTTAGCTTTTGTGTACAAATATTTGGTCACCTTTTTTTGGGCTCCACCCGTTTTACTCCATTTTATGTGATTGGACTACAATGATGGTTTATCTAACTTTTAATGCCACATGATAATTTCAGATTTGGACCATACTTCTGCCAACCTGTTATTGCTGGACTTGGAGAAGACAACGAGCCATTTATTTGTACCATGGACTGCATTGGTGCAAAGTAAGTGTTCTGCATCTTTTTTTTTTTTTGGGGGGGGGGGGGGGGGGGGGGGGGGCGAACACACATGCGGTGATGCGGATGAAATTTAACATCAATATGCTGCCATTCTAGATCTTATACCGTACTAAGTAGTGTGTACTGTGCTTGTTACTTCGTTAGTTCTTGTTCTGCGCCTTGGGCATGCAACACATTCAGTTTATAGTGCCACAGAGGCAACAGGCAAGCGCAATAGATTACCCTCATTCTGGATATCCACTGTTCTATTGGATAGTACTGACAATCTGGAATTCGGGATGATTCGCTGCTGTTCATTTGATTCACCCTCCTAACACACTCAAAACAGTATACGTTATGAATGTCATGTATATGCATGCACACATTGAAAATTTTACACTAAAAACAATTAGACATCTAATGCTGACCTGGGCATTTGTAACTTGCTCCTTAAATCAAATTGAACTCGATGAAAGTTTGTTGTTGTTTTTTTCTAACCTGGGCAATTGTAAATCTTTTTATGTCATATTACTATAATTAGCTGGAGTGGAATTGCGAGCCGCCACTTTATTCTTTTGTTTACATCTTCACGCTTCCCTGTGCCTTTTAGGCAATGCTGTTAAAGTTATAAACTGCGACTCATCTGATTGGTACTTAATACTAGTAGTGATTATATGGTAATAGGCTTATTATAAAGTTACCTACCTTTTCATTCTATACGTCCTGGTAGCCATGTTTCTAGAACGTTTCTTGTAGGTTTCTTGCAGTGCCTTTTTGATGTCATCTTTTTGGGAACTGATTGAAGAAATGTATTCATATGCAGGGAACTGGCCAAGGATTTTGTTGTTTCTGGGACGGCATCGGAGTCTCTATATGGTGCTTGTGAATCCATGTACAAGCCAAACATGGTATGTGCTTCAAAATGCTTTATTATCTGTTTTCTCGGCTTGAAGCCGTGCCAGACAACATCTTTTTCGTTTCTGTTTTGTATCTGGAATATTTTGTGGAACCCCCCCCCCCCCTCTCCTCAGATTATAGACTGTAAGGCTATAGCTTCCCTACCATTGTATGAACAATACATATGTCGTTTGACATTACTTTTGTTACTTTTATCATAAAGGAACCGGAAGAACTCGTTGAGACTATATCCCAAGCCCTGTTGTCATCGGTTGATCGAGACTGCCTTAGTGGATGGGGAGGCTACGTTCTGCTTTTGTAAGTTCACTGGATCTGTGAAATGTGGGGTGACCTATCTTCACCCGCCTTCCTGTTATCAGCTTTTGCATTACGTAATTAATTTGTCTCTCTAGTGGAATCCTCTGTGACTGTAGACAATTTGATAGTAGAGAATAAATAGCGAGTAACTTAAATCTAATTACCATAATATGTTACATTTTGAGTAACTTCATACAGTTTGGCTTCGTGAAATCAAGTATTCTAGGAAGGTCAAAACCAACTGACATGTTGTTCTTTCGGATACAGGACACCAACTGAAGTACAAGAGCGAGTTCTCAAGGCCAGGATGGACTAGATTACGGCTAGAATTCTTCTGCTGCTTTTCTAAGCAAATGAATGTTGTTTCTGGCTCGACAGTAGTACATTCATGTTGTGTTGGATTCTGAAGCAACTATCATCAAAGTGGATGTCATATTTTCTCGTAGAAGAAACATTGATTTTTCTGTATCTTTTCCAAGATGTGTGTCATGTCATGCATAGTGCGTTTCATCTTGGTGGTAAATTACTGATTGTGATTGATATGGATGTAGGAGCAATTATCAATTTGCTTTTCTTTGTGATTCCCAAAAAAATTGCTTTTCTTTGTTGTGAGGTTATGTGAACCAGATGGAAATTAAAAACATGGCGTAGAGCGTGCTTACGCAGTTGAGAACATCAGGCTCATACTTCACGCTATCAAACGGATTATGCCATCTGAAATAGCAGATGTGCTCCATTAATTTGGGCGGTCAGTGGTAGTCAGTATCACCTATAATTCGATAGGCTCCAATGCACACTTACGTGAAGGCGTCGTTTAGCTAATCGTGGCAACGCAAGTTATATCCCCTAATAAGCACTTTGACAATAAATCGACTATACCATCTAATGCTTTCAATGGTTGAGTAGTTTGCAGCTGCTTATAAGATTTGTCTCCAATAAATAAGCTATATTTTCACAATCTATAACAAGTGTAAAGCTTCCCCTACCAGAACTATCAGCAGCAGAAACCGTTTCTCGCGGGCTGAGAAACCCAGGTCGGATCCAACCAGACCGCACACCGCTCCAAAGCGACCGACCGAGGTCCGTCCGGCTGGAAGGGAAAGGGTGGCCGTGGCCGGGACGCTGGCGTTGACAGTTAGATGCGACCGCGGGAACGTCCCCGTCCGCCTCCGCGTCCGGCTCAGCAGCTCCTCTCCCCCTAGCCCCTCCCTCCTAGCAGGAATCGTCGGCACCACGCCTCGGGAGATCCCACCACCCGTCCCTCCCCTTGGTGGCTTCGGCGGGGGGCGGCGATGGCGACGTCGTCGTCGTTGATGGCGTCTAGGAAGAAGACGCTCAGCCCGCCGAAGCACCGCCACGACGGCACCTCGCCGCTGCCGCTCGGCATGGACTGGAGCCCGCCCCCAAAGAGATGGGTAAGCACCCCCGCGATCCTCCCGTCTCACCTCAACTGCTCCCTCGCTCCACCCTTCCCGATCCGGCTTTGGTTGGACTTGCTTCGCCCGCGCTTTGATCTCGCTGGCAGATGCGGATGCCCAGTTGGTGCTGGGAGCTCGCGATCCCGAGGTAGCGGGGCCGTGAGGAGGTTAGATGCGTTGCTGATTTCGTGGATTCCCTGTGGTGTCGGTGGGTTTGCTGTGCTTTGGGCTCTCGATCGTCAGAGGAGGGAGTAGACTTCTAGTGGATTTGGCTGAGGCATCGTAGTGCTTAGCAATTAGCATAGCAAGTTACTCACTGCATGAACTGAGGTATCAACTGTCAAATGTGTGTTGGGATCCGCTGATCAGAGCTTCATTTTGTCAGTAGCTTGGAGCTGGTGATCACTAGGTTTTGGAATTCTGGTTTTCATTTACATGTAGGAGATCATTTGCCACTTCATCTGATTGAAGGACTCTGTAGCATCGCTTAGAGTGTTGACAATTGATAGTTGTAATGGGGCTGGTTCATGCTTTGACTCTTTTAGCAACATTTCATGATTAAATGGACCATTAGACCTGCCTGTGTTGTGTCAGTTATCATGGTCACTAGTTTATATGATCGGTGACATCTTAAGCACATTAACACTGGTAGCGATTCTGCTTGTTCCATCAGCAAAATGCAGTGCTAGACAGTGGGTTCCATGAAGAATTTTCCATGCTACATTGACAGCGGTCATGGGTTCCATGGAAAATTTTCCATTCTACATTGGCATTTTATTTCAGTGCTAGACAGTGCATTGTTGATGTTTCATATTGATTACACGCAGGAGGGAAGAAACACTGTATGGCCACATAACCCTCAAACGGGTTGGAGTTACTGTGTGATGATACCTTCTTGGATTGCTCAAACACCTGAAGCTGGTGCGACCGCCGAGAGCTTCTTGAAATCTGTAGTTGTGAGTAATGTTTATCTCATTTCCGTCATGGTTTTCCAGTTGTAGCATTTTTGTAGCATTTGTTATATTCCATTTAGGGAGTGCAACTATTACTTGTATGGACTGGACCCTGTGCTAAAGCAAAACAAGCTAGAGTTGCATCAGAACTGAGAAAAACAAGATAGACTGACTGCCCATCATTTATCGTAACAAAAACTAAATGCTTGTATCTTTTGTAAGTGTTGATAAATCTCTAAATTTGGCATTTGTGTTTATTTATGTCCCTTTAATGACCATAAAAGACAGTTTTACAGGATACATGTTGGTATACAGTCTCCAGAAGGCTTTAGCTCCAGCCATGGAGTTCTCCGAAGGTTTAGTGACTTTCTGAAGTTATCTTCTGATGTAAGTTGATGCAATTTTTACCATTTACTGCTTCATGTGGTAAGCATTTTAAAGAGTACTATTGTTCATCCTGTTACTTAAAACTGTGCTAAATTATCTGTTGGCACTCTCATTAGTCATCTATAATTGCTATGAATATACACATTATACTTCTAAGGGGTGAAAAGAGGTGGAATGTGGAAGAGTGAGCTATAAGGTGTTTCATTTCGCATCTTGAGAGTAGGCCACTTGTGGCAAAGGACATGTATCTTTTAAAGAAGAAAATATCTTTTTGCAAGCTAGCAGTTCTTTGTTTTATGTTTAAATTGTCTGAACCTGTAAGAATCACTCTAACTATTGTATTTATATTTTATTAAATATAATAACTCATGATGGAGAGCATGCACCACACCAATTACTGCTCTTGCTAGTAATGGTTTGCATGATATGCAGTTGTTCATCTCTATATACTTTCAGTTACAATGTTCTTATAAGTCTGGAATTCGTTGCTTGGGCCAGCATATAACTCATGTAATCATTTTATCATTCTCCACTTATTCACTTCAGAATAAATACTTTTACATGTTTCTGATGTTCATATGTTGGATCATTTGCGACCTTTCTTAATTTTCTTGTTAGAGGACCATACATTATTTAACCTTATTATGTTAAGAGAATGGCACCCTGCAGTTTCCATCTTTGATTTGATCTTGATATAGCAAAGTGTTACCATGTCCTATCTATGAATTTCAATTTTTGTTTTTTTTTTTCCAAACTTAAATAGTGCGTTTGTGTTGCAGCTTAAGCGCGCATTTCCCAGAAAAGACGTACCTGCTGCTCCGCCGAAACATGCTTTCCTAAGGATAAATTCAAGCAGGTTACTTCTAGAAGAGGTTAGTTGTATTACAAAATGATACATTGGCATTGTTGACTTGTTGTAATGCTGAACCAATATCAACAAAATGTTTCTACGCTAACTGGTACAATACCTTTGTTCTGCTTCTTGGGCTTGTGGTTCTGATAATTGTTTGATTGCAGAGAAGGCATTCTTTAGAGGAGTGGATGCAAAAGCTTCTTTCTGACATCGACTTGTCAAGAAGTGCTCCTGTTGCTTCTTTTCTTGAACTTGAAGCTGCTGCACGCTCATGTATGTGCTGTCTGACTTATATTCCCCTAGCTCTGCATTTTACATCATCTTAATTGTGCAGACTAAGCATATTAGCCGAAGAATCAATTATACTTTTTTTACTAATTTAGATTTCCAAGAATGGAATCGGCGTCCTTCTGAGGGAGATTCTTCTGCCAAAAGTAGTACAGGCTCTTCTCCGCATCCTGATGAACCTGGTTCAGGTGTTCGTGCTCAGTTCAATCCAATAAATCCATCATTTGCTCGTGGAAGCAGTCTGACAGGATCAACTGGTAATGGCTTGCATGGAGAAGCTATCATAGATCAAGCAGATCTGCATGTTAGTGGTGTCTCGAATCACAGAAAAAGTGATCGTGTGTTTTTGGAACATGATGGTAGAAACGGTTCAGTAGAGACGTACAAGGGAGTGGTTTCTGAAGATGATCATGATTCTAATCCTGGCCATGCTCGGAAGGATTCTACTGAAAGTATAGGGAGTGATTTGAGTTCTTTACGAGGCAGTGAAATATCTGCTCCAGGGGCTAGTAGTTCCTTATGGGATGGTCCTGTGGATCTTCCAAGCAGCGTGGATAGACATAATAGTCAAACAGAACAGCTTAGTGGTTTAGACATGCAGCTTTTGTTTGACGTGGACGCACAAATCATCCTTCCAAATGATGAAAAACAGAAGTTGACTAGACTTTTGGTCACCATGCAACGAAGAATAGGGACAGCAAAAACTGATATGGAGGATCTCATAGCAAGGCTAAATCAGGAAGCGACTGTCAAAGAATATCTTGCCACAAAGGTATTGCTTTCTATCTGTTTTAATTTATCATGCATCAAGCTCTATTATTATTGTTATGATTCATGGATCATGCTTTAAAAAGAATGTACTATCGTTTTTACATTGAGTAGAATATTGTATGTTTTGCCAAGTGACTTTTTTTTTGGGTGCATTCTTGGTTATATTCAATGGAATTGTGTGCCGCATAATCATTCTGCAGATTCTGTGCAATCTGTTTGTTACTTATGATTTATGATGCAGGTTAAAGATTTGGAGGTTGAGTTGGAAGCCACAAAACAGAAAGGTAGAGAGACACTACAACAAGCTATCCTGGCTGAAAGAGAGAGGGTTACCCAGATGCAATGGGATATGGATGAACTCCGCAGGAAGTACTCTGAGATGGAGTCAAACCTGAAGACTGAACAAGTCAGTTTTTCATGGCTGTTGTTGTGGCTTGTTTATCTTTTTAGCCATATGAGGATATTAATCACCACCTTCTATTTATTAGCAGAATGAGAAAACTCGTGTGGAGTCTGAGAAAACAACTGCCAGTGGTGAAAGAGAGATGCTGCTGGAAGAACTGGAGAGTAAGCGGAAAGAAGTTGAGAGTTTGCAACAGCATCTCGGAGAAGTCGAGGCAAAGTCTAAAGCAGATATAAAAGTTCTTGTTAAAGAGGTCAAGTCTCTTAGGAACTCCCAAAAAGAGATGAAGAAAGTGCTGAATCAGTATCTTGAGGAGAAGACTGATTTAGAGGTATAATGATAACCCAATGCTCCTTGAGAAGTTTTAGCAATAGGGTAATAGCAGAATTGGTGGTTCGAGTCTCGTTAGCTACAGGCAGCATTTTTTTTTTGGTTGGGGGGGTGGGGGAATTAGAGGCACCTTATTCAATATGCTAGGTTGCTTTTGAAGATGTTATACGGCAAATGCCTTTTGGATCGATGAAACATATCCTGCCCTTTTTCCCTTCCACTTCAAAATGATCATGGTTTCAACATTGTTTCATTCATCAGGTCATTCTATTTGGGAAGGCTATCACAAACCATTATGCTTGCTCAAAATATTCTCTCAAGAATATGACTGTTCTCATTATCTACACGAGTAATTAATTTATTACACCATGTGATTCATTTTGTCTTATCAATCCTAGATGTATAAAGTTTGCTTAGTGTTGATTCTTTGTAAACTAAGCTGCATATGCTGAGAAAGGGATGTGTACCTTGTTATGTATTTTAACAGCTTCAAACCAGTTAATCCTTTATGATTTTATTTGGTTCGTTTTCTTAAATCCAAGCTTCTGTGCACTAAAAATATCTTTAGTTAGCTATGCAATTTGTTATTTCTCCAATCTCTAATGGCATATATATTTTTGTTCCAGAGGGTTATTAATCGAGAGAAGCAGCGTTCAACACGTACGAAGTTATCCCGCGAAAAAATTCTTCATGAGTGCAGATTGCTGCGTGAGCGTCTACAAGAATGTAGTGCTAAGTTTCTTGCTGAAGAACAAGACAACATTACAATTGATCCGTCATCCTTGCCTGATGCACTAGATCTTCTGGCAACATCAGACAATAGAATACGTCTTCTTGTTGCAGAGGTAAATTTGAATCTTATGATAGTTTAATCTCATTTTTTTCAAAGGGCCTTCTTGATCAAACCATAGTTGCCGCTTCTTAGAGAAGACCCAAAGTGGTGGAGAAGAGCTAATTCTGGTTGTGAAGTTTTGGGTACACTGAATTATATGGGAGTAAATGTTAATGTCTTCTCTGAAAAATAGAAAATGATACTTTAAAAAGGTAGAACATTTTTTTTAGTATAGATAAATCAGATCGCCGTTAATGGATGAGAATCATGGTGCAATTTTATTGTAACGTAGTAACTGAGTCAAGAGTATTTATGGCAGCTTTGGATGAGCACTCGTATATCCCTAATTTGCATTAGGAGCCTCTAACTCTTGTTGTCATTCTCATTTTGAATCTGGAGCCAGAGCAGTCTTTTGAAACAGAGTAGTTCATCAGTTTCGTCTTTGAAACAAGACTTTTTTTTAGCTGTCGTAAAACCAGGTGCTGATTAGTGAATCTGAAGAAAATTGCCACCCTTTCGAGAGCCCAGTTTTATATGGCTGTTAATTAATCGCTAGATACCACATCTATTTGTGCAAAAATGCCAAAAAATGGCTTGCACTTTGTTTCGGCAGCTCTTGTTCGAAATAAGATGCTGTAATGTGGGGGATAATTAGGCCTTATGCTTTGCCTAGAGCTTTAGAGATATTGGGGGCTTGGGAGAGTATTTCTTCATTGATTGATAACAAGGACTGCCGTTCTTCTCTTTATATAGAGATGAGAGAGCCGGCCCTAATCCTAATCAACTGATCTTATCCCTAATTAACCTAACTTGAGGGCTAAGTAAGGGCGGCGCTACAGTAACAAGGCCCAAAAGGGCTGCCCATAACAATGCTGCTTAATAGAAGTTCCTTGATTGAAACAGAAGTAAAAGTCTTGACAGACATGGCTGAAATTGATCTCCAATTTTTGTTGGCTCTTTTGCTCTTGGAGTTTGAACAGCTCTTTTGCTCTTGGAGTTTGAACATGTATCATTCTTACCGTGATGGTTGCATTCCGTACTCACTGATTTATAGGTGTAGAATATTTTTCACTCTGGAAAAGAATATTCAGCAGTCTCTGGCACATTGGGTGGGTAAAATGCAGCCGAAGGAGGCCACACAGCTATGGTGCTAGGTGAAAAAGGACACACTAATCGGTAGACGGATTTATCTAGATTAACCAATCTAGGGAAATATTTCAGCATGACTTATCCTTTGCGCTGAGGTTTCTATAATTCATTTTTTTCTTAAAATGACGCACTTCCTCATCCTTTGCACAGATGAGTCTGGCCATAACGGTGATAGCCAGTACGGTATATTTTCTGGGTAATTAAATAAGTACTGTTTCTCTCTTGCGTGTCACTAGTTTGATTTGAAATTTTGTTAATTAAAGCCTAAATACCCCCCCCCCCCCCCCCCCCCCCCCCCCAAGTATGGAACATCCGTACTCAATGCACTTTCTTTTCATCCCGTCGCTTTTAACTCTGGTGTCAATACTAAATCTAAGTTCTGCTGCTCACTATAGGCTCAACTTCTAGCACGAGATGACGAACAAGGCTCTTCTGATGATGGTGACAATTCTGATAGTAAATCCTCATTAACCATGGGCAGCGAAGAGGCAAATGCTACTGATGAGGATACAACAAAAATGTTATCCGATCTGCTTATTGACAATGCGCAGCTGAGGATGCGCCTTAATGCTGTCATCCGTAATGCTGTAAATACCGCAGTGAAGCCAGAGAAAGATGGTAGTGATGAAGTTGTCCCAAAGAAGACAGTTCTTAACTGGTTATTGGACAGATGAAAAATACACCAATGTATATTCTTGTGAATTATATCTTAAACGCATGCGGCTTGATCAAAGTTATATGATGATGAGCATTTAGTGCTAGAGTAACATCGAGTTAAATACTTCTCCATGCAAAGGGTGTCTGGAAGGGTGTCATGATGTTGTATTGTTGTTTGTTTACATGGAAATTCATGGAGGAGAGTAGTATATTTAGCGGGCTTGTTACATTGCATGCCCTGTCACGAATGGAGTGATACTGATAGATAGTATATAAAGATCCCCGTTTTTGCCCCGTATGTAACTATGGTCGATACCTGTATGTACAGATGTGTTAGGTTCTCAGCTGGTGAGCTCCAGTAGGACAGGCACAGTTAACTGTAGCCTAATCTTTTCTCATGGACTGCTCCATTGTTACTCCACTGATGTTTGTGCATTCAACAGTATTAATTTTTGTTTCAGTATTAATGGAGTATTAATTTTTGTTTCAGGAGTTTTCCACTGCTGTTTGTGCATCATTCCAATGAGCATTCAACTGTTGGGGTTCTGAATTCATGCTGTTGAATTATTCCATGTGCGATTTTGCAAAAACCTTGCGAAATTCCTTTGTTCCACAGGTTATAGTGATATATTACTATGCGTATGTTTCATGTTCCCAGCGGTCGCTAACTTACATTGCGTACTAAGTGATATGAGGTCCTTTTCGCAGCAGCTTATCTATGATCTATTTGATCAATCATGGCGAACCCAAATGCATGGTACCGGAATGCAGTTGCATTTCGTTTCGTGACGTGCCAAAAAAAAAAAAAAGCAAGGGATAAGGGCAGGATAGTTTCATCTTTCACAGATCACAATTACCAGTTACAGATCACCCTTTCTGCGCCAATCTGGCTTCAACAGAGGAACCTTTTACTACTCCCAGAAATGGAATCAACCCCAGGCCCCGGCACGCAACCACGACGGTCAGACAAAAAGCATTGGTGTGGGCCCGCGGAAAAGCTCCATCCGGGTCCACATGTCCGCCATACATCACGCGACAAAGCTGCCGCGTGGGTACACTCACGATCCACCGCCCAGAAAAGGATGGAAAAAACAAAAAAATCGCATTCACATGGAGGTAATCACAAGCCAACGTACATTTCGAAAAATAAAGAATAAAAAAGGTCAAAAACCAACGTAAACGAGAGGAGACAGCGAGGTAAATACCCTCACACGGCTCGGGAGGACGAAGGCGTCACGAACCCAACCAACCCAACCCATCAGCCCAACTACAGGAAACGAGCCAATCAAGGCGGCGGCGACCAGGACGCGGAGGCGGAGGGGGGCGAGGCCCAGCCGTGGATCGCCGGGGTAAGGGGAGAGCAGCCGGAGCTTCGACCGGATGGCCGGCGGCGGCGGGGAGTAGGACGACGACGGCGGGGATCGGCTGCGGCACCGGCGGCGCGAGGAGTCGGCGGCGGCTGGGGAGGGCGGCACCATGTCTGCGGTAGTCTGTGGCAAGAGGTCCTCCTCCATCTTCGCCGACGAGCTCCTCCCGCCGTCCCCTCCCTCTCCTCACTCTTCCCACCATCACCACCACCCGGCGGCCAAGCGGGCCCGCCGTTCCCCGGCCCGCCGCCGGGAGGCGCTCCTGCACCAGCTTTTCACCCTTTTCCCCGACATGGATCCCCAGGTTCGCCTCGCCTTATCCTTTCCCTGTCCCTTTTCATTGGTAGATGGCAAGATGCGGTTTGGTCTCCATGATTTATTGCGACCATTCCGGGTGGGTACCGTACGCGGGCGAAAAGATGCATGTTTTTGCTGTTGTGAGTTTGTGATCCCAACAATTTCATCATGTCTTCGTGGGTTCGTGGATGCGGAATCAGATATTCCATTGCCTAGAAGTTGAAAAACGACTCCTTTCGTTGGATTATATTCCATACTTGATATGAGCTTTGTGATGATAACCTGATGAAGCAAACCCTGAGGCCTGTATTGTCATTGTTTTAGTAGTTTATACTATCATGCCTATATTCTTGCTTAAATGATGCCGTGAGGATATAATTGAAGCATGATCGACCAGTAGCACCATCGCATCTGACTGTGTTAGGACATGTTGATGCTGAAAATGGTTACTTTGATAGGATTTCATCTTCCGCTGTCTTGTGCATATCTTCTTCGCTTCTTCAGAATGACGAGCAAGGTTCCTGAGATGTGCGTCGTGGTGTTGAACAAATTCTTCTATCAGTCCTAAAGTTTGCAAAGATTTATATATGTAGCAAATTTTGAATCTATTAGACTTTCATAGAAAAAATTTACCCTCCTGCTGGCACCTGATGGACCAAATTACTTCCCATTGTAGTATGAGCCAGGTGTTGTTGTACTAAATATATAGTCATTTAGTTTTGCTACCATATCATATGCGCGGAACAACTGACTATGGTTGTTTAAAATATTTTTAGGTGCTTGAAAAAGCTCTGGAAGCATCGGGAGATGACTTGGATTCTGCAATAAAGAGTTTGACTGAGTTGCGTTTGGAGTCAACAGATGCTATCTTGTCATCCACTGGTTTGACACCTGAAAATGGTCACCCTGCAGCAATTCACGCGTCTGTTGAAGGTTCATTTTTGTACCAAATACTTACTAGAAATCATGATATCTCTTGTCCATTGTGTTCTGCTTTTACATATTATTGTCACAAGGCAAAGAACTTGATGGCCGTAGTGCTGTTATTTCACTATTACTGATTCTTCAATCCATACATTTGTTACCATTTTACTTGTACACCATGTTGTGCTGTCCAATTTGAAACACATGTTTAAATCTGATGTGTTACATAATTAGTTGTACATAGGAGTTGTACATAGGATTGTATCACTTAATGATTATATATCCTATTTTCTGTAACGAGTCAGGTAGCCAGTGATTTAACTGTGCTTTCTGCACAAGGGAAAAAAACATTTCTTTTTCTCCAGCTTTACTTATAACTCCACCTTGATATGGCATCAAGCTGTCTAGCTGTTGCGTTGCATTTCGTGGTTGACAAGATTGTATCAGCTAGGATGATATAACTAATAGTTGCATCACATTTTTTTTTCCTAATGTGTTTTATTTCTGGAACAAAACAGAGTGGTTTTCCTGATTCATTGCTGACAATAGCTGTTATTCTGGATACATTGGCAGGTATTCCAAATGGCGGTCTGGATGCAGCTACAGAACATCCACCTGCTGTAGATAATCATCAGGCAACTAATAATGGCCCTGAATGGGTGGAGCTATTTGTCAGAGAGATGACAAATGCTTCTGACATAGATGATGCACGGGCTCGCGCGTCAAGAGCTTTGGAAGCTTTGGAGAAATCCATTCTAGAGCGTGCTGGAGCTGAAGCTACACAAAACTTGCATAAGGTACACATGCGTGATGCGTCACTATATCTTCTAGTTGCCTTGTAGTATTTGACTATATTGAAAACTGGATAAGTCAGGAAGGCATATTTATCAGTTATACATGCTTTCCATGTTACGTAGGAAAACATGATGCTCAAGGAGCAGTTGACAATCGTTCTGCGGGAGAATGCTGTCCTGAAACGGGCTGTTGCCATTCAACACGAGCGCCAAAAGGAGTTTGATGAGAGGTCTCAGGAAGTCCAAAGCTTGAAGCAACTTGTTTTGCAATACCAGGAGCAAGTGAGAACTCTAGAGGTAATAATTGTAACCCAAGTCCTTTCTTCAATTATGCCCTTTGTATTAGGAACTTATCAACTGAAGAAACTTTTGGTTTTTTGTCCATACATTGCAGATCAACAATTATGCACTTACAATGCATCTCAAGCAGGCCCAGCAGAACAGCTCTATCCCAGGACGTTATAATCCTGATGTATTTTAGCTTATTAAGCTGCAGGATGGGCCCCTCCAGACTAATATGTATCAAGGTGTCTTGTTTTGATCTACTTCCCCAGGGAATGGGGATGTGGGATCGGTGGATTTAACCACCCAATAGGTCGAAAAAATTTCCAAGTTAAGTTGCTTCAAACGTGTTGCTCGTACGTTTTGTTATCCAATATATGATGTTCTTTCCCATGTCATCGTATTTGGTTCTTCATAAGAAATTATGAGAAACTTCCGAAGTTCTCAAACTGCTAAGTTTCCTACCTTCCCAGCACAGCACGGTTTTTCGCTCAGCTAGAATCCCTGTGCTGACAGCATATGCAAGTAGGATTTACTACCTCCATTTTTTATTTTGATGACGTTTAGGACAAGAATTTTGCACTAAAATTAGTGTAAATCCTTTGTCCTAAACGTCATTAAAATAAAAATGGAGGGAGTAACTAGTACCGATACGGATTTCCGTTCTGTTGTGCGCCTAGAGATTTTGGTCATGCTCGAATGGGGTAAACTTCCTGACGTTCTACCCCTATAAAATAAACTTCCTGACGTTCTACGAAATTTCCATACGCTATTAAACGAGTGCTCTTCCTCTTAGTTTGTTAAAGCATGGTGAAGCATGCAGCCGCCGCGTTGAGCCACGTTGACGGGCTTCCTGCCTGAGAAGGCTTATCGAGCCACACACCGTATCCGTTCGGCGCAGCATTCTTTCCAGTTTCCACACCATCGCTCGTGCCATCGATGCGATGCGACGACGGTTCACCTCGACTCCTCGACCAACCTCACCGACGCCACCGCTCGCGTCGACTGGCCGGGAGCCTGCACTAGGCGCCGCCCCAGCAACCGCGCCCAACAAAAGCACCGCGCGCCTTGGTAAAATCCTCTTGCGTGCATGTTTGCATCCACCGCCGCGCTCATGTCCACGATTATGGTGTCCCTGCGCACCCCCGTCTAGAAGAGCTGGTAGAATTGTGGAGAGGAATGTTCGCCGTCGTCAATCCTTTAGGTTCATCACCAGCGAGCCCCGTGCCGGCGCCTGGCTACAGCATTGGGAGCTCCGCCCGGAACGCGTGCGTGATCACTGGCCAGGATCCTCTCTGCGCGGCGCCGTGCGGAGGAAGGAGTTTGGCGCGCGGCTGCGATGAGCATGTGAACGCCGGAGACAAGGGCCGCAGGTCGCCAGGTGGCCGAACCGGCGAGTCATTTTCGCCAGTCCAGTGCGCAGCCGCTCGATCTGCTCCTCCTGAACGAGTGGACCGACCACCCCGGCCTGCGGCGCGCGAGCCAGACGAGGAAGACGGCCCCCGCGATTCAGTTATTCTGAGCCGCACAATTCGCATCGGATGGCTAGAAGATACCCAGGGGGCGGTCGCTATTTCAAATAGCGACCACCCCGGCGACCACCCCGGGAGTCGCAAGGACCACCCGCCTCCGCTCCTGGCCGCGGCTCCTCGGAGCCCCGCCACGCACCATACGTTCCTAGGATCTCTCTCCCTCGCCCCGTAGTCCTAGCAGCCTCCGCTTCTCTTGCAACGCGCGCCGACCACGGCTCGGACATTCAGGCTGCTGGAGGCGAAAGACCGGATCGACAGGCTGCTGGAGGCCGGAGGCGAAAGACCATCCATGGCTAGACAATGGCTGGTCTGCGCGCGCCCAGGTCAGCCGAGAAAGAGCTTTAGTTGTACCGATTTTGTTTCTGGCGTGGTGAACGCCGGCTTCGAAGTGGTCATGGACAACGTGGCCGCACCGGCCGGGACGCGTCGACGTGGGAGCCCACGCGGCATGCGCGCGCCTGTCCGGAGGTCTGAGACATTGTTGGTGTGTCTCAGCCGGTTCGCGGCGCGGCTTGCCGGAGCGCCGCCGCGTTCCAGATCGTTCCTTTTCACCTAGCGCTCTCGCGGCTTACGCAACACGCGTCAGATAAAGGTCAAACGTCTTTGGCTATCACTGACGGAGTCCTAACAGTAGAGCGTTGAGCTTTAGTTCAGACCGTTGTGAAGACTGCCTCCAGAAATGGCACGTCGTTTGTTTTAGGTAACTGCAAGATGCGTGTTTATGTAATGGTTCCGAAGTTCTTAATCGCTGGACCCATGACACACAATTCGAAAAGGAGATGCAAGCAAGGATTTCTCAATTTTCAGGATTTCAATTCAAGTATATTATTCCTTGTTCAAGCAGGACTTTAGCATGACTGAAATCATATCGTATTGTTCCTCTGAAGACGAGCAGGACTCAGGTCTATTATGTTCAGATGCCCGTGCCGTGATGGCGTCGTGTCCAAGCCTGAGGCGGCCACAAACGCCTAATCCTATTACCCCACGGAATTCGCCCCCAAACTGATATGGATTCTCGTTCTCGTTCGACCCGGAATTTGACTGGCGGTTAACACCGATTCGTACTGAGGAGTACCAGGGGTCGGCAATAAAACCAGACGCCGGGTGCCGTTCTCCTCCACCAAAAACAAACCACAAGAACACGCATCAATCGCCACCATGAGGAGCACGTCCAAGCTGCCTCTCCTCGCGACGATCTCGCTTCTTCTCCTGTTGCTGTTCGTTCCCTCCACCGCCGCGGCTCGCGTAGGGCCCGTCGCAACCAACAAGCAGGCCATCGACGCGAGCGGGGCGCAGCGGCTGGAGCTTCCCGACAACGTGTTCAGCCCCGAGAGCGTCGCGTTCGACGAGCACGGCGTGGGCCCCTACGTGAGCGCCTCGGACGGCCGCGTCCTCAGGTGGGACGGCGAAGCTGATGGCTGGAAGACGTTCGCCTACAGCCCCGGCTACGCCAACCACAAGCTGTTGTGCGGGTCGCCGTCTGATTCCGATCTTCCGTCGGAAGCCACGGAGAGCTTGTGCGGCCGGCCGTTGGGCTTGCGGTTCCATAACGCGTCCGGCGACTTGTACATCGCCGATGCGTACATGGGACTTATGCGCGTCGGCAAGGACGGCGGGGAAGCCACCGTGCTGGCGACAGAGGCTAATGGTGTGCCGTTCAAGTTCACGAACGGAGTGGACGTCGACCAGGCCACGGGAGACGTTTATTTTTCGGACAGCAGCACAACGTACACACGTGCAGATCACCAGAAGGTGTCCGAGATGCATGATTCCACAGGGCGCATCTTGAAGTACAACCCTCGGACAAACCAAGTTACCGTTCTTCAGTCTGGACTGCCATACCCCAACGGGGTTGCTATTAGCTCCGACAGAACTCATCTGATCGTCGCACTTACGGGACCATGCAAGCTGCACAAATTTTGGCTTACGGGACCCAAGGCTGGCAAGTCCGAAACGTTTGCTTACTTACGTGGATATCCCGACAATGTAAGACAAGACGGGAACGGGGGATATTGGGTTGCGTTCAACATGGAAAAGATCGAGTACCCGCGTAATGATAAACACATGATTGCTATTAGGATTGGAGGCCAAGGTGAGAAATTGCAAGAGATAAGAGGTCCGAAGACTGTCAGCCTGTCTGAGGTTGTGCAAAGACAGGATGGGAAGTTGTACTTTGGCTCCGTAGAGAGGTCTTTCGTTGGAATTTTCACTAGTTCCTAGGATAGTAGTCTGGAGTCTGATAATATGTATCAGTTATTAAACATAGTTTTATCAGTGATTTTTGTTGTCAGTCTTTCATAGATGTTATTACATATATATACTCAAGCTGAAATGGAGAAATTATATTTCGTAGCAAATAATCAAGCTGCTTGCTTCAGTGCCTAGAGAAACACGCGACTAGCGTTTGCGCTACAGCTTTTTAGCCCGCAGTCTAGACGGTACTAGGAATCGGTACGCGCACGGTGGCGTGCAGCCACAAGTCGCTTTTCCTTCTCGCCGTGATCCCGAGCGCCTCGGCCATGTCCAGTTCGTCGGGCGAAGCGCCGCCAGGGAGCTCCCAGTCGAAGTGGAAGAGGAGACTGGCGAGACCGAGCTCCATGACGGCCAAGCCGAGCGTGATTCCGGGACAGATCCTTCTCCCAGCGCCAAACGGCACGAACTCGAAGTCGGTGCCCCTGAAGTCCACCGCCGCCTTGTCGCCCTCGAACCGCTCGGGTCTGAACTCCTCGGCGTCGGGGCCCCAGGTCGCGGCGTCGCGGCCGATCGCCCACGCGTTGACCAGCACCATGGCGCCCTTGGGCACGTCGTAGCCGAGGACGCCGCGCGTCTCCTCCTGGCACTCGCGCGGGAGGAGCAGAGGCACCGCCGCGTGCAGGCGCAGCGTCTCCTTGATGACCAGATGCAGGTAGCGCAGCTCGGGGAGCGCGTCTTCTTGGACGCGGTTCTGCCCGGCGAGCACGCGACGCACCTCGTCCTGCGCCCGGCGCAGCGCCGGCGGGTGCTGGACGAGCTCCGCCATGGCCCACTGCAGCGTGGTCGCCGTGGTCTCGCTCCCAGCGCTGAAAAGATCCTACGCGCGTGCGTCGCACAGACACCCATGTCAGGGGAAGCAATTTCGTCGAACACATTCACATTGGAGAGAAAGCTTAGTAACTTACGATGATAACTGCGCGGAGGGTGCCCATGTCGAGAGCGAACTGCAGGCCGCCGTCCTTCTGGATCCTGAGCAGCACGTCGAGAAGGTCCTCTTCCTCATTGCCGCCGCCGCCGGCCGCCCTCCTCCTCTCGCGGTGCTCCTCGATGACGCCGTCCATGAGCAGGGTCATCGCGCGGCTGTGTGCCTCCGCGCGCCGCGCCGCCCCGCTGAAGGCGCGGGCGAGCCAGGACGACGGGAACACGTCGGCGAGGCTGAACCCCGCCGCCACCCTGACGCCCTCCTCGAGCCTCTCCAGGAACGCGTCGCGGTCCCGGATCCGGTCGCCCACCACGGCGCGCACGATCGCGTCGGTGACGTACGTGGCGAGGAGGGCGCTGACGTTCACGGGCTGCTGTGACGGCGGCGACGACATCTTCGCGACGGAGGCGACGAGGCTGGCGGCCTCGGCCTCGCGCCCGCGCCGGAGCGACCGGACGCGGCGCGCGCTGAGGAGCTCGGTGACGCACAGCTTGCGGAGCTCGCGCCAGCGCTCGCCGTGCGGCGCGAACGCGACGCCGAGGCCGTCACGCGTGAGCTCCCGGATCGTGGCGGTCCGCGGCCGCGTCGCGAACGCCGCATCGTGGGTCCGCATCACCTCACGCGCCGCGTCGGCCGAGGACGCCACCACGACGGGGAGCTCGCCCAGGCGGAGCAGCATGAGCGGGCCGTGCCGGCGGGCCAGGTCCCGCATGGCACGGTGCGGGAGTGCGCCGACGAGGTGGTGCAGGCTGCCGATGACTGGCAGCTGCCATGGGCCTGGAGGAAGGTTTTTGCCGTTTCTTCTTGGCCGGAGCTTGGCAGCGAGGAGAGGCAGCAGCAAGATCACAGCCAGGAAAAGGTAATGGTAGTGGGAGAATTGGTGTTCTTGGTCCATGATTTCTGCTCAACCTCTGCGCAGTGCCTCAGAGCCTTGAGTTATTTTTAGTATAAAGAGTTGAGTGCAGGAGTGGCGTTCACGACGATACAAAATTCCATGACATCTGTGGACATGTGGAAGGGCTCGAATTTTATAGAGAAGCAGGTGCTTGGCGAGTGGATTATTATATATACTATGAAGATTATCTTATCAGATCTAGATCTCTGCGATTTATGTAACGTTCTCAGGATGAGGATCTGTCGCGAACAATTTCAATTTGCTTTTATACTTCGAAACAGAATGTACATGAACTACACTTGTAACAAGAATGACTGGTCAACTTCACTTGTAACAAGGATAATTGGTCGACAGATCTGAACATGAATGCAACAATCTACAAAACAAGACGCTTCCTTCTACTAATTATTTTCTGCTAAAAGAGGTCTCTTGGTATTCAGGATTTTCTGTATTCAGTTTAAGCTCGATCCACAAAGTGCAGCATCAACAGCACCGATCAGTAGTAGTCTTCTACAACAGTCGTACTGTTTAGCAGATGTCTGGATTTTGGTGCCCCGAGATGCTGCTGTGTTGGTTCGCTTGCTGAAGATGGAATGACAAGACATAGTTCTTATCCTGCACAGCAACAGAAAATAGAATAACAATCAGAGGAGAATGCAAAGGCTTATACAGAAATAGTTTCAGAAACAGAAACCTACCTCTAGCGCCTTTATCTGCTCCTGGTACTTCTCAATGATCTGCTTGAATTGAGAGCGCTCCTGCATCATCTCTTCATAATCCTTGAGCCGATTGTGCTGTATAAGGAATGCTCGCTTCAAAACGCCATTCTGGTGAAGGAGGGATCCGAGCATCTGCTTCACTATCTTATGCTCCTGGATTGGCCCAACCTTCACGGTAGATTTCTCAAACATTTCGAGCATCCTGAATGCGCGCTTTTTGGCGTCAACCAAATCTGAAGCGGAGGACATCTCTTTGACAATTAGCTCGGCCCATTCAGAGCCATTTGTTGGTATGGCTACCGCTGGTACATCAACTGCAACAACCATTGATGTATCAGATGTAAGGATTAAAGTTAACAATACATGGTTTTGTGTCAACAAAAAATAAACTTCTCTACAGAAAGATGCTATCTAACCATAGCATCACTGAGAACTGTTTATATCTCCCTAACTGATGAATCGTCCAAAACAGCCAATAGAAAATCATTAGTATGCAGAGCTGATATACCTTCAGAGGAGGTGGCATGGTTTGCCCTGTTCCCGGATGAGGCATGGTTTGCCATGTGATCTTTAAATGCTGTGATCGCAGCATCCAGGACATTTCCTGACGCTTCAAAATAATGTCGCAAAATCTGCATGTTCAGCAAAAGACATCAGGCATATACATTCAGGCAACTAAAATTTGTGGTGTTAGATTTTAGGGGCACCTTGGTTTAAGCCTACCTACTGATCAATGTGCTTCCCATACAAGAGCATTGATCATCAAATATAAAGATTCCCTCTAGAGCCAGAAGCCAAGGGCCACCGGAAACGATTGAATCAAGCTTTTATCCATAGCAATGGTCAATAAATTGAATGTTTGAGTGGTAATCAGTGTATGGTAAGAGTATCTGATGTCATGCTGCCAATTTACTGCCCCATTGGTTTGCCAAACATCTTCACCACAACCAGCGGAGAAACATGTCATCAGGCAGGTCGATTAACAGAGACAACCAAGCTACTAACACAAAACTGAATCCCATTAGCCATTGGAACAGGTGTGGCTCAACTCAACTATTGCCCTTCAGCCGTTGAATTTTGGTATGGAATTTTGTTTTCATAATGACTGGAAAGTTTATAATTATCTACCTAGAACTTTGATGATTAGCTACAAAACCAACCACGGTATGGAAAAATAAGAGTATTCCGTAATAGTAGATTCCAGGTTGTATTTGGTCGGCATTTCATATCTGTTCGTTGGATGAATTTAAATTAGGAGACTCATGTTATGGGCGACGTAGCACTCCCTCGTGCCTCCGCTTGCAATAAGCGTCGGTCTCACAGAATTTTGTTTGTCCTCCGTGCTAATATATCAGTATGTTCTACGCCTGCCCATCGCGATTAATTAACTAATGAAAATTTTGAAAATAGCAAAGTTTATACGAGAAGGAGAAGGAAGCAGAGATCGATCGATGCTCGCGCACGGCAGACGTACCTGCGGATCCGCGTCGGGGAAGATGAGCCGTAGCGCTTCCACGGGGTCGAACTCGAGCGGGGAGCTGAGGCCGAGGTCGGCGGCGGTAACGGCCGACGGGGAGCACCGGCCGCGCTTGGAGAGGGGCGTGAGGTCGGTGGGGAAGCCGAAGGGGTCGTCGAGGAAGGCGTCCGGACCGCGCTTCCGGCGGCTGGCGACGGTCGCGGCCATGGTGGGACGGAGGTGGTAGTAGGGTTCCAGTGAAGGTCGGCGGCCGCGTGAGCTCCGCGGTCTCGTTGGATCGGAGCGGAGCAGAGAACGGGGGAGAGTGTTTGCCTTTGAGGGGCGAGAGCGTGTTGATTTATATGGGCCGGACGGCGGTTGGGTCGGAAAGTCTTGGACGACACGATCGGGGTGCCGTGCCATCTGACGCCGACTCGATCGCGACCGGCCGACCACCTTGGTTTGGACTCGTGCCAGAAGGCGGCTCCGGGTGAGAATTTCCTTGTTACAAAATTTGGTACTTGTGGGCCACTGGGCTGCCTTTCTTTCCAGATCCATCGGCCACATGGGCCGTCCAATTTCAGAACTGGGGGCCTTCCGGTTTTAGTTTTGTGTTAGGATGAGTTTCAACTTCCTCCTCTCGCTTATAGATGATCATCTTACTGCTCCAATATAGTGTTGGACATTGTAGGTGAATTTCTAGTTTCACCCGTGTGTAGCCTCATTTATGCATTCATCGATACAGATTGAGGCCACCGCCGGCACGGCAGCCCACGCACGTGAACAGAAACTTGTTTAATGGAATGCTAGTTTATATCTAAAAAATGTAATAAGTGCCATAGGATGGATAGAGAGATAGATACGGATAGCATATCGTCAACCTTGACCGGACTTTTGGGCTGCAACTGCAAGCCCTGCATGCAACCGCGCGCGCCGAGCATGCAAGAGACATGCAAAAGAACCACGTGAGTATTGGTATCTAAGCGACAGTTAACACGTGCCAGCCGGACGCGGCTTCCCTGTTCCCTGTTGCTGTTCCCCTCTCTGTTCCGGACACGTGGCGACTTTCTACTCGTTCCTATTTTTCTTTTGGGCCCATCATCCACGCACAGCTAACGTCGTTGGTTTCCCCGAGTAAAATCGACAACTACACCACGCAACAGCAACTGCTTCTGGCATGCCTGCTCGCTTGCTTCTTTTTCAGATGACCAAGCTCCACGGCGGCATCAAACTAAGGCTGCTATTGCCCTCCTCGCCGGCGTTGCCGCTGAGCCCGCTGTGCTCCTCACACTGGTTTAATCCATGGCGGTCAGCAAGAAGCTTTAGGCAGACATGGTGCTCGGCAAGACGGCAGCCTTGCCCCTGAGCCCGTGCCGAACATGGTCGCCGCTGCAGATATCGCCGGAGACGTAGACGACGTTGTTGCCACTGTCTTAGCATTGCTCGTCGATTTGCTTCCTCAGTCGTACGGCGTGGTCCTGGCTTGGGATATTACAGGGACACAACATTGGACGAATCATGCGATCTCCATTAATGGAGTTGAGGTTGAGTAGTCAACGAACGCATCAGGCTCATGAATTGCAGAGAGAAAGTCATAGCATGCCAGACGAAAGCTCGGGGGATGAAAAAAAAAGGGGAAACTAACGACGTTATGTGGGTATGGGAACGCTCCACGGTATTGGGCCCAAAAGAAAAATAGGGACAAGTAGAAAGTCGCCACGTGTCCGGAACAGGAATGGGAACAGCAACGGGGAACAGGGAAGCCGCGTCCGTGCCAGCCAGGCCTACTAATACTTCCACCACAACGTTCGGAGGACCAAAGCCAAATCCATGGCGACGCTTTCAGTCTACCTGCTCCTCCCTCTCCTGATCATCATCGTTATTCCTTTCGTGTACCTCAGCCGTACATCGTCTCACCGGCGAGGCGACGACCACCGTGCCCGACTGCTGCCTCCGTCTCCGTGGGCGCTCCCGGTGCTCGGCCACCTGCACCACTTCGTGGGCGCGCTCCCGCACCACGCCATGCGCGACCTCGCGGCGCGGCACGGCCCGCTCATGCTGCTCCGCCTCGGCGGGCTCCGCGTCGTCGTCGCCTCCTCCGCCGACGCGGCGCGCGAGGTGATGAAGACGCGCGACCTCGACTTCGCGACGCGCGCGATGAGCCGGATGACGCGCCTCGCGTTCCCCGAGGGCGCAGAGGGCATCATCTTCGCGCCCTACGGCGAGGCCTGGCGCCAGATCCGCAGGATCTGCACCGTCGAGCTGCTCAGCGCCCGGCGGGTCCAGTCCTTCAGGCCGGTACGCGAGGAGGAGGCCGGCCGGCTCCTCCGCGCCGTGGCGCAGGCGGCGTCGCTGGCGCAGATGGTGAACTTGAGCGAGCTGATAGCGGCGTACGCGGCTGACTCGGCGGTGCGCGCCATCATAGGGAACCGGTTCAAGGATCGGGACGCGTTCCTGGCATTGCTGGAGCGCAGCGTGAAGCTGTTTGCTGAGATGAGCCTACCGGACCTGTTCCCTTCGTCTCGCCTCGCTATGCTCGTCAGCCGAATGCCGGGTCAGGTGAACCGGCAGCGGCAGGAGTTGGTCGGTTTCATGGACGCCATCGTCCGGGAGCATGAAGAGAACAAAGCCACCGGCGATGCCAAGGAGGACTTGCTCGACGTGCTGTTGAGGATTCAGAGGGAAGGGGCTCTCCAGGTTCCCATCACGATTGACAACATCAAGTCAGTGATCGGAGTAAGCACTACTAACATATACACAACTTAATGCAAACTAGTGTCTTCCATTATGTCCTTCACTGCAACGATAAAAGACATGACATTGTGTGACATAGGAAATGTTGGGCACGGGCAGTGAGACGGCGGCCACGACACTGCAATGGATCATGGCGGAGCTCATGAGGAACCCGAGAGTGATGCAGAAGGCACAGGACGAGGTCCGGCGTGTCGTCGCCGGACAGCCCAAAGTAACGGAGGACGACTTAAGCAAGCTTCGCTACATGCACCTTGTCATCAAGGAGGTGCTCCGTCTTCACCCACCCGCGCCCCTCCTATTTCCGCGGGAGTGCAGGAACGCGTGCCAAGTATTAGGATTCGACGTGCCGAAGGGCACCATGGTTTTGGTGAACGCATGGGCTATCAGCAGGGACCCCAAGTACTGGGACATGCCTGAGGAGTTCATGCCAGAAAGGTTTGAGCACTCCAAGGTTGATTTCAAGGGAACCGACTTTGAGTACACACCGTTCGGGGCAGGGCGTCGGATGTGTCCAGGCATGGCGTTCGCGCTGGTGAATGTGGAGCTTGTGCTTGCTAGCCTCCTGTACCACTTTGACTGGGAGCGGCCACGAGGCATGGAGCCCGTGGATCTGGACATGACCGAAGAAATTGGGGTCACTGTCAGGCGGCTCCAAGACCTCATGCTTATTCCTGTCGTCCGGGTGCCCTTACCCGTAGGCTAGCACCAGTGGTGCGATTGATACATGCAGTGTTGCACGCTTAGAAATAAAAGCCTTCAAAATACAACGGAATAAATGGATCCTTTCAAATAATTTGTGTGCTAACTTTTTTTTTTGCGAGGAATTTGTGTGCTAACTGTTAACGAGTTCACCTACAAGACTGGCGACCCTCTACCACGGTGGCATGGTTTCTCCCGCGTCAGCGATCACAAGAAATCCTTCTCTCCTTCTCATAGGAATTTTCTCTTTTCTGTCCACATTCATATAAGTTTCTTTGCAAATCTATATCCGCAAAAATCAAACGCAACTCCAAGAGACAGCGGGAAAATCAGTTCTCCGGAAGTCATGGGTACGTTCAAAAAAAGTTGGAAAAATCATCGAGATGTAGAACATTTTCATCACAAATGGAAACTTAAATAATGCAAACGTAGGAGAAATCCATCCAGATCATCATAAACATTGTCTGAAATGGAGGAAACCAGGTAGATGCTGCTTGTAAATAATTTTACGTGAGGTAAGTTCTGCAAAGGCATGACCCGGCCCGGCCACTCATAACCCTACATTTGGATCATCATTACATTACATGGTTTAAGCATCAAGCTAGCAGAAATTATTTAATGTGATTTCGTGGTAAGTGCTATGCTGCAGCATGTGGAGGCACACGAACAATGGGACGCAAGTAGAGGTCTCTCTTTCTGCGCACTGACATGCCCATCTCCTCCGTCATGTCCAACTCATCTGGTGCCACTCCGTATGGCAACTGCCAATCAAAGTGGTACAAAAGGGACGCGAGTGCCAACTCCATGTTTGCTTGCGCAAACGTTATGCCGGGGCACATCCTCCGCCCTGCTCCGAAGGGTATGTACTCAAAGTTGGTGCCCTTGAAATCAGTCTTCACATTCTCAAATCGTTCTGGCTTAAATTCCTCAGCTTCATCCCAATAATCTGAATCCCTTCCAATGGACCATGCGTTCACCAGGATGAGTGCACCTCTAGGTATGTCGAAACCAAAGATCTTGCATTGTTCCATGCACTCTCTCGGTATCAATAGAGGCGTTGGCGCATGTAGCCTTAAGGTTTCCATGATAACGAGCTTTAGAAACTTCAAGTTGACTAGATCATCCTCTCTTACCATTTCTTTGCCTTGCAAAGCATGTCTCACCTCTGCTTGTGCCTTCTTCATCACTTCAGGATTTCGCATGAGTTCCGACATGGTCCATATGAGCGTTGTTGTTGTCGTCTCACTCCCGGCACCGAAGAGATCCTGCACAGTCCGTACACAGGAGTGAACTTTGAGGTCATTCAAGTTATGTTTTAAACATGCTTCATTTTGAACAAAAGTAAAGTTCAAAGGTGCCAAGGTCTTCGCGCTCGCTGCAAGTCTACTAACTTTGACATTGTTGTTTCAATTTTATTCAGAGCTTCTAGCACTTGCATTTCAGAAAACTTTTAAGAAATAAAAGTAATTTTTCTTTGCGAGGAAACAAAAACGGATTAGTCTTATCAGAATTTGTAATATGATGAATTAAAAAAACGAAATTTCATATGCAAGAAGCAGCAGGGACGCACCACAATGACTGCTTTTATGGTTCCCATGTCAAGAGCGAAATCAAGGCCACCTTCCTTCTGTATCCTCAGAAGAACATCCATCAAGTCCTCCTTGTTGGCAATGGAGTTGACACCCCTCCGCTCCCGGTGCTGCTCAATGGCGCAGTCTATCAGGCCTGTGATCCTGCGATGGAACGCCCTCGCGTTCCGCACCGTGCCGCCGATGGCGCACAAGAGCTTCGACGACGGGAACATGTCGCCGATGCTCATCACTGGCTTGATCTTATTCAGCCCCACCTCCAACACCTCGAGGAGCTCGTCCCGTCGGCTGAACCGCTCGCCGAGCACGGCGCGCAGCACCGTGTCCGCGACGAACGCCGCGACCCGCGCGCCGACGTCCACCAGCTCGCCCGGCGGTGCCGCGGCGGCGACGGCGGCGACGAGGCGCGCGGCCTCGTCCTCGCGGACGGCTCGGAGCGACCGCACGCGCGCGGCGCTGAAGAGCTCGACGCTGCAGATCTTGCGGAGGCCGCGCCACCGCTCGCCGTAGGGCGCGAAGGCGATGCCCAGCCCCTCGTGCGCGGTGGCCCTGATGCTCAGGGACATGGGCCGCGTCGCGAAGGCGGCGTCGTGCGTCTTGAGGACCTCGCGCGCCGCGTCGCGGGACGAGATCACCACGGCCGGGACCTCGCCGAGCTGGAGGTACATGACCGGGGCGTCGCACCGGCGCGCGAGGTCGGCGATGGCGCGGTGCATGAGCGGCTTGGTGAGGAGGTGGTGGAGGCTGCCGATGACCGGGAGCCGCCAAGGCCCGGGTGGGAGCCTCGCCGACGCTTCCTTGAGGGACTTGCCCTGCGGCCTGAGGAAGATCAGTAGGAGAAGTGGGACGAGAGCTAACAGGAGGTAACAATGGTTGCCGTAGCAGGAGGCGTGGTCTCCATGCAGCATGGCCACACGTAGCATTAACACGATGAGCAATACACTGCCTAGCTAGGCTTTGGCTTCCTTTATATAGAAAGTTGGAACTAGGAAAGTAGGAATTTGCTTATAGATAGATCGACTTGTCCTATTACTTGAAAATTCGTATTGCTCATGTAACATGGTCACCAGCAGGCCATGGCCTATTGCCCATGTGTCAGAATGCATGGTCAACAGCAAGCCATGGATATATTTTTTGAAAAAGAAGAAGATTCTTTTTATTAGGGACAACAGCGTTTCAACCATAATTTTAGACTCCAATTCTAAACAGCACTCAATTTTCAGATTTTGAAAGATCACCACATATTTAATGGAAATATATAGTGAAATCACAAAATATTTTGCAAGATCGCAACAGATTTTATGAAAATCTAATTTTTTTATTATTTTCATAGAAGAGTAAACTGATTTTTCATTGATGATGGAGTGTGCTTAATGTCATCAGATGCTTCAATTGGGAATCTTAGCTAACGCATATGGAAGGCGCTCGTCGACCACATGCATAGATCCCCCCCCCCCCCGGCAACCTCCTTCCTCACTGTTAGGCCAGTCTCAATGAGGCCTTTCATTGCACTCTTTCCAAGACTAGTTTTAGGAAAATGAGCCAGCTTCCTTTCATTTGGATGAAAGACATCTCACAAAATATGAAAGTTTCTCATCTCTCTCATTATAATTAACTTGCCAAATCAGCAAAAGATGCACACATGGCATAGAATTTAATGCAAATGAAAGGTCCCATTGAGACTGGCCTTAGGTGACCATGAGGCGTCGTGCAACGTCACAATTGTTACCCTGGTTAGTTTAGGGGATAGAGCTTCGGGCTTTCCCGGTCCGAGGAGTAGATAGCCTTCAGGCTTAGAGGGATGCTGGAGATGGTGCTATGGTGGATTGGTGGTTTACCGACAATGAGAAGAGTTGCAGCGAGACGCTTGTAGTGTCGTGGGGTGGTATGCATGAGGACTGTGGGTGGGATCGACGACAGTAAATGTAGTAGTCAACGAAAAGTATGCTGACCCAGTATATTGATGAGAAGTTTGAAATGTGAGGATGCCATGCTAGATTGGCCACTACTGTGACAATTTAAAATAAACTGAAGTTGCAGTACTTGTAAAAGGTTGAAATTTCATTTATACTTATTTTGGACAGTCGTTGGTAATTACAGCCAAGCCGGTGTTGCATGGCACCAAGTCGTAGAAAAGCATCGCTAGTCCTGGTCTACTGGTAACGGCACTCGGACAACCGGAACAAGCAGGAGGTCCTGAAGCCGACAGACTGTCACTCCCATCTCCTCTGTCATATCTAGGTTTGCTGCCTCCATCCCGCTCGGTAACTTCCAATCAAAATGGTACAGGAGGCTAGCAAGTGCGAGCTCGATTTGTGCCAGCCCAAACGCCATTCCTGGGCACATCCGCCGCCCTGCCCCAAATGGTATGTACTCGAAATCAGTCCCCTTGAAATCAGTCTTGCAGTCCTCAAATCTATCAGGCATGAACTCATCAGGCATGTCCCAATACTTGGGGTCCCTACTAATAGCCCATACGTTGACGAACACCATGGTGCCCTTTGGCACGTCGAATCCTAATACCTGGCACCCATTCCGGCATTCCCGTGGGAGAAGAAGCGGCGCAGGTGGGTGCAGCCGGAGTGCCTCTTTGATGACAAGGTGCATGTAGTGCAGACTGCTCAGGTCGTCATCTGTTACTTTTTGTCGTCTGGCAAGCACTCGTCGGACCTCATCCTGTACCTTCTGCATCACTCTCGGGTTCCTCATGAGCTCGGCCATGGTCCATTGCAGCTTGGTCGCTGCCGTCTCGCTGCCCCCGACGAACATGTCCTGTATGACACATGGGCAAATGTACACAAGTACATCGTGAGGAACACAAGGTGATATGTAATAAATTGTTTCGTAGTTTCAGAAAGAAAAAAAAAAAGAGTTTTGTTGAGGATTCAGCTCTCTAGTGCTTACGCCAACCAGTTGTTTAATGATGTCTGTGGTGAGTGGAAACTGCAAATCGCCTTGCCTTTGGATCCTCAAGAGCACGTCGAGCAAGTCCTCCTCGTCGTCGGCGCCGACTCTGCTCTCCTCGTGCTCGCGGACGATGGCGTCCAGAAACCTTGTCACATCCTGCCGGTGCCGCTGCATCCTGCCGGGCATTCGGCTGACAAGCATGGCTAGGCGCGAAGACGGGTACAGGTCCGGCAAGCTCATCTTGGCGAACAGCTTCAGCCCGCGCTCCAGAATCGTCAAGAACGTGTCCCGGTCTCTGAATCGGCTCCCAATGATGGCGCGCACCGATGAGTCGGTGGCGTACACCGACAACAGCTCGCTCAGGTTCACCGCCTGCGCCGGCGGCGTTGACGCCACGGAGCGGAGGAGCTGGCCGGCCTCCTCCTCTCGGACCGGCCTGAAGGACTGGACGCGCCGAGCGCTGAGCAGCTCGACGGTGCAGATCTTGCGCATCTGTCTCCAGGCGTCGCCGAAGGGGGCGAAGATGATGCCCTCGGTGCCCTCGGGGACGACCAGTCGGATCGTCGGGGTGACATGGCGCGTCGCGAAGTCGAGGTCGCGCGTCCGCATCACCTCGCGCGCCGCGTCCGCCGAGGAGGCGACGACGACGGGGAGCCCGCCGAGCCGGAGCAGCATGAGCGGGCCGTGGCGCGACGCGAGGTCCCGCATGGCGCGGTGCGGGAGCGCGCCAGCGAGGTGGTGCAGGTGGCCGATCAACGGGAGCGCCCACGGTGACGGGGGCAGCCGGTCGCTGCTGCCTCGCCGACGCGACGCCGCACGGATGAGGCACAGGAAGGGGAGGGTTGCAAGGAGCAGGAGGAGGACCACGGGGAACGGAAGCGCCGCCATGGATGTGACCTCGGTGACTAGCTGGAACAATGCAGATTAGCACAGCACAAGGGTTGCTTTGATATTTGAGAATGGTGTCTAAACTGCGCAAGTATCGCTGCCAGCCATGCACTTCAAAAGTCAATACAAGTTCGAAATTGACTGACCTTTCGACCTTCGCCTTGCTTGAATCGAACCACACACACCACCAAGTTCAGGGAAGAGGAAGGGGGCCGCGGTGCACAGGGAGGCGACCTTCGGGGGGGCGCGGCACGGGGGATCTTCAACGTGCCCTGATTCAACCAATTCCAGCCGCCGCACGGAGGGACGCCGACCTGCTGCTTGTCGGCAGCTCTGGTCGCGGGCGTGAAGAAAGGAGAAAGAGAAAACGAAGAGAGAGAGAGAGAGAGAGAATGGGGAAGTCTCCTCTCAGTCCTCCTTTTTTTTCTCTCTCTTGGCGATTCTTTGAGAGAGAGAGAGAGAGAGAGAGAGAGAGAGGCGGCTATCGGAACTTGGGAAGCCGGGAGGAAGACGAGAAAGTTGTGACAACTGACAAGGACGAGTGCGATGGTTTATTTACGGTTTAATTACAAAAATCATCTCATAAGTGACATAAATTTGAGATTTTTATCTATAAGTGTTTTGGTTGTAAATCTTTACCTCTATCCAATAGGTTTTATCGCAAAAACAACCCCTAATTTGCATATTATAAGTCCATAAAAAGTATATAAATTGACTGTTTTATCATTGTCAAAGTTTTAAATAAGATTTATTTGTTTTATTTTCATTAAAAGCATATCAAAATATAAACTTTATGGAGACCTTATAATTGGTTTTCTTTCTTTCTTTCTTTCTTTTACAAAATCTTAAGTATGAAGATTGTACTCCCTAAATTTTGTACTTTTGATAAGAACACCATGAACTACTCAAGACGAACAACAACGGATTTAATCTATTAAACATGTGCAAATTGAGGTGGTTTTGACAATAAAACCTAATGAGTGAGTGAGGATTTGTAATAAAAATATTTATGGGTGAGAATCTCAAACTTCATTCATTTATTTTTTTTTTCGAAAGATCAAACTTCATTCATTTATGAGGTAGGTTTTACAATTAAGCCTTTATTTAAACCTTGCTATACACACGACGCAAGTTCCACTCCGTTTGCCGACTCAAGAGATGCATGTGCTTCACGGCGTGAAGGAGTCACGTCAACGCATGAGCCAGCAACAAGGGATATTTCACATGTACTCTGTTATGGCATTTGGACATGAATGATATTTCTATCGGTGAAATACGGTATAATTATACCTGGACACGAACAATAGGTTTCATGAAGGTACGTACATGAAGAGTTTCAGGTTTTCCTTTTTATGGCTGGGGGAAAAGCTCATCATCAAAGATAATTATTCTTTTCTACTAATGATTGACCTTGTCGGTAGAAAACTGTTGTACTGCAGTGCACAGGATGATGTATCAATCTCTTTATTTTGCAAACGTATTTCCTATGGTATATTTACTACTTGATGTGTTTGCCGCTCCATTGGTTCATATATAGTTTGTAATTACAGCCAAGCCGGTGTTTGCACAGCACCAAGTTGTAGAAAAGCAAAAAAACAGAGGCGGCAGCGGCGGCTTACAAGAAAAAAGCAACTCCGGCCCCCACGTCTCTGGCGGCCTCGCCGTTGGTGGTGGGAGGCCCGACATCCTGACATTCATTTTGTTCCCTCATAGATTTACATAGGTAGGTCTTCCCGCAGTGATCGCTTTTGACGGTGGCCGCGGTGTTTGTTAGGGTTAGGGTTTCTCTAGTGGTTCGGTCGAAGAAGGTGGTGGCGGTGGTACGATGTTGTCAAGTTCGTTGGCATGGAGCACTGGGAGAGGATGCGTCTCTGAGGTGGTGGCGAGTCGAAGCCTCCTTCATCCATGAAGAATAAGGTACTTTGACCCCTCCTTCGTCTCGTCATGTTCTTTATGGCCATGACTGTAGGTTAGTGAGAGTTTGGTTTTCGGTGACATTCATCCAGATGTTACTCAGATTTGTGTTTTCCCATTGTGAATATGGTGAAAGAGGCGACAATGGACTCGGCTACGGGCTCGACGGCGGCGAATTTTTCATACTTGCATGTGGAATATCAGTGTACCCCTCTTTTGTGAAAAGGTTTGGTTTCAGTTTTCCCCATCGAAAATGAGGATGACGGTGGTGGATGGTGAGACGGTCGTGTTCTTACAGAACGGAGTTTTCGTCCGTGGCAGATCCGTCTGGGACGGTGATCCTAGATGGTGGAATTTGCGGCTCTTCAAGGTTTTTTTGTCTCCCATCAATTGAGTTAGTGTTGATTGAGATACTACTGTAATCAAAGGATGTAATATGCTTCAATATTAATAAAATTTCCTTTTCACAAAAAAATTGTAGAAAAACATCGCTAGTCCTAGTCGACCGGTAAAGGCAGTCGGAGAACCGGAACAAGCAGGAGGTCCTGAAGCCGACGGACTGTCACTCCCATCTCCTCCGTCATATCTAGGTTTGCCGCCTCCATCCCGCACGGTAACTTCCAATCAAAATGGTACAAGAGGCTAGCGAGTGCCAGCTCGATATGTGCCAGCCCAAACGTCATTCCTGGGCACATCCGCCGCCCTGCCCCAAATGGTGTGTACTCGAAGTCGGTCCCCTTGAAATCAATCTTGCAATCCTCAAATCTCTCAGGCATGAACTCTTCAGCCATGTCCCAATACTTGGGGTCCCTTCCGATAGCCCATGCGTTTACGAGCACCATGGTGCCCTTCGGCACATCGAATCCTAATACTTGGCACGTGTTCCGGCATTCCCGTGGGAGAAGAAGTGCCACAGGTGGGTGTAGTCGGAGTGCCTCCTTGATGACCAGGTGCATGTAGTGTAGACTGCTCAGATCGTCCTCTGTTACTTTGTGTCCGGCAAATACTCGTCGGACCTCGTCCTGTACTTTTTGCATCACTCTCGGGTTCCTCATGAGCTCGGCCATGGTCCATTGCAGAATCGTCGCTGCCGTGTCACTGCCCCCGGCGAACAGGTCCTGTAAGACACATATCTAAATGCTCATAAGTACATTATAAAAAAGGCAACGTGATAATTAACTAACCATGTCCTGAAGGATTCAAAGGTACGTAGGGTGCTTACGCCGACAACCGATTTGATGTTTTCAGTGGTGAGTGGAAACTGCAAATCGCCTTCCCTCTGGATCCTCAAGAGCACGTCGAGCAAATCCTCCTTGCCGTCGCTGGCGGCTCTGCTCTCCTCGTGCTCCCGGATGATGGCGTCCAAGAACGTGGCCATTGCCGCATCCTGCCGGCAATTCGGCTGACGAGCATGGCTAGGCGAGACGACGGGTACAGGTCCGGCAAGCTCAGCTTGGCGAACAGCTTGACCCCACGTTCTAGCAACATCAGGAACGCGTCCACGTCCCTGAATCGGCTCCCTATGATGGCACGCACCGCTGAGTCCGCGGCGTACACCGACAACAGCTCGCTCAGGTTCACCGTCTGCTCCGGTGGCGCCGATGCCACGGCGCGAAGGAGCCGGCCGACCTCCTCCTCGCGAACAGGCCTGAATGACTGGACGCGCCGCGCGCTGAGCAGCTCGACGGTGCAAAGCTTGCGCATCTGCCTCCAGGCGTCGCCGTAGGGCGCGAAGATAATGCCCTCAGTGCCCTCGGGGATGACCAGCCGGACCATCGGGGTGACGGGGCGCGACGCGAAGTCGATGTCGCGAGCCCGCATCACCTCGCTCGCCGCGTCCGCTGAGGAAGCGACGACGAGGGGGAAACCTCCAAGCCGGAGCAGCACGAGCGGGCCGTGGCGTGTCGAGAGGTCACGCATGGCGCGGTGCGGGAGCGCGCCAGCGAGGTGGTGCAGGTGGCCGATCAACGGGAGCGCCCACGGTGACGGGGGCAGCCGGGCGCTGCTGCCTCGCCGACGCGACGCCGCACGGGTGTGGAATAGGAAGGGGATGACAGCAAGGAGCAGGAGGAGGATCAAGGGGACCGGAAGCGCCGCCATGCTGTGGCCTCGGTGACTGGCTACAAAGCACAAGTATCGCTTTGACAATGGCGTCTAGCATGTTGCCGTGGCTCCTGCCTAAAAGGCTACAAATCCAAGTTGATCCCTAGTCTGATGTGGACGGTTGCGTTGACGGAAATAACCATGCAATATACTAGCAGTACAAACAGTTGATTATACCGAGTGGTGGCCACAAATCAATGCGTGATTTATGCCTACAAGCAAGAGCTGTTCACACTCCCGCGGTCAAAGCGTCGTGGTCAACCACGAGCACGGATGATCAGGCTCGAACGACAAACGAAAACTCCATGTATACAGAAGATGACAATCTCGATATTCACCACCAAGCCACTAGCATAATGGTGAATACCCCATGGCGGTGGCGAGCGTCGCAGCCTTTAGTATAAGACGTATTCTGATTTGAAAAGTCAACCATATATATAAGGTTTAACTCATTGTCTAAAACTAATAAATAATCAAATTATTTGCAAGTGTGTGTAGTGTAGTGCTATAGTAGATCTGCATTTCAAAATATGTTGCTATGACATTGATCTTAAAGTAGTTGGTGATGCATATTGATGGTCAAAGCGATCGGGTGATAAGATTGTTCGTTATTTGATGGACACTTGAATTAGTTAATATTATTAGAGAAGTTGCTAAGTGCAAACAAAGAAGATAGACACTATGTAAGAAAGTCACAAAGTAGACACCTTCATCAGACACGAAATTAAAACGTGTTTAAGTTGGTGTCTGGAGACACCCATTTACAAAACACGTACGCAATGTATCTATCTCCAGCACCTACGACAAACGTAGTTAGAATATGCCTTTAGTTTGTAGTGAATTGTTTTTAAATAAGGGGGAAAGCCCTCGGCAAGCTATTATCCAGAACTCTACTGTTGCAAAAAGCAGGGAGAACTTGGTAAAGAGAAGCAAAAAGCAGGGAGGAGTGCCGGACGGCAACAGTAGAGTTCTGGATAATAGCTTGGTTGTTTTGTTTTCCTTTTTTTTTTCCCCTTGCATGTACACTGTGAACTTGGTACCATGCTTCTTCGAGCCTTGATCTGTGCTTTGGCTTGATCTGTGCCGACATTTTGGTCTGATACTTTGGCTTGATACTTACATGTGAGCTGATACTTTGGCTTGATCAATCCAAATTTGTCACATGTGAGCCTTGATCTGTCACATGCTAGTGCTAGGTAGTCGACCGGGGCACTCGGACAATCTGAACATGCAGAAGATCCTGGAGCCTTGATCTCATGCTTTTGATCAATCTATGCAGGTGACCGCTTTGCCCAATCGAAAATTCAGAGCTTTGGCGAACTGAATTTGCAGTAGCTGTAAGTTTGGTTAGTTACACACTACCATCGACATTTATTTTGGACAATAGTTGATAATTACATCCTTTTTCTCGAGAAGAAAAGTTGATAATTACATCCAAAGCGATATTATACAGCACAAGTCACCATACGAAAGCAATGCTAGTGCTAGTCGACCGGTAAGGGCACTCGGACAACCGGAACAAGCAGGAGGTCTTGAAGCCGACGAACGGTCACCCCCATTTCCTCCGTCATATCTAGGTCCTGCATACTGAACGGCAGCTTCCAATCAAAATGGTATAGGAGGCTAGCGAGAGCAAGCTCAATATGCACCAGCCCAAACGCCATTCCAGGGCACATACGTCGCCCAGCCCCAAACGGCGTGTACTCGAAGTCAGTTCCCTTGAAATCAGTCTTGTGGTCCTCAAATCTCTCAGGCACGAACTCTTCGGGCATGTCCCAGTACTTGGGGTCCCTGCTAATAGCCCATGCATTCACAAGCACCATGGTACCCTTTGGCACGTCGAATCCTAATACCTGGCACGTATTCCGGCATTCCCGCGGCAGAAGAAGCGGCGCAGGTGGGTGTAGCCGGAGCGCCTCCTTGATGACAAGGTGCATGTAGTGCAGACTGCTCAGATCGTCTTCTGTTACTTTGTGTCGTCCGGCAAGTACTCCTCGGACCTCGTCTTGTGCCTTCTGCATCACTCTCGGGTTCCGCATGAGCTCGGACATGGTCCATTGCAGCGTCGTCGCCGCAGTCTCGCTGCCCCCCGCGAACATGTCCTGTATGACAGCCAAATGTTCAAGAGATGAGTATATCATGGAAAGCACAACGTGATATTTAAGTAATCTTCATTTCCTGGAGGATTTAGGTGCGTAGTAAGGGTGCTTACTCCGACCACTGACTTGATGTTGTCGGTGGTGAGCGGGAACTGCAGATCGCCTTCCCTCTGAACCCTCAAGAGCACGTCGAGCAAGTCCTCCTTGCCGTCGTCGGCATCCTTGCTCTCCTCGTGCTCCCGGACGATGGCGTCCAAGAACGTGTCCACTTCCCGACGGTGCTGCTGCATCTTTCCGGGCATTCGGCTGACGAGCATGGCGAGGCGCGACGACGGGTACAGGTCCGGCAAGCTCATCTTGGCGAACATCTTGAGCCCGCGTTCCAGAATCGCCAAGAACGTGTCCCGGTCCCTGAACCTGCTCCCGATGATGGCGCGCACCGACGAGTCCGCCGCGTACACCGCCAACAGCGCGGTCAGGTTCACCGCCTGATCCGGCGGCGCCGACGCCACGGCGCGGAGGAGCCGGCCGGCCTCTTCCTCGCGAACCGGACGGAAGGACTGGACGCGCCGGGGGCTGAGCAGCTCGACGGTGCAGATCTTGCGGACCTGCCTCCAGACGTCGCCGTAGGGGCCGAAGATGATGCCCTCGGCTCCCTCGCGGATGCACAGGCGGGTCGTCTTGGTGAGGGGCCGCGTCGCGAAGTCGAGGTCGCGCGTCTTCATCACCTCGCGGGCCGCGTCGGCGGAGGAGGCGACGACGACGCGGAGCCCGCCGAGGCGGAGCAGCATGAGCGGGCCGTGCCGCAACGCGAGGTCGCGCATGGCGCGGTGCGGGAGCGCGCCCGCGAGGTGGTGCAGGTGGCCAATCAGCGGTAGCGCCCATGGCGACGGGGGCAGCCGGGTACTGCTGCCTTGACGGCGCGACGCTGCACGGGTGAGAAGCAGAATCGGGACGACAGCAAGGAACGAGAGGAGGAGGATCACGGGGAGCGTAAGCGCCGCCATGGCTGTGACCTCGGTTGGGTGGTTGGAAGCCTGGAACACAGTGGTGGAGCAGAGCACGAGTCAAGTATTGATTTGACAAATGACAACGGTGTGTCTAAGGCGGCTCTGCTTTGGGTGGCTGCAAATCCAAGTCGATCCTTAGTCTATGTTGACGGTTGAACGCAAGGCAATTTTATTTGTAGTCAGTTTCTTCTTTTTGAACCAATAATCTTCGTATGTTTAAAGTTTTCAACTGCCTTGCCTCGTTTTTCTTCTTGATTTAGTGCACAGTTTCTTCTTTTTGAACTTGCAAGACTCCGGCTGCGTATGTTTAGTTCAGTTCATCTTCTTCTTTCTTTCTTTTTTTCTTTTTTTGTGAAGATATTTTGTTCAGTTCATTGGGTAACAGACAGAAATCTGCATGTATTGAAGCACTAGCACGATTGATGGTGTATAGCATAGTAGGACATCCCCGGGGAAAAACTGCTCCGGGGCACATGATGTCCCACCTGACTACTGAACTATAGCAAATCCATTGCAATCCTACAGGAAGAGTTCATTACAGCGAGACTGTAACAGTGTCTTCATTTCTGACTACTGAACTATACGAGGTACACAAATCCGTAGCAGTATACTTGGAAGTTCTTATACAAGTTCATTTTCTAAAGCCAAGCGTGCATGCAGCAGGATTGCAGAGCAGGGCTTGCAGGTTGCAGCTGCCACAACTTGATCCTTCGTTCCATGTCGTGCTTCAGTCGGAACAAAAGACACCAACCTATGCATAACCTACAGTTCAACACTGAATATCAATCACAACACGTAAATACGATCCTGGACATGGACACCGAATTACTCCAGCAAAGAGCTGGACTTGGCCCACTAAACAAGCAATTCTTCGGCACGGCGCCTAGGCACCTTGCGCCCCGCTCGGCGGCAAGGGCACGCGGAGGACGGGGCGGAGCAGGAGGTTGGCCTTCCGGCGCGCGGTGATGCCGAACGCCTCGGTCATGTCGAACTCGGCGGGGTCGGACAAGCCGGGCGCCTCCCAGTCGAAGTGGAACAGCAGGCTAGCGAGCGCGAGCTCCACGTTGGCGAGCCCGAACCCCATCCCGGGGCACATCCGCCGGCCGGCGCCGAACGGCAGGAGCTCGAAGTCGGCGCCCTTGAAGTCCGCCGCGGCGCCGCCGCCGGCTTCGAACCGCTCCGGCCGGAACGCGTCGGGGTCCCCGGGCCAGTAGCGCTCGTCGCGGCCCAGCGCCCAGACGTTCACCAGCACGGTGGTGCCGCGCGGCACGTCGTAGCCGAGCACGCGGCACTGCTCCTGCGACTCCCGCGGGAGCAGCAGCGGCACGGGCGCGTGGAGCCGGAACGTCTCGCGGATCACCAGGTTCAGGTACCGGAGCTCGCCCAGCGCCTGCTCCTGCACCGTCCCCTGCGCGCCGAAGGCTTGACGAACCTCTGCCGTTGCCCGTCGCATGACCTTCGGGTTCCGGATGAGCTCCGCCATGGCCCACTCCAGCGTCGTTGACGAAGTCTCGCTGCCGGCGCCAAAAATGTCCTGCGCACAAAAGTCGTTTACCAAAACTAATCAGGACGGCCATCAGTCGACATCAATTGGACACCAAGTCTGCATACTTACCTAGGCAACTATTCAAATATTTGTATTATTAAGATTATGATGAAAGCATGTCACTGGTCGAGTATAGTACAAGATGAGATGTGAACAGCAAGTTTTATCTAAGTGAAATAACTTTTTTTTGTGGGAAATGATGAGCATATTGTGTTGCACCGGATAAAGATTCAAGCAAGCTGATACGTTCGGCACCTCCTCAGTGTCAAGCTCACAGGGCATGCAGCTGAAATGACGCTCGAGAACGACAAATAATTGCTGTACTCCTTTGCCGTATGACTTCCGAACTCGAGCATACTTTTTTTTTTCTTTTTGAAATAACTCAAGCATAACACTAGGAGTCATGATTATGAGCAGTGATAACTAACTAATCGGAAGTAAACAATTGTTTAATGGGTGATAACGAGTGGTCGGTACGAGAGATGATGGAGTGAAAGTAAAGATTACTAGTACTTACGAAGATGACGGCATTGATGACTTCCATGTCGAGCGGAATCTGGAGGCCACCATTCCTCTGTATCTTGAGCAGAACGTCGAGAAGGTCCTCGGCCTCGCCGGCGCCGCCGCCGCTGTCCATCCTCTCGAGGTGCTCCTTGATGATGCCGTCAAGGACTCCATACACCGTGTCGCGGCACTTCTCGGCGCAGCGCACGGAGCTGCTGAGCCGGGCGACGAGCCAGGAGGACGGCCACAGGTCAGCCGGGTTGAACCCGGCCGAGAGCTCGAGCGACCGGTCCAGCTCCCGCAGGAACACGTCGCGGTCCTTGCACCGGTCGCCGAGCACGGCGCGCGCCGTGGTGTCCGCCACGAGCGCCGCCAGCCGCCGCCGCATCTCGATGGGCCGCGACGACGCGGCCGCCTCGGCGCACGCGCGCAGCATGGCGGCCACCTCCTGCTCGCGGATCGGGCGGAACGAGAGGACGCGGCGCGCGCTGAGGAGCTCCGTGATGGCGATCTTGCGGAGCTGGCGCCAGTGGTCGCCGTAGGGCGCGAAGATGATGTCCCGGCCGCCGCTGGTGAGCGCGCTCACCGTCGCGCTCAGCGGCCGCGACGCGAACGCCGCGTCGTGCGTCTTCATCACCTCGCGCGCCGCCTCCCGGGACGACACCACCAGCGTCGGCACCTCGCCGTTCCGGAGCAGCATCACGGGCCCGTGACGCCGCGCAAGGTCACGCATCGCGCGGTGCGGGAGGTCGCCGGCGAGGTGGTGCAAGGTGCCGATCACCGGGAGCTTCCACGGCCCCGGCGGCAGCCGCAGCCCGTGCTCTTTCGCCTTGGCCGAGCGCCGGCGCTTGTGGAGCACGACGAGCAGCGACACGAGAGCTAGTACGAGGTACATGAAGTAGTGGTCCTCCATTGGCGCTCCGCGCTATGCTCTCAAGCTCAGGTGTGGATTTGGTGGCTTCAGCTCGCAGGTTACATATATGAAGAAATTTTCTGCAACTGCAGTTCGATGAAGGCTAAATTATTGGGGGTGCGCAACGTCGTTTTCTAGAGGGAGGACCGACGAACTTGGAGCCTGCAAAGATGCCATTGTGTAACAGACAAGGCCTGCACAGTTAGCTGGTCCGTTAGTATGTGATTTAGTCAAACAAGGCCTGATCTCCGTACAGATTAGCATACAAATCTTCTATAAGAAATGTACATGCGGAAGTGCATGTGCGTTTCTTAATATATATTGTTGTTGCCCGAAACAATGTGTGTCTCTCTGAACAAAAAGTAAGAAGCATTCATTGAGTTACATGTGTATGCGAAACATTTTTCGAAGTAATCAACTACAAAATGACAACAAAATATTCACATAGTTTACACGTGGCTTTGCGAAGACAAGGACACAAGGTCCAGGCGTGTTGATGTTAAATATTTCCGGGAAAAGACATGGTTTGTACGCATGGACGCGCCGAGAACATAGCACCAAACAGATGCTGTTTTGAACGACAAAACAGAATCCTGTGTGGCAGCGTTCAACTTTCTACTGATTACGTATAGTTATCAACTTATCATCGCTTTTACTTGGCGACTAATTAGCACATCAGTATTAGGTATGACCTTTTTAATCACGTTTTGTCACGATACATGGCAAGAAGATGCCAATGCAAGGCGCGTTGAACTTGCAGAGGTCAAGGGTACAAGAATCTACGACCACCGAAGTGAACACTTTCATGTTCCAAGAAAAACAATCTTAGCAAGTGAACCCTATAGAATCCTCATATGCAAAGGAGAATCAAATGAGTGAAAAAAATAACAACACTCCATCTACTATATAGAATTGGTACATCATATATATATATATATATATATATATATATATATATATATATATATTGAGAAACAGTACATCATATATCTGCCCTCTCTTTTTCATCTTCACTCGAGGAAGATACAGCCCGTATTTCAGATGGGCTTGGCCCAAAAGGAAATCTTCCAAATTGGATACGGTTTCTGTGGCCCTATCAGTCACTAATAAGGCCCACAGGGCCCAAGGAAAACGGATACCGGTCCCCTCCGCCACGTTTACCACCGCAGCCACCTCCATGGCCGCCGCCGCCTCCGCCGGCGGAGGCCAAACCCTCGGCCGGAGCAGCTTTTCTCGCGCCACAGCGAACCCGTTGGCGTCTTCGTCCGGTACTGCGGGAGTAAAGCTCGGCCCGAATGGCGCCGCCTTCGTCTCCTCGGGCATCCCCGACCTCGACAGTAAGCAGCTTCCTGCACACAATCCCCCATTCTTCAGCTAAATATTTCTCCTTTATGCTTTGCGAGTGCTATCCACGCCACGGTCTTTGCTCTGAGGAAATTCTCATCTGTTGGTCACATGCGATGTTTAGAAGTTTCGATGGAAACAGAGCCGACTGGAGTGTTCTCAGGAGTCAGGACCACTACGCAAAGTTTTAATTTGCTATCATCTATGTATTATGATTTTCCTTGCCACTTTGGAAAGATACGACAGATTTTTCTCTAGGCTCTGTGGAAGTGGAATACAATAGCATGCGGGCAACTAGATATGCAATGAAAAGTAGTAACTTATTGAGGTCAAGGGAGCTTAAGAATCCAACTTTTATAGCGATCTTCGTTGGTCGTCATCAGATTTTCATTTACTCGGTGTGCCCTTGCAGAGATTTTGGGTGGTGGATTCCTTATTGGGTCAGTTGTAATGATCATGGAAGATGCTGATGCTCCACACCATCTTCTACTTCTTCGGTGCTTCATGGCACAGGGTGCTATGCACAAGCATCCTTTGCTCTTTGCAGGACCGATGAAGGAGCCTCGGTTGTTCCTTGGTACACTTCCTACTCCGGTTTCATCTTCAAAGGAGGATGGACGGCACAGAGCTATGGGTGGTGGAGCAAGTAGTGATGGACGAGCAAGCGTAGGTCTTCTGAATGATTTTTATTAGTAGAATTAGTGTTGCCAGGGATCGTTATTCTTATTTTGTTTCTTTGTATATGTCATTATACAGGACGAGGGTTTGAGGATAGCTTGGCAGTACAAGAAATACTTTGGGGATGAGAAGACTTCTCATGGTGAACATAGAGGTGGTCCTTCACCCTTTGTCTTCCTTATTGTTTTGTTGATGGTGATTTTCTGCAAATGCTCAGAATCATTCTTTCTATGGATATTTTAGAAACATACAAAACAAAGCTTTACATATCGATCGTTAGTGAACTGATTTTGTCCTCTTTTCCTTTTTAAAATCTGCACAGCCCAGGAAATCATTAGCTGCTAGGTGGTGCTAACAACATAACAGCTGTATTTGCAATATATACCAGTTTGCTTATGTAATGTCGGTAATTAGAGTCCTAGTTGAAGACATGTATGTGTAGTACACCAGTGTTTGTATTACGGCGGCAAGGCTAGCTACATAGTCTGCGGTTGCAAGCCATGTTAGAGTCCTAGTTCAGTTTGGAATTTAGATTCTTATAGCGTGTGTTTGGTTCTGGGACTAAGTGGAACGGGACGGAACTGTCCCAGTTTTTTGAGATGGAACCGTCCCACTTAATGTTTGGTTGGTGGGACGGAACGGTCCCTGTTTCTAGTTTCCCTATTGTAATCCAGTCGGACTGTTTTAGGCTGGTTGCTATATAATGCACCAGGGTCAATCGAATCAGCAAGAAAAGTATTAGCCAAGTCTGTGCTTCTATCTCGTGCCTTGCATCGCGGCGACGTCCACGACGGCGCCGACTTGCAAGCGTACGATTCGGCGAGAGTGTATCCGGCCACCCGTATTCCACCCGTACAATCTACGTTCTGCAGCTAGACCTCGTCCAGTTGCAGTCAAAGGCTGTGACAGCTTGCATTAGCATCATTTGTAGTACTGATATCTGAGTTAAATGTTAAGCTATCATTATAGTCCTTTGACATGTTCATGTCAAGTCTGACTCATTTAACATCACTGCAGACAATAAGCAGGAATTTAGTAACAATTTTGATCTGAGGAAACCCTTGGAAAGGCACATACTTAATGGACAGCATGTTGAATGTGTAAGCACTCAAGATACCGACACTCTCAGTGACCTGCAGGACCATTGTTCCACTTTCTTGTCCAAATTCCCGAGGTGAGCTTAATTTGGGGCTGATGTTCATAAATCTTTCAGGAAAATCATATTTTACTTGTGATAGCTGTTATGACGGATTAATCTACATTATGATGATGATGTAGTTTTATTAGGAGCTGAGCCTAGCTTAGTTTGTTAGGATGGGGGTGTAACCTGACCACCTAACTTTTAGTTCTTATTTACGTGAATTTGGGTGTCTGTGTCTTAATTAGAAGCCACCTAGTTCCTCCTGAGTTGGTCAAGTTTGTTATTATCCAACCTCATGCATCATGTCTCTAGTACTGCTTCATATATCAAACACCATTTTGTTTTCTGCCTTCAGAAAGGATGGAGGAAGTCCTACTGCTGGACGAATTTCTATACAATCACTCTGTGCACCGCAGTGTGGATTTTTTGAGAAGGCAAGCTGTCAATTCAACAGTATCCATTGACTAGTTACAACATTGCGCTGAGAATATTTATGTTTATTCTATCTGAATTTATGGATCACAGGATTGGGAAATGGTCTCATTTATTAGATCACTGAAGGCCATGGTGCGCTCATCTAACGCTGTCGCAGTTATAACATTTCCAAGTACCGTTTTGTCAGATTCATTTTGTAAGAGATGGCAACATCTTGCTGATACACTCTTGTCTATCAAAGCGATTCCAGGTGAGCCTGACCCTTTAAATTTTGTTTCTTGATAACCATGTCAGTCAACTGCATCGTCCAGTATTTTAAGTGCATGTTTCCTTGGTTATTACCAGATGAGGACAAAGATTTGGCGAAACTCCTCACTGGGTATCAAGATATGGTTGGTTTTTTGCATGTCCAAAAAGTGGCACAGACTAATAGCCAGGTACCGCATTCCTCAGAACTGCTGTGAAACAAACGTCGTGCACACTTGTTTTGACGCCCTTTATGTTGACAAGCAGGTCCCTGTGATCTTAGAGGCGTCCACACTTTCTCTGAAGCTGCATAAGAGGAGGTCGCTTGTCCTAGAACGGTTGAATCAGGCTCCAGTGGATGGGTCGAGTGGGCCTTCGTCTGCTGCATCAGGCAGTTGTTCCTCGTCCTCACAGGGTTCACAGCTTGATTTCTAGTTCAGATTCAAATGACGTGGCTGATCTTTGTCTCTTTCCGAGGAGATAGAAGCTAAACGGTGCTGTGTGCTTGTTACTCCTTTTTTTTTTTTTGTGAAACGGAAAGATGCTTCCATTAACCTTCACCAAACGCTGCATCAGCAGCTTCAAGGACCTGAATACAGTCCGGCTGGTTGTCCAGAATTGGATCAGTTCCTGCAACACTCTCACACCCAAGTTCAGCACTAGAAAATTACATGAACGAGGCCTAAAAACCACTTCAGCACTAAAATTCATTCGACCGCAGCTCCTTCAGCTCCAGAACGAGCCCACCGCTGACAGCTAGGTCGTAATCTGCCGTTGTGACCAAGATGATATGCCCCATTCCCCAATGGCTGGCTGTTCGAACCGCATGTATGCATGCTATCAGCTCTGCTTGGAAAGGATCATATGAATGTTGGATTCTGCCTCTTCCTGCACACGCCACATCTCCATCTGCATCCCGTATAACAAAGCCCCAGCCACCCACCTTGGTGTTTGGATCAAAAGCACCATCACAATTTACTTTCAGCTGTCCATGTCTCGGCTTGCTCCATCTTGGTTGCGGTGTCTGCACTTTCTCCTTCTGCTTGATGTTTCCTTTCAGTATCTCTGCGGCATATGATTCCATACTGAGGGCAAGAACCTGTGGCGCCTTCCTCTTCTCTCCCTCTCAGATGTACTTGTTACTCTTGATAGATAGGTTATGGTGGTTTAGTTTTCAGGGGGGCAGTTTGATAGTTGTTCATTTTAATCGTCCCCTTCATGTATCTTTCAGACTTGTTGTATGCACCCCGTCCATTATTTTTTGAACAGGTTAATTTGTATAATGCTCTGCTCATGATTGGAAATTTTCTATTGCCTTACTTTGTACGCTTTATAAATTGCACCATCTTCTTTAAATGACCATATTTTCCAAATTTTATAACAAGTCCGAAGCATCTAAAACCAAACGACCCTTCTGATGCAGGTGAAGTATTAGTGACCTCCACGTAGATGAACTCCATGAACTGTCCTCAGGAACTTCGTTTGCTAAGTAATGTCACAAGTCTGACAGTCGGCAGTACAGAAAATAACATCACAGAATTGTATGTTCTTAAAAAACATTTGATGATGATTCAAAGAGTAGACGTATATAATTGGAGAACAAAGTTTTACTAAGATAACTTAAATATGCACAAAACTACGATTGGTTGCAAACCTATTTCCAGTGATCTCCATTTTTACATGGATCTTGTGATTTTATCCAGAAGGTGTGACGCCATCTCCGAAAAACATGTTTGCCACTGGTGGATGAAACCATGCCACATTTGCACTGTTGTGCGTTTCTTGCTGCAGTTGCTGGTGGTCACCGCTCTGGTCGGAGATGCTGGCAACCTTTCGACTCCTGGGCTTCACGATGACCTTCCCAGCAAACATACCCAGCTTGAGAGCAGTGAAGAAACCTATAGCAATGAACAGAGGCCTGACTGCCCAGTGGAAGTCCTCAAGATGTTCATACTTCTTCACGATCCCATCGCACTTGTCAAAGCTCACCACTTCCACCTCAGAAGGATCTGCTAAGCAACTGTATACTTCACCAAGGCTAAATTTGCCAGGAAATTTGACAACAAGACACCCATTCTGCAGTATATGTGAAATTCGACCTGTAGCTAATCCACCACCCTTCTTTCGTTGCCATTCAAACCGTGGGCTGCCAATGTTAGTTTTCAGTCTCACAAACTGCCCAACACAGTAGGCTTCAGCCATTTGAAGATCTGAATAATTACCCCTCCAAAGGGTGTCCATTCCTATCAAACCAACAGTCACTGAACCATCACGGTCAATGCTATGAAGAATGCCAACCTGAGAACGCTTCTTGTCTTCCTCCCTCAGCCGTACCCAGTCTCCAGCAGCAAAACCATATGTAACCCTCTCTACCGCCGAGGAGTGAACCTTCAAAGGATCATGGAGCCCATGGACTCGTACAAGAACGTAACTGTCACGTTCTCCGTCATCATCCATGCCAACTATGGTTCCGTCAGGGATTTCCATAGTTTCGGGACTACAAGAATTGTTAAGCTTTCTTGAGCGCACCTTGTCACCCACTTGCAGCTTGTCCTTGAAGAGCGACCAATTGGTGCGACTTGCTAGGATTGGCCTATCCACCCTTACATTTTCTGAATTGTCCCAGCCAGTGTTGTCATGATCCGCGTCCTTGGCACTAATAAATGAAAAGTATACAAATTAGGTCAAAAGTTGGTCCAATTTTCTGCTAAAAAAAAAGACGGTTCTCTAAAAAATATAATGATACACTAAAAACAAGGAGTCAGGATATTAACCAAACACAATATTCAAGAACCAAAGCATATCACCACATTTCCATGCTTTGATAAGATGCAAAACTAATAGGACTTAGCAATCTTAGATGGTTAAAACATGGTGAGATTACTCATCTATTGGAAATTTCAAGAAAAACTGTAGATTATGACAATGCAAAAGCAGGATATTTAGCATGTTACCTTTCAAATGCATGCAGGATATCTTTCATCAATGGACGGTCTCGAAAATCATACTCAAAGCACCCAGAAAGGACATTTTCAATCTCTGGAGGCAAGCTGCATGGGAATATTGGTTTTTCTTTCTTCAGGACAGCCAATTGATAAATTTCTTCAGGTGATTTCCCACGCCATGGTTGAATGCCACTCAACATCTCAAGGATGCTGCAGGCAAAACCCCACGAGTCAGTCTCATAGCTAACTGGACCTCTGATGTTTGGTTGCCATTGTTCTGGAGCCATGTAGTTCGGAGTTCCAAGCCTTTGGATAAGGTCTGGACTAGGCAGCGAAAGTCCAAACAGCAGGGATGGGATCCCAAAATCCCCCAGCACAGCACGGTCATGTTCATCTATGAGAAAATTACAAGGTTTAAGATTTAGAATCAATATTCCCCTGGTGTGTAAGTCTAGTACACCGCGTGCCAAATCAGCACCATATCTGCAAATTAAAGAAAAAGGTCAACAAATTAGCTGTAAGGAATCTATAAACAACACCATCATAAGCAATAACAGAGAATCAACAAACACGTTCAAGTTATAGTTAATGGGAAAAGATAACTGACACTTAGACTGTATTGGAATCCCCTTCCCATTCTACTGTAAATTGTAGAAAATGCCGCGCTATTCTATCAATTCTAGTCAACAAACAATTGATAAATCCGGTCAATAATTTCTAAATAAATTATTAACTATGATATGACACTTGGTACCTAATGGAAACCACTTATGAAATCCAAAGTTTCAGTTTCTAGATGTGGATCTCAATATATAGTCCCTTGGGGAATTTTTACTGCACCTTAAAACATCTGACAAAGGGAGCCTTCCACCTTTAAGCCGAGCCATCTTGTCTCCAATGGATCCTTCATAAAATTTCATAGCTACACAAATCTGAAAAATTCAAGGAGCAAATAAGCGCCAGGGTGATGGAGCAGTAACCAACTTGGCATGCCATCACAAGTTCACAACCAACTTACTCGTCCATTTTGTGTCGAGATGCCATGGAGGAAACATACATTGCCGAGACCCTGACACTTGCTGAAGATCTCATCGAACCTAGCCGAGAAGAGCTGCAGCTGGTCTTCTTTGATTGGATGCAGCATCTTCACCGCAACCTCGTGGTACCGTTCATAGTCCTCTGTTCTCTCATGGTGAGTTGCTATCCAGACATCCCCAAACGGGCCTCTTCCTATCCGGTGCTTCAGCTTCAGCACGCTCGGGTCAATCCACGGGCTTATCTGGCTTGGACCAGAGAAGACCGTCCGGAATAGATCAGGGTCCTTCTCAAGCAGCATGTACTCGAAAGCATCCGTGGGTTCAGAGTCGGAGCTTAGTCCTGCCATCCCTGCAGAGCAAATCTCACCATTACAAATCCCTCTATTTAAACAGAAATCAGAACAGTCTTCACCATGCTTATGGGTGTGTTCTATCGCTGAGACTAGCTACCAATTTCAATGGCGCTCCTAATCAGACAAGAAGCCCAACTTTTCCTATTAGCAGTTGAACTAGCGATGGATGCCAACTGAGAGTTGACGTTCCCAACTTCCCGTCAGTTGTAAACGTGTAATACAAGAACGCGATGGAATGTGGCGAATTCTAGACGCGAACAAGAAAAATTCAACTAACGGCAGCTACTGAACTGACCGGTTTGAATGTGCAAATCAATGGGCAAGAAAAGGGCATAAATTGGATGGGAACCAGAATCAAGACCAGCTAGAGCAAGAACGACTCAATCTAAGCAGCAAGAATCTCTGGCCTGACAGTAAAAAACTTAATGGGGAACAAAAAGGCAAGAACTTGGATCAGTAACGGATCAAGAATCTACAGAACAAGAAGATTCTCACCTGTCGCCTCTTCTTTTCTCCCCTGCCTTCCCCCTTTTTCCAAGTGATGTCGACGAATCGGTTCTTGCTACACTAAAACTTCAAAAGAAAAAAGAAAAAACCTAGAAATCAACTACCACAACGGCTACTGGAGTAAACTGCGGAAGAAGAGATTGAAAGCTGCTGCTAGAACTCGGGCATCCACCGGCATGATGGCTGGGTGGTGCGCGGACTGCGGAGGTGGGAGGGGAACCGTACCTGGTGAGTTGAGCGAGCGGCGGAGAGGCGGTTTATATGCTGGGGGATTTTCTGCGCTTGCTCCTCCAGTCCTCCTTCCCGTCCGTGCTTTCCCCTGCTGGCCTCTCTTTTTTCCTCTTTTGCCTACAGCGGTTTCCTTTTATTATTTTGTTTCAGGTCCGATTGTAGTATTTATGGTGGACTGCGATATCCGGTTAGTTATGTGAAGTTTTCTAAGGAATTATATGTACTTGTGCTCAATATAAAGAGGAATGATTTTTGCGGATTGTAATAATATTCAATCAAAAATAGAAAGGAAACGTGTGATTCGGGGAAAGCAGGCATACAACACAATGAGGGTGTTCGTTTCATGGGGGTCTAAAATTTAGAGGGGGATAAAAAAAAGAATCTTATCATTTAAGAGTATTAAATAAAATTTAATTACAAAACTAACTGCAGAACCCCTGATCTAATTCGCGAGACGAATCTAATGAGGGTAAGCAATCCGTGGTTAGACGATGGTTACTGTAGCATGACTGTAGCAAACCATAGCTTACTTAGGCTCGTTAGATTCGTCTCGTAAAGATGTACCCATCTGTAAAAAGGTTTTGTCATTAAACTTTATTTAGTACTAGATTCTCTTTATTTAGAGGCCTCTAAAATTTAGCGCTAAAAGAAACGAACAGGCCGAATGTCTAATTTTTGTATACGAGAGGCATCTCTTTTAGGTCGTAATCCAACCATCCTAATGCATGGTGACTTTGCATTAGGAGGTTTTTATTCTATTTACATTTTAAAGCAATTCTAGGTATACGTTGGAGTTCATAGTTCTAAATTATTTCAGCATAATATTGCTGTCACAATAAATAGTTCAAACTAGCTCAACGTGCATACTAGTAACATACTCCGTATAATAGTCAGTTAGTCACAAAGGAAACTTTCCATGGTGTTCGATCTCATATTAGATCTTCTTCAGAGAAATTCCTTTGGAATTGCACATCACAGAAATTTTGATAGGTGTATGCGAAGCATTTCTTTGTTCCACTGGGCATTATAAGGAGAGGGCCAAAAAAATGAATGTAGGAGTTGTATGTTCCAAACTGAGGTGCCTATTTTTGTGGGATGGCACTAGTTACAGTTTCTTCTAATGTATCTCAAAAGATCAAATTTCCTTCATTGTTTTTATCACGTACTAGGAAATATTACCTTTAGAAAATTATTTTATTTGCAAAACGAACCCAACTCGATAAAGTCAAAACATGAAATTTGCGTATTATACAGGGCGGGGATAGATACTTTGATGGTGTGGCCTGAACATGAAGCAGCACACATCGGAGCTTCTGTAGGAGATACTATATGTCGATGCAACCAGTAGTGCAAGCCGAAATGTCGGAAGGGTAGTTCATCATTTCGGCTGCAACAAAGGTTTCAGCCAAAGTACCAAATGCTTCCCTAGGCGTCACATAATCACATTATTGCGTCCTAGTACAGTGTCCTTCTGGACCATGCTGGGTCATTTTTGTGGGCAACCGGCGCCCCAATCGCTCAGCCAGACGGCCCAGATGTTTCAACAGTATTTTTTTTTTTCTTGAACAATCGCGGTAAAATTTGCAGATTGCAAATATTCAAGTAATGTTCAGTCAGAATGTCTTGTCATATATATGCTCTCATCTCATATTCCTGTTGAAGCTGATAGAGGATGCTAAACTGTTGCTCCTTTTGGCGGATGGACAGGCACCAGGTGATGATGTGACATCTAACTGTTTCTATATATATGCTCTCATCTCATATTCCTCCCCCTTTTCTTTTTGCAAAGCCGAAAGCCAAATCTATGGGGACTAACTCAAGATTTGGTATGATTCTAATTTCGATAAATATCTAAGAATGCTTTGATGGCCTCTGAAAGAGCTTCGGATTAGACCCTGTGACAAGGAAAGAATCCTGCCTTTGTCCACTCTACTGAAATGAGTGGGATGAATTGCTACTTGTGCTTGAGCTATGCAGCTATAGAGGCAATGAGTCAATGACAAGACTTCTAAAACCACTTGGCCAGCTCCATTTTCTGCATGGATCCTGCACCTGTGGTGAGCAATGGCACCGATGTCACACTCTTTGGCAACAAGTTCTCTGCCAATACACTCCACTTGTAGCCTCTGCTTGTAGGCCTTGGAGCTTGGACTAAGACTCGTTAGTACATGATACTAACAGAACATATGTGCAGTCATGAAGCAAACCTCTAGATTATTTTTCTGAAATGCATATTAATTAAAGTGAGAGAGAAGGGTTAGTACAAAAAAGTGCGATATCATATTCTCCTGCGCACCTGGATTCCTGGGAAATCCTCAGATCATCAAAGTGACAAAGCTTGAAGATGAACACAGTGTCAGTCCCCAAAAGATCATCAAAGTACAACAGTTGCAGCATTCTTTATGCAGGGAAAGAAAGAATAAGCACCAAGGTATCTTCACCTTTAATCCGTCTACGTTCACTGTTAAAGGAACAGGACACCAATAAGATATTAGTCTAGTGGGCCTTTTCATATAAAGTAATAAAGATAAGAAAAAAGATAACGACATTGACTATTCAGTTGTCGGTGTTTGCAAACTCATGTGCTGCAAGTTGATGAAATTACCCCTTACTGTCGGAAATAACGAAGAAAATGTCTTCAACTCGAGGTAGGATAGTGGTTATTCGGTGTATGCGGTGCGGTTTCCACTTTCCACCTTGAGGGTGTCCTCAATGAATGGCGCATCGCTTATCCTCTTCTTTCAATGAATGGCGCAGTTCCCTGCCATTGTTCTTCTTCTTTTCCAAGAAAGAAAAGTTTATTGCTTGAGAAAAAGGAAAGAAAGAAAAGTTTGGACATCGCGACAAAACTGTCTAATTTGCGTATGGAACTCTTGCAGTTGAAGTTGAAGCTGTACCAGCTTCCAAAATTGATAAACCAATTGGACGGTGAAGCTTTGTCCATATACGGTACAGTTCCTGTCAAAGTTCAGAAGTCTGTTTGAAACTTATCAGGCACGTACATTGCGTCTGATGGAAGGACATCGTATACCAGACAACTGTTGACAAATGAATCTGCCCAGCATTTTGTAGACTTGCACAGCTGCCAAGTATCCGCTTTGTCAGTTTGCCTGAAAGAAGTTGGTTTAACAATGCGGTGATTGGTTTTCCTTCAGGTTGGAGTAGCTGTTATCGCAGTTGGAGCTTGTTTGTCATGCTCTGAAATCTGAACCACCAATCCATACTGCTCTGCTTCTCTGTTTCACCTCTCGTTACTGAATCTTGAGCCACGAAACCCATGGCTCACGGACCAGCCCAGCATGGCGCGTCCTCTCCCAACCCAAATAGAAAAAGTGAGGCCCATCAGCATGGCCATAGAGTGGGTTGGGTTTCAGCGGGCCGGCTGCTGATTCCGCAAACTTCGCCGGTTTTTCCACCATGGTTGTTAGCTCCCTGCTATAAGAGCCTGTTTGGCACGGATTCTGCCCCGACTTCTGCTTCAGCTTCTGGATTGAAATTGCCAAACACTTATATGGAAAACAGATTCTGTTGAAAACTGATATGAGAATCCGTTTCCGATTTGTACTGTGGCAGAAGCGGAGATTTCTAGCTTCTCATGGATTCTACACTGACGCACACGCACCTATGGGCGGGCCCACTAGCAAAACAAAGTTATGTTTGTTTAAAAAATCCGTAGATTACAAACCGAAAGTCCGAATTGCGAACTAATTACACCGTTACGATCGTTGCGACGAGATCTTCGAAACTAGACCCCACTTGATTATATTTTGCAAACTTCTTTAAAAAAGAAAAATGTTCAAATATTACATATATTTGCAAATTTGACTATATATAATTTATTTATTGCAATTAATTTTATTTCAATACGGTATACAAAATGTGAACTGAGTAGAGCTCCAACTATAGAGGTAGATGAGTCATTTCACATGCATAATTTATTTTAGAAAATGTCAGTAGAATCTGTTTTGCCAAACGGGCTAACTGAAGAAGCTGTTTTGAGAGAGAATCCAAAAGAAGCCAGAGAATCTGTTTTGCCTCAGAATCCAGTGCAGAATCTGTCTTTTGCAGAATCCGAAACCCTGCCAAACAGACCCTAAATCGGACGAGCTCTCCGCCACCGTTCGCTGACGTGCAACGCTCAGCAGCGCGACCTAGCGGCGCAGCGCAACGCTCCCGGCGATCATGACTGCCCACTGCGTGCCCGCGTGCCACGGCCACTGCGCCAGCAGCAGCAGCTCGTCCAGCGTGCCCGTGATCTACTACCCGTCGTCGGCCTCAACCTCGACGTCGACAGCGAGAAGCGGCGGCGGCGGCGGTGCATCGTCTTCGGCCGCGGCGGCGCCGCTCCTCGAGCCCCAGCCCGCCGAGGCCGCCTGCGATCCCGGCGTACGTACAGTGCCCCAGTTACCAGTTCCTGTCTGGATCATCTTGATCTATCGAAAATGATCCTCGTAATCCATCCATTTCGGTCGTGTCAGTTTATTTCTCTTCCTCTCCACGGTGCAGGTCTGGCTCGGCGTTGGGCTCTGCGGCCTCGTGGTCCTGGCGTTCATCCTGGTCATCATGTTCGGCACCTGGACCGTGCCCGTCTGATGATGAGCCCAAAGGACGATCGTCATAGCCTGGCCTTTCAAAGTGCATGCAGTTTATTTTCCTGAAAGTGGCGTGCATATTTTGCAGATGTAGCTTTGATTTTGTCCCAATGCAAAGTTGAATAATAACTTTTGATTCTGTCTGCCGTACTACATATACAAGCCACGTCGATCGATCCGATCGTGCTAAAATTAATAATTCCAACCTTCTCAGCGCCGTTTGTATGCGAGTACTACTGCTACTACTTTCATGTTGACGTCCTCATTTCGTACTGGGGACTAGTCGAAACCCAGCACGGTGCGTGTTCGCATTAGTTGCAGATTGCGCTCGCCCGTTCGTGCGCACCACACGGTCGGACTCCAATCCGGAACCGAAACACGCACGGCGCCGTCGTTTCCGCAACAAAATCTCCGCGTGGATCCGCAACCCGCAGCCAAGCAAAAGATCGATCCGCCGCCAACACGATCTCTTATCTACAACCCAGCCGCACCAAGATCTTCTTCGCAGCTCCGCTTCCAGCCGTCATGCATCACCACCACTGCCCCTGCCCGCCGGCGCACCAGCACCACTGCCACAGGCCGTGCACGCCGCAGGCACTGCCGATGACCCTGAACCCGGCGTTCTACCCGGCGCTGTTCCCATATCGGCCCGCCAGAAGCTCGTCCGGCTCCTCCTGCAGACCTGCACTGTGCGTGTCGAGACACCGCCGCCGACGCGCGACGACGCGGTGGCGCCGCTGCTCGAGCCCAGGCCCGACGGCGCCGGCGACGACGTAACTGTATCGGTACGTACGTACGTACGAACGCATCTACCACCTGGAGCTCGCCGTGTGCGCGTCCACGTAATATACAGGGCGCGGGGCTGACCTGATTTGGCTGGTACCGTGCCCGTGATACGCCTGTGCGCTGACTCTTTTCTGATGCAGGATCTGTTCTGCTGCCTTGTCATTTTCATGGCCATCGTCGGGGGCGGCATCTACTGGTTCTGCTACCGACACTGATGTGGGTTGCCAATAATAATGGTAGATTGACCATCGTAGTGGAGTAATATATTGCAGTGGTTGGCTGAGTGCAAAATTGTTCACCAACTCTGTTTCTGTATCCGTTGACTCGATGGTATGATAAAATGGGGATCATCGTAACTGGAAATACAGTCAACCTTCAAACCATTGTGTAAACCAAGACCCTCGCATGTACAGTCCACACGACACGACGCGTTTCTCGTCCAAAGCCATTTCTACCAACCAGCATTGCCAAGAACTCAGGCTTCCGGCAGCTTCATTCCCGCCGGCCGTCGCCATGCACGATAGCCACCACCATTAATTGCCACTGTCCGCCGGAGCACCACTGCCCCCCGCCGCCTCCGTGGGACGACGATCAGCAGGACTTCCGGAGGCCGTACTATTTCCCGTTCGCCGCCGCCGACGACAAGCTTTGCAGGGTGCGCGTCGAGGTGCCTTCGACTGCTGCGCCGCTGCTCGAGACAAAGCCCACCCCCGCCTGTAAAGTACGTAGAGCGTGAGCGTCTCTCTCTCGATCTTGCAGCGTGTGGGTCGAGCCGAACTGATATTTGTGGTTCTCTTGTCCCGTGCAGGATCCTGGAGTCGAAGTGGGCACCGCCGTTTTGTTGGTCTGCGCCTTTGCGCCGTACATTGTCTACATGGTATGGTTTTGATCTGAGCAGATGGAGACGAGACTGCAGCCTAGACGCGTATTCACATACTCCGTAATGATGATATGGAATTGTGGATAATGCGAGTCGCAAGTAGAAGTAATGTCAGCTGCTAGAGCTGGCAACTAAGGCCAGGTTTTTGAATTTATTGGCTTGGAACATGGTAAAAAGGGGTACGGAATTGCAACATCGTCTTCTCTTTATCAGCATGCTTGGTAGTATGGAAAATACATTAATTTAGTACTATTTTTTCTCTCGAATGTACATGACCTCCCACATCTCCAAATCCTTACCCCTTTCATACTCTCTGATATACTGAGGAACCTGTGAAAGGTCTATCAGTTTTCCAACAAAACCTGGTTCAAATGAATCTTCTGCACTCCCATGTTCTGCACATACAAGTGGATGGAGAGAAGATTTATATGGCAGCTTGACAAAAATTTGTGCGGTTAGCTAAGCAAAATGTTTCTCAGAAATTTCCTCAAAAGAAATATAATGTTTTGGAACAGTTTACCGTCTTGAACCATGAAGAAACTTCGGAAGTGCGCATAGCCATTGGCAACAACATCCAAATCGTCCAGACTGAAGTTGTATCTCTTCTCCAGGGCCAAGTATAGCACCTGCCAAATAAACAATAAATGAATTCTAATTCTTCACTGTGGGGAATCATATTAGCTCAAGTTCTTACAAATGCATAGTAGCGAGCAATACCTTCTTAGCACCACTAGACATCAATTTCTTCATTGTATCAAAGAACAAATCAGTGAGATCATCACTGTAAATAACATCCGCAGCAAACAGGATTGTTGCTTCCTCAGCCTCTTCAATTTCGCTTGTAGACCACAGGTGCCTTGAACTGCATTTGAGAACATGTAGTTTGAGTCCAGTGCTGAAGGAAAAAAAAAATGCTGAAATAGAACTTGCAAACCAAGATTATAAAGAGGATACAGAAAGTTTCATCTAATCCCAGAGCACATAAACTGTACATGATTTTGTATGACCATGCCACAGGCTTCAATGTGATGCATAGAACATCAGTCGTTGAGACCTGACCTCAGGGATCATGTTAAGCCAGGACACGTCCAACTTGTGTAGACGACAATGACAAGTGAGCTAGATTTGGGAGATTCCAGAAATTACTGCGACCCCTCGAAGTACCCAGTATTAAGTCTATGAGAAGCATATTAGGCTCTCCTTGATAGCAAATGCAAGTTTTTGTACACCTAAGAACGCCTAGCTGCCCGTGTCTTAACCTCTCCATCTTGGTGTGCTCTAAAGCCCCAGGTACTTCCTGAACCCATCGGCGGCCTATATTCGTTTCTTGCTTTCGTGGCCGTTCTACATCTAATTTACTTCCCTGCTTGGTGGTTTTTTCATACCAATGTCTACTTGAAGCTTATAGTGCAATGCAGTGCATCATGGACATGTAAAAGTGGGTGAATTTTATTTTTTGCAGAAAAGAAAATGAACCTTGGATCAGATGGATCACACGCACCCACTGGTGGAGGCCATGACATTTTCCAGTCCAGTTCCCGTACACAGACTTTAGCTTCATCATACTTTAGCATACTAGAGTTGAGATGGACATTAGCCAAGCAGTTGTCCAAGATGTCAGTGCCTCTATCTGTTCATCCCCATCAGTGAATCATTTTGTAAGAAGAACTGAAGGCGGCTAAGTGCCAGAAGAAGAAAAAACATTGGATATTCCAATCAAATATTCAAAATTGCTGGCCGAATTTAGATGTTAGTAAATGACAATAAATACTAATCATGTAATTTATTGATTTTGATACTACATATCAGATAAATGTATCGCAACACGTCAATAAAAATGAAATGTTCACTCAGCTAACAGTATATATGTCTGAACTTGTGAATAGAAGAGTAATATTATTTTTTCTTGAACACGCAGGAGATGATCACAATTAGAACCATAACTTTAATTTACTTATACAGTGGAGCAATTTCAATATCTGTAGTGGCAATGTGTATTGAAAGTCTTATTTCAAATCAACTTTTTTTTTGGGTATATTCGTCAGATAGAAGCAAAAAACTGTACCTATCCAGTCTACATAATTCAATATGTAAATTTCAAGCAAAACATTCATTCAAATTGGATTCGGAAGAAAGCCTAAGTACCTGTAATGAAAACTTTTCTAGCAACACGAGCTTGCACCAATCCTACCAAACCTGAAAAAGATTGCGGAGATGGGAACACATCATGCAGTAGCCTTATAAAAACTTCTGTAAGTGACAGATAAATCAAGGTACTACTGTACTAGGAAGACCTATCCACTGATTTCATATGGAATCATCGAGATGACCTGTTCCAGCACCAATCTCTATGGCAGTAATGTCATCAAAGTCAGATGATGTGAAGCTTTTGTGCAACACGAAGTCAGCTAACAGCAAGGCTGCTTTCCAAATCTGCGAACATCCACCAAAAATTGATTACAATCCACAAATGAATAAGAGATGAACTGAAAATTTGGAAGAGCACCATTGGCATTCTCAAACCTGAAGCCCAACGTTCATGAGCGAGCTGGTGATACCATGCCGAATGGTAAGCACATGTTCGTCATTTGTAACTGCAGGACAAGAGAACTATATAAGCCTTAAATGAACAGCTCACAGATTACATCAAAACAATGCCTTACCATTTCTCTTTCTTTTTCTCCGGTCAAGAACAAGATCCCCATCCTCATCCACGGCAACATCAGGCGAACCAGCTTCCCAACAAAGCCAATGGTTATGTCAAAACAACGAGCAGTTCGATCCACAAATGAAGTGAACGACCCTCTACGCTTGGAGTCTACAACCAACTCATGGGAAGACACAAACGCACTCCCACCCACTTACATGAACTGCTCGCCACCGCGACCACCTCGCTCTCGCCACTGTCATCGCCGTTGCCAACCCCACAAGGCTCTGATAAATACCCAATTCAAGGTCATAACAGTGCAAAGCATGCACTTTCCCAACAATCTCATATCAGTTGACACCAAATTTCAGTGCAGGTAAAGTGCACGACGAAATGCGTGCAAGGGGAAGGAGTGCTGCTGCTCGTACCTAGTGGACGGGTGGAGAAGGTGAACCGGGAAATGTGGGGGCCGGAGAAGCCTGGCGGGCAGCCGAGGTGAACCTCGCTCATCACCTGCTCCTCCTCCGCGGCTACAGCGCCTCCGCTGTCGCTGGATTCCATCGTCTTCCGCTGGACGGCTGGAGCGAAGCCGAGAAAGAAGAGAAACACTGAGAAGGGGAAAGCCTGCGGTGGGCCTATTGGCCAAAAGGTGTGCGGGCTCTGGAGTCTGGAGTTAATGGGCATGGCCTACCTTTTTTTTTTTGATTTAGGGCATGGCCTACTAATGGGCCTCGTATCGGGCTGCCTTTTTCTTTTCTCGTTAGATGGATGAAACTCCAGCCAGTCTGCTTCTGCTGACGCAACGGCGCTACGGCGGCGAATCTTCGCCGGAATCCCATCCGGGCGCCACGGCCGCGGCGGGTGGGGCGGGGATGGCGCCTGTCAGCGCTGGTACTAGCGGAGCTCGCCTCGGTTTCCTCTAGAGCAGGTGCCGTTTTCTCCTCTTCCATCGCTGTATGTTCAGTTCAGCGCTGCAATGTTCATGTCGCGTTTCAGATATTGCCCATATTGGAAATGCTACGACGTTTGTTATGTGATTTTCTATTTATTATTTGCCTTTTACATCAGAGGAATGCTATACACAATTGGTTTGGACTTTCGGGTCTCCCTGGATTTTCTAACTGCGCAAGAAAATACCCGATGTTTTTGTGTTTGTAATTTTCAGAGTTTCTTGCTGATAAATCGCTTTATTCTGTAGCTATAGTGCTACAACTATGATCTAGTACTTCACTTTTTTATTCATGACCAGGAAAAACATAATCCCATATTTGCTGGCCATCCCAAACAGTTCGTCGTGCTTGCTATCACTTTTTTCTGACACCATACCCCAGTTAATGTCCTGTAGGATGTTGAGCAATATGATCGGAACTGAAAAGTTGAAAACCGAGTCCCATTATTTATGTTTGTTAAGCTCTGTTCTGCTCCACTGTAATTTTATTCTCTCCACAAGTCATATTGATTGCTTTATGCATCATCTTTAGTACCCGACTTTGTACCTGGTCGATAGCAAATCCCCAACAATAGCATTTTTTTTTTTTCTCTTCTGTTAGCACATTTTGTGCAGTCCTGCGAAAACCTTTGCTTAGATGTTGCAACATTATGGGAGTCAAGACGAATGACAATCATGGTAGTTGGCTAATCTAAAAAAAAAAAAATCATGGCCAACAGAGATTGAAAATTGTTGAAACTACATTTTTTTAGGAATCTTATAATTTAACCCGTATGTATGTTTTCTTGTCTAACATCCTGCAAAGTACTTAGAAAAATTATCTTATCTCCCCATGAGCCGTACAGGATTGGCTGTAACTAGAATCTCATTCTAGGTTCTAGAGTTTTGAAGGTAAAAAAAAAAAAAAAAACCCGTCCGGTGGGGAAAAGAAGGTTGACACTATGGGGGAGTGATTAGGAGATGACAGGTTCAAAGATTATGAGGTAGTTGATCACCTTCGGTTTAATACACATTGTTCAGGAAAATGTAATTGAAAATTCTTGTTTGTATTAATTGTTTACTTCAATGGTTCTCAGCTCGTATTAAGTCGCTACCGTGTAAGTGTAAGAGGTAAACGTTCTCAATTGACTTGGATGTTGGAACTTGTGACGTACAAAGTAGAAAAGAGTGTTTGGAATTTTCAGATCGGTTTATGTGTCTTCATTTTCCTGTGATCAAATTATTTCTTTTTTGGTTGCAAATAGAGCATGAAGTTGCTAGTACATGTCGGGCTCTAACTATTTCGCTGAAAGATGCCTGGCGAACACCACGTGAAAATTCCAATGAGTGCCTGGAAAGAGGGAAATGCAGGTTCCAAGATCCAATGCAGTTTGGGAAAGTGATAGGTAGGCTTCATGTCTCTTCCTGTCGAAATGGATGCTGTCAAGAGTATAGTAGTAATCAACAGGACAAGTCATTTTCTGAGGATCATTGTTGTGACACTTTGATGTTAACTGGAGACAATGAGACGGGTCGGTCAGGAATATTGTCACACGATATTCCGATGCTGTTGTATGTATTTGTTACTTAGGCATATTTCTGAGTATCAGAATACCTTAATAGACAAATTTCTTCGCATTGACATCCTTTTTGTTTGAGTAAATGTGGTCTTTAGCTTGGTCATTGATCAGGTAGGTCCCTGGCCCAGTTCATAAGTGTCGTCAAAACTCAGTCATGCCTCCATCTGAGTAGTGCCTAGCTATGCACAACATTTTCATTGCTTGCAATGTTCAGAAAGAGGTGCATCCAAAATTTGTTGTTGCATTGATCTGTACGTCTGCTTTTACCCTGTGGTAAATGCCTCCACAGTTGATTTACTGTGCATATCATGAGCCTTTATTTCCTCTTTTTTATCTCTCAAACACCTAGTAGTTTCATGCTAAGTTTTTCAATCAAAATAGTTGCAATCACGCTCAGTAATTTTTGAAACAGTTAATTTGAAGTTTTGATTACTATCTACTTTTTTTTTGAGGATTACTATCTACTTTTGAGTAAGCAGAATTGTAAGGTTAATGTTATACTCTTATTTCAGGTTGGCACATTTCTATTCACTGTTGAAGCGATCCAATGGAGTTGAACATTGTATGTAACTCAAGACTTTGGATCAATGCTTGCATGTCTGGAATCAGGTACCATCACTGTCAAAATCAAATATAGTATCAGAGTTAACTTTGTTCCAAATGCACCCTGTGGTACCTTTGGTTCGGTGGACAAATAAAGAGGCTTCGTACTACTGCATTGGCTACTTCTGTGGAGCTCCTCCTCTTGCAGCATTTGATTCTCTCCTAGCACACACACTTGCACATCTCATGGCGCTATGGCAGAGAGCATAAAAGCCCGCTGCCCTCCGTTTAAGTGCCTGGCAACTGTTACCTTCCCTGGTCCTTGCCATGTTCGAGTTCAAGAGGATCTGATCGCCATAGAAGATCTGAAGATTCAGATACTACAAAATCCTACTAAAAAAATAGGTTAGTTAGGCCTGGCAGAACCAAACAAGTGAACAACATTTCTTCTTCAAAACAGGCATGCACATTCAAATATCTAGTCCTGAGTTCAATCTTGTGAACTTGATTTCAAACAGAGAAGGTGCTTGGTGTTTGCAATTCTAACATTGGACGTCGAACAATGGTAGGACAGAGATTGTCAGCATTTTCAGATGAAATATCACGTTAAAGGTATGGTTGCATTGCTTCTTTTCGGGGTTTTGCTGGATCTAAATTGTAGGTAGCATAAAAAGGGAACTGAACCGAAATGGGATTGAAGCGATTGTTTCTGCTGCTGTGGGAGCAAGAAAGGGGCTTGATTGATGAGCAGTAAATAAGGACTGCAGCAGCCCTGCAAGTCGCCTCAAAGGAAGACAGATAGAGGAGAGAGGGGCAAGAAAAGGAGGAACAAGGACCTACAAGGTACTCTTGGATTGGCCTCTTATGGAAATACCTTGCTTGCTCGCATTTGATTCCCTACCCTTCCCAGCTGTTTATGATGGACAGCACTGCTGGAGATCCAGCATAATAAAAGCATCTTCACCTTGGCATCATCAGCTTACACGTAGTAAATAGTAATACACAAGCTATTATTCTTTCACTCCTGTTTTTACCTGCTCCTAGTTTCTCCATCTTGCAATTTATGTACGGTATTTCTCTTACGTAGAGCCTGTTTGGTTTTTTTGAGAAAGGTCTATCCTGCGAAAAAGTGGTTGAGAATTCATGACATTGTCTGGTAGTATTCGACATCCCTTTCACTGTTGTTGTTTTTCATCATCTTCCTCTTTACAGCTTTTCTGCTCTTACAGAGAACGTAACTTGAGATACCTACTATACATTGTTGACTTTTCGAGCCAATATCTCAAATGTGCCCTCATGGTTGCTTTTGGATTTAGAATTAGCAATTCAAAATCCAACAACTTGGTTAGTGGATGGAGATGGACGGGACAATTTGATAAGCCAAGCTGTGTTTTGTCTGCAATTTGCTAGGGTATTGGACCAACTATCTTTTCTCACATTTTTCGAATTACTTATTAAGCATGCCAACCAAATGCTTTCAATCTTCAACCATAGCCCTCTTTGTCGAGTTCCACAACTTTGCGTGATTTCAGAATCTATATTAGTTGGATAAGTCATCCTCAAGCAATCTTACTTGTTCACTTCAATTTCTGCCAAAAGGGGCATGTTGTGTTTTCTTTGGCAGGCATAAAAACAGTAGCAGTTAGTGTTTTACGTCACTCTTACATATCCTTTTGTTTCCTTTTGAAGGTAATTGTTCAACGAACTCTGGAAGAGAATTTCTGAGATAAGAAATATGTGGGACCCATGCATGATGCGAAAGCTCAAAATATCAATCAAATAAACGGTGGCTTGGAAATTGCACCAAAATATATATCCCAAGCATCCTACAGGAGTGCTAACACCCCAAAAAAGAAGATGAAAGAAAAACCAAAAGCAAAAAAGGACGATTCCTTAGTGCTGCAAATACCGGTTAAACTAATGCAGGTACATGAGATCATCCCATGAAACTTTTGCCAATCAGCGTATCCTACTACAGCCACATCCTAATCACAATGGCCAACCTTAAAGATGAAAAGGAGTGTCTCAACCACTTGCCTTTTCTTGTTCTAAAACAGGAAGATCAACCTATATTCTTCTTCATACTCCCTCTTAATGCATTTCCATCATGGGAAGGGAGCATGCACACACACAGTAGCTTGATGATTACCCGTACGTTTATAAGGGCATGCTTTCTGTTTTTCTTTTGGCTTTTCCGAAAGATGATTCTTGGTTGCTGCTTTATAATAAAAGTTACTTCTTTAGCAGTATGGTTATTTGGCATCCTAGCTTTTAGATCGATTTGATGTTATTTGTATAAGGTCCCTAGACTGTACTACCACTAAATATATATGGTACATGTAGCTTTTGATTGCAGCTGATCCTTAAAATTAGTTTGTTTGTTTCCCCTTTAGCTTCTGTGAACAAAATCCACAAAAAGAGCTAAGACAAACGGCCCTAAAGCTCCTGAAGTACCGACACTTTTACAAGTTGCTTAAACACCGCGTTTCTGACCAATCTGTTCCTGAACTTTACACATCAACAATGATGATCCGCACGTACAGTATAAGCCTACCAACACACGGACCCCAGAAAATAATGGCCCGTAGACACGCCATGCTTGCATAGTTGCATTGACGCACGGCGCATCATGATGTTTTCTTCGATTTGGTTAACGTGGGACTTGGACCGAGCAGCAGATCTTGCCTCATCGCTCTCGTTGCGCCGCACACGCAGAGGAAAACACACATGACTTTGCCTTGCTCTCCTATTAAAACTTCTTTCACCGGCGCAAGCAAGGCAAGCGGCGGTGGTGGGGTCTTTAACGCAGCGAAGTGAATGTGGATAGCGGCTTCGCTATCGTTTGCATGGAAACAGGCAGACACTGGTGGACGGTGGCTGAATGCAAGAAAACTACGAGCTAATCTGCAGCACGCCTCCATGCTTTTGCTTGGCTGGTCACCACTACACGGCACTGATTGTGTAATAATTTTGAGCAGTTTCCGTTTGGCAGCAGGCACTAGCTAGGTGCTCACATGTGAATGTAATAAAACGAAGGTGCATTGGCGTGTTAGCATGGTAAGTTAAAAAATGTACTACTATGCCTTGTGTATTTTGTAACTGTTATCATATTTGTGCATATAGAATTATCCATGTAAATGTGCGGCATGAAGAGACAGAGAAAGGATGATGGAAGTGATGGTTAGGTGACAAGCCCAAAGCACACTGATCAGGACTGGAGTGGTGGTGTGTGAGGGGCCCCGGGCCTGTGCTGTTGTTCTCTCCTTCCAACCCCATAAAAAGTTCCAACCCCATAAAAAGAAGACGCATGACATGAAGTGATAGCCTACTCAGAAATCTTTTCCTTTCCCTAGCCTTCTTCATACCTGCAGATTCTCCAGCAGAGCGCAACGAAGGGCAAGTGTGCAACACACATACACACACTGGCAGGCAAAGAGAGGGAGATAGTTCAGCCGGTATCACATCAGTTGCAGCATAAAAAGGAAAAGCTACAATGATGCATTCCATCACCTAGAACTTGCTAGGAAGCCAAGAACACCGTGTGTGTTTGTGTGTGTGTGTGTGTCCGTGCACGCACAGCGCACTGATACTCACGGCCATGGCGGCCACCAAGAGAGCCTTCCAAGGCGTCGACGACGGCATTGGACGCGACGACGAGGTGCAGGGTGCTCAGCCGGAGGAAGGCTCCAGGATGATCTTTGGCTTCCCGGTGCCTGGGCCGCACAGCCGGCCGGCCGCCGTCACCCAGCAGTTCTTCCCGGTGACGGTGGAGATGGCGGCGCCGGAGCCGGCGCGGCAACATCAGCAACCGGCAATGGAGCAGTGCCACGAGGTCACCGCAGTGGCGGCTGACCCGTGGGCCCGGCCGGCGTTGAGGAAGAGCCGGCGCGGCCCGCGGTCGCGGAGCTCGCAGTACCGCGGCGTCACCTTCTACCGGCGCACCGGCCGGTGGGAGTCCCACATCTGGTCAGTAACCTGTTTCTTTCATTTTGCAATAGTCTTTGCGAATTGTTTAATACAAGGAATAAGCTTTTGCGAGTTGCTTTATGATCTCCTGTTCCGTTTCGTGTTCATTTACATGTCTGGCCTGTGCTCTGATTTGCAGGGACTGTGGGAAACAGGTGTATCTGGGTGAGTTGCTGTCCACTTGGAAGTTGGAAAACCGACACTTGCTGTGATTTATTGACATTTGATTAGGTGTCGTAATTTGTTAACGGATGGTTCTGTTTTTTTCTTTTTCTAGGTGGATTTGACACAGCGCAGGCTGCTGCAAGGTTAGCACAATTCTGCACACTTGCTTTGTATTGACAAAGAGATGCTGAAGTCTGAAGTTTTATCTGAATCCCTTGTTCTCTGTTTCTTTCCAGAGCCTACGACCAGGCTGCCATCAAGTTCCGGGGTGTGAGTGCAGACATCAACTTCACCCTGGACGACTACAAGGATGCCATCAAGAAGGTGATCACTGATCAGATTACAGAACATCTGACATCATGAACAGGAGTGAACAAAGAGCGGTTCTGTTCATCTGCATTCTATTTTTTTAACTGTTTGATTCAGACATTGCTCTTGCCTTTGCATTGCCAGATGAAAAACTTCAGCAAGGAGGAGTTCGTCCAGGTCCTCCGGCGACAGGGCGCCGGCTTCGTCAGGGGAAGCTCCAGGTTCCGGGGAGTCACCCAGCACAAGTGCGGCAAGTGGGAGTCCAGGATCGGCCAGCTCATGGGCAAAAAGTAAGCAAATCCTTATACATTTTCTTTTTTCTAAGCTTCATTCTCATAACGAAACCAATGAACCAAGCATGGCATTTTTCCTTGTCATTTGCAGATATGTGTACCTTGGCCTGTATGACACAGAGATGGAGGCTGCCCAGTATGTCTGCACTGAACTTGTCTGCATTTCTGTTGATGTGTCATCAAGCTTGTTCATCTCTTTCTGATACTGTAGCTGCCTATGCTGATCAGGGTCTATGACAAGGCTGCGATCAAGTGCTTTGGCAAGGAGGCAGTGACCAATTTCGATCCCCAGACGTACGACAACGAGCTCCAGCTGCAGTGTGAGTATCCCTGACATGTTTTGTTTTTCCTTTCATTGATCACGCATTCAGACACTCACGAGCTGTTCTGAAATCGAATGTGTTTGTGAGTGCAGACGGTGAGCTCGACCTAGAGCTCAGCCTCGGCTGCGCTGGCGGCGAGAGGGGCGGCGATCCTACCACCGTCGCCGACGAGGTGTTCAACTTCGCGCCGGGCAAGCAGAGGACGAGCCTTACGGTACACTAACAATGCTGAGCTTCCATTGCTACCACTAACCTGACTGCACTGCCTAAGATACTGACACCGGAAAACAACCAGTTGGAGCTGCCGGAGGAGGACGAGACGATCGCCGGCTACCCTCACCGGAGCATCCGCACGAGGCCTTCGCCGTCTGATGACCACGCTCGCATCCCCGGCAGCTGGAGCATGATGCACGTGCTCCAGATGGTACGATCACTGATCACAGCTCACACACAGAAACCACCAAACTGAGTCACACGAGAAAGACGCACCAATGCATGCTGCGATCTTTTCTTCGTTTCCTTTTTTTCCTCTTCCGTGATGCACTGACGGCGGCCCGGCACCGCCTGACGCGTGCGCAGGGCCAGATCGGCGTCGGCAGCAGTGGAGGAGGCGCCGCGGCAGAGGCACACATGCGCTGGCCCAACGGCGGCAATAATTGGCTGCCGCCGTACGCCGCCCGGCCCCGGCAGCACGACCACGGCGCTGCAGCATCATCAGGATTCCCACTGGGGCAGCAGCTGGGCCGCTGCTGGGCGCAGCAGCAGGCTTCCAGGCCCAGCAGCTGAACCTGTTTGTTCATCAATATCCATCGCCAGCTTGCCGCCACTGATCGACCACTGGCGAATTGGCAATCTGCCATATAGGCCGTACTGCCGTTCACCTCGGCCGCCGTCCTGTAGCTGGTTCATTTTCTCGGCGAAGAACCGGCAGTAAGGCCGGCGAGCAGAGCAGCCCCTCTGCGCTGTTGCAGGCGGCTCATGAACAACTCCGGCGTCTAGGTGAACAGAACAGATCGTCAGGCTCGAAAAGATTTGAGCGTTTTTGAGCTTATTTTAAGGCTCGAGTTTTTCTTGCCCTGACGGGATGTGTAAGACTACTGAGATTTCCAGATTGTAGTACTAAAGGTGGATCGATGGATGGCCTTGTTCTTTGATCAATTCTATGCTTTTTAGCTAGCTCGATACGTATATGATGCTGCTCTCATGCTTTGTCTGTTGCTGTTCGATCGTTACGTCACGGGCTGAAATGCAATGCTGAGCCGAACAGAACTCACAGGCTGAAGCCTAGGTCTTCTTGGGCTACTTTCGGTGTAATTGAGCCCGTTGAGCCCATGCCTCAGACCACCTCACCTGTATCCCATCGAACTCAATGAATACGTACAACTGGGCCCAAAACGCCCCACTGAAATAAGCAGGGCCCAAAATCCAAATTACTCTCCTATATATACATCTCCGGTGCTCCAAACCGACCCGACCCACCGTCCCATCGAGACCCGTTAAGCCGACCGGCACCGCCTCGTCACCAACGCGTCAATTAGCGCGGCTGCGGAAAATCCCCGTTCCGCTGCGCCTCCCCCACCTTCCCACCGCCTTCCAGCCTCGCCCTATCCGCGTGCCCCCGGGCGATCGATCGCGCGCGGCCGCCGCCGCTTTCCCCGAAGCCAGCCATGGCGGAGATCGCCGACCGGGCCGCCGCGGGCGAGCTGCCGGAGGAGGCGCGGCCGCCCTCCGCGGGGGCGGAGGATGAGGACGAGGAGGAAGAGGAGGGGGACGTGTGCCGGATCTGCCGCAACCGCGGGGACGAGGACCATCCGCTCCGGTACCCGTGCGCCTGCAGCGGCAGCATCAAATTCGTGCACCAGGACTGCCTCCTCCAGTGGCTCGACCACAGCAACTCGCGTCAGTGCGAGGTAGGGTGCGGCTGATCCTTTTTAGGGCTTTGATTTGATTGGTTCGGTTGCGTAATTGAATTTATCGATTGAATGTTGTAAACGAGCTTAGCTGTTGGTATTTCGCTCTGAAACATAGATACGGGGTGAATTATGTCTGTTAGGGATTTAGGATTTGGGTCTGTATTGAGCTAGGGATAGGTGAGGTTTTTGTGGCGGTTTCTCGTTTAGCGTCGATATTCAATTTGATTCCGAGTTCAGCAGAATGAATCTAAGTTTAGTACATTGAATTTGATCGCTGTTGTGGGTTGGGATATTATTTTAGGCATGATTGCAAACAAACTGCCATTGTGCGTGCTTCTAGTTATATGCAGTGTATTGGAAAGATAGTGATTGTTTTAGTTACCACATTTTTTTTCCTGTTGAAGAAAGCCGCCCTCTTGAATGACTGCTAAAATCTACGAAGCGTCTCACCTTAGGTTTTAGTTGGGATCATGATTAATAAGTTCTAGCTCTGAGGGTTCAGTGCACTATTCGAGGGCTAGTAGCGTGCTCGCTTGACTCGCAGAAACTTGTTTTTTATTTACTTTTGTTTGTATGGGTATTCTGAGCTCTTCACCCGTGCTTTGCAGGTTTGTAAGCATGCATTCTCCTTCTCACCTGTATATGCTGATAATGCTCCGTCAAGGCTTCCTTTCCAAGAACTAATTGTTGGTGTTGGAATGAAAGCATGCCATGTTTTCCAATTCATCCTCCGGCTTGCCTTTGTTCTCTCAGTCTGGCTCATGATTATCCCGTTCATTACCTATTGGATATGGCGGTTAACATTTGTGAGAAGTCTTGGCGAAGCGCAGAGGCTATTCTTGAGCCACATCAGTGCTCAGTTGATCCTTAGTGATTGCCTACATGGGTTTCTCCTCTCAGCTATCATTGTCCTTATATTTCTTGGAGCCACATCGTTACGGGACTATATAAGGCACTTGCGGGAACTTGGTGGACACGATGCTGAGAGGGATGATGGAGGCCGTGAAAGGCATGGTGCTCGGGCTGTCAGAAGGCTACCTGGTCCTAATAATAGGGTTCCCGCTGCTGATGGAAATATTGATGAACTGGCAGAAGCCCAAGGAATCGGGGCTGGCGAACTTCTGAGGAGAAATGCTGAAAACGTTGCTGCTCGATTAGAACGTCTTGAAGCCCAAGTTGAGCAGATGCTTGATGGTCTGGATGATGCAGATGGTGCAGAGGATGTTCCTTTTGATGAACTTGTTGGAATGCAAGGCCCTGTCTTCCACTTGGTTGAGAACGCAATTACAGTAAGAACTATACCTACGACAACCTTATTTAGGAACTACATATGTCTGCATTGCAAAAACACTAGGAACTCTCCTTGTTTCCTATTAAGCTCTAGCACCGAAGTGGTAAGGAGTAAATTTAGGTCTGCCATAAGCCTAACCTTTTTTATAGTGAACCATATTGTAAAAGTTATTCCAATAAGATTGAATGGTTGGAACCATATTTGTTTGTCTTAAGATTGCTTCTAACCATACATGTTAAACTGAAGATTGCTCCTACACCCCCACACCCCATGTGTCTTTCATACATGGCTTGGATGGCTTATTTTGTTTATCTGTTTGAAATGATGTGGCCGTCTATATACAAGATTTAGTCATGGTGTTGATTCAGCTAGTGGCTTATTTTTTGTCCACGTGCTTATTGATTGTTAGTTTCTTTCTTTTGCAAAATTATGTCTTGCAGAAGTATCACGAGTGAAGCTTGACATTCCTAAACTTTTTCTGAAAACTATGATTGACCTAATCTTAATTATTTTCCCAAGTAAACAATTTCATCTTTTGAGGCCTTCATTTTAGCTGCATCTGCTTGAGTGCTTGTTTGAAAACAAAAAACATTAATAACTGGAATATGTCTTGTCTACAGGTTTTGGCCAGCAATGCTATATTCCTCATTGTTGTAATCTTTGTTCCGTTCTCACTGGGAAGGATTGTCCTGTACTATTTATCATGGTTTTTCTCTTCAGCCTCTACTCCTATGTTTGCGAAAATGATGCCCTTTACAGAAAGTGCTATTTCTTTGGCTAATGACACATTGAAGACTGCGATCAATGTTGTGAAGAACTTGTCCTCCGACAGTCATAACGAAGGTGTTATTGGGCATGTGATTGAGGTTGTCACTCAATCCTTGAAGATAAACGCCACGGGTCTTAGTGTAATTCAAGGCACCGGGAAGAACAGTCTGATAAAGGGAACAACGATCGGCTCATCCTATCTCTCCGATGTGACAACTCTTGCTGTTGGATACATGTTTATCTTTTGCCTTGTATTTTTATACATCGGATCGCTGGCTTTACTCCGATACGCCAGGGGAGAACGCTTTACCATTGGAAGGCTCTATGGCATAGCTACCATATTAGAGGCCATTCCATCTCTATGCAGGCAGTTCTTTGCTGGAATGAAGCATCTCATGACTATGGTGAAAGTTGCATTCCTTTTGGTGATTGAACTTGGTGTATTCCCTCTTATGTGTGGTTGGTGGCTTGATGTCTGCACTTTAAAGATGCTGGGTGCTACAATTGCTCAAAGAGTTGAATTCTTTACAATCTCACCCTTGGCGAGCTCCTCTATCCATTGGCTTGTTGGGATTGTATATATGCTCCAAATAAGCATATTTGTCAGTCTTCTTCGAGGGGTATTGCTCAATCTTGATATCTCCATTACCTGCAATTTTCTAGATGTTGTCTCACTTACCTTCTACCTTTTATGATAGGTACTGCGTAATGGAGTTCTTTATTTTCTGCGAGACCCTGCTGATCCAAACTACAATCCGTTTAGGGACTTGATTGATGATCCTGTGCATAAACATGCTCGGCGAGTTCTTTTATCAGTTGCGGTGTATGGAAGCTTGATTGTGATGCTTGTTTTCTTACCTGTGAAGCTGGCCATGCGTGTAGCTCCTAAAATTTTTCCTTTGGACATCACGTGAGTTAGCTTATATCCATTTCTTTTTAACCTAAGTTTTTTTATCCATTTAGTATTTCACACCTAAAATTTTATTGGCCTTTGTTGGTGCAGCATTTTTGACCCGTTTACTGAGATCCCTGTTGATGTGCTTCTGTTTCAAATATGCATCCCATTCGCGATTGAACATTTCAAGCCTCGTGCAACAATTAAAGCCCTTTTGCATCATTGGTTTGCTGCGGTTGGTTGGGCACTGGGATTAACTGATTTCTTACTGCCAAAACCTGAAGAAAATGGTGGGCAAGAAAATTGGAATGGCAGGGCAGAAAGAAGAGATAGGGTACATGGTGGGCGGGAAATGGTTGCCCCACAGGTTGAACAACGCATGATACAACATGCTGCTGCTGAAGACAATGGCAGGGGGAATGCAAATGAAGCTAATGACATCGCTGAAGAATCTGACGTGGATGATCAGGGAGACTCTGAGTGAGTATTATCACTACATATATGGAAAGGAATATGTTTCTACGTTTTTCCCTGTGTACTGTGTAACCATGCCCAGATTACACTATCTTAGGAAATAAACAACTTTGAACCTGATTAATATTATCTATAATAAGTTCTTAGGGCACAACATGAACCTTGATTTCACCACAATTTTCTCATTTAATTCTCTCCTTTGTTTAGACGGATTGTGAACTACTTAAGATGTTGGCTAGCGTGTTGCATTGTTAATTGTGTCAATATAAACTTTGTTTGTGTGCAGTTATCTAATTTTTTTTCCTTTTATTAGGTACGGCTTTGTGCTTCGGATTGTTCTCTTGTTGGTACTAGCATGGATGACACTACTGATATTCAATGCTGGAATGATAGTTATTCCTATCTCGCTTGGGCGTCTTGTTTTTGAGGCTGTTCCCCGTCTGCCAATCACACATGGCATCAAATGCAATGGTAATTTGCTGGTCATTGTATTGTCATGTTTATCGATCAATCTCGTAACATATTTGCTAACTTCTGTTGGTTGCATTTATTTCCTCAATCAGATCTGTTCTCTTTTAGCATTGGATGTTATATTATCTGGAGCGCAGCAGCGGGGACAAGATATGCAATTGATTACATTAAATCAGGACAGCTTGGCTTCCTGGTACAACAAATTTGCAAGTGGTGCTCTATTGTTTTGAAGAGCTCTGCCCTTCTGTCTATATGGGTAATTCTTCTGGACAGAACTACTTTGGTGCATTTGTTATTATAAGCTATCTAATATGTGATTGAATATGGGTTCACTTGGAACCATCTTATAGATAGACTCCATGATTTATATGCTCTTTAATATCTAATCAGTATTTTTTTCCCTTCAGATTTTTGTTATTCCTGTGCTGATTGGACTCCTGTTTGAGCTACTGGTCATTGTTCCCATGAGGGTGCCTATCGATGAGAGCCCTGTTTTTCTACTGTACCAGGATTGGGCGCTTGGGTTAATATTTTTGAAAATATGGACTAGACTGGTACGATTATATGAATGCGATCCTTGAATCCACACATTTGAAACATCAGAGATTCGTTGTTCCATTTGATAAGCTCACTTTGATTCTATTTTCAGGTTATGTTGGATCAAATGGCACCTTTGGTTGATGAAAGCTGGAGAGCGAAGTTTGAGAGAGTAAGAGATGATGGTTTCTCCCGTTTGAGGGGACTATGGGTTCTGCATGAAATTATAATGCCAATTGTCAGCAAGCTCCTTACTGCTCTCTGTGTCCCATACGTGCTCGCAAGGGGTGTCTTCCCGGCTTTGGGCTATCCACTCATTGTGAACTCTGCAGTGTACCGTTTTGCTTGGCTGGGCTGCTTGATATTCAGCGCGCTCTTCTTCTGTGGCAAAAGGTTCCATGTTTGGTTTACCAATCTCCACAACTCTATTAGGGATGACCGGTATCTGATAGGCCGGAGACTGCACAACTTTGGTGAGGACTCACCTCGGTCGAGTGATTCTGGAGCAACGTCAGGGTCAGATGACCAGGATCAGGCACTAATCCTCCGGGATCAGGAAGGGGAACAGGGACTAAGGATGAGGCGCAATAACCTGCGTGCGAACCAACCTGGGCTGGCTATATGAGCAAGGAGTTATGATGAAGAACGCATAACTACGGTATAATGTCCTACCTTACAGCTTCTGTAGGTTTGTATTGTTGCATTGTAGAGCGAGTCTTTGACTCTGTTATAGCGTCAGAGTAAAGGGTTGTGGTATGGCAAAAGCTTGGGGTGAGGCTATTCATGCCAGAAACTGATGGTTAACACCCTTCCATGTGGTAGTCGTTACTGACTGTAAATATTGTTTGACAGAGCACTACCAGGCCTACATTATTTAGCTCAAAAAAAAAAAAAACCAGGCCTACATTATTTGATGTAATTCTGTTGTAACTCCTAATCAGCTTAAGTGAATTCTTGGGTAGTTAGATGTATTGTCACCCGCCTTTTAATGTGAAAACCTGTGCAGTTATAGTTTTATTCTTTTCAACTGTTATATATATTGATGTTATTAGAACAACCACCCCGGGAGATTGTAAATACCCAAAGGAAATCGAGATCTGTGGGCCGGAAGTGGGCCTTCCTGTGAATTGCTCAGTCGTACGAGGCGCGTCGTAGAACTAGGTCAGATCAGTCGTACGAGGCGCGTCGTAGAAACAGGCCTGCGTCTGGCCTTCCTCAGAGTCGTTGTGCTCGGCCGAGCAAGCCGTGACCCAGTACGGTTGACTTGGCACGTGGATGGCAATTGCCCGCCGGTTGGCGCACATGCCTAGAGCCAACGGATAGAATTGGATTCCCGCGTTTCGTTGAAGTTAAAGCCCAACGAAGGCGCGTCTGAATTTATTCTCCTTTCTTCTTTTCGAAACAAATGAAGCTCTCAGCGCAAATCTGGTCCTCTTCGATCAGTTAGGGCCAACGCGTTTTTCGTAATTGAAGTTCACGTCACGTGTCTTCGTGCTGACATGTCGAGTGCCTCAACGGTAGGTAGCTGAATGCTGAACAGACGAGGAAATTGTTTTTTTTTTTTGAGGACGAGGAAATTGTTGGTGCACCACCATCCAAGTCCAGGCAACTTCGGTGTACTAGTTATTAGTAAACCAATTCAAATTCCTGGGGCTGTAATTGATGAACCTGTCTATTAGTGAAGTAGTAGTACGCAACAAGTAGTCGTCGTCTGGGGTTATACTACTTCAGAAAACCTTCCTTTTATACGCAACAAGAAGTTACTCCACTAATAGACTGGTTCAGAAACCTTCCTTTTAACTCTCCCAATTTTTTTTTTTTTGAAAATTTTTTTTATTGAAAAACTTTCCTTTTTAAAAAAAAAAAAATTGTGACGGATTCTCAATTTGCAGTAAATAAAATCCGTCAAATTATGGAACACACGACCGAGCGATGCCAGGTCTTCCCTTTTGTCCATCTCAAAAAAAAAAAAGGTCTTCCCTTTTGTCCTCTCTTCTTCCTTAAAATAAAGTAACGTTGAGGTCCGTTGTGTATATTTAACGCCGGCCACCGGGTGGCCGATCGACGAAGACCTGTCAGCGCGCTCGCATCACATCACCACCGCCGCCTCGCACCTCTCCCCAATTCGACTGCCCGGCTCCATGTCGATCCAGGGGCTGATCCTCGAAGTCAGAGGTGCTTCCTCCCCACCCAAATCCGCCCAAGACCCCTCCTCTTCTTCCTCGCTGAATCCCTCTTGTGTTTGTGCTGCAGTCACGGGGTGCCGGAGGCTGCGGGACACAGAGTTCTTCACGCGGCAGGACCCCTACGTCATCCTCGAGTACGCCACCACCAAGCTCCGCACTCGCACCTGCACCGGTCCGTCACTCCTCGCCCCTCTCCCCACTCTGATTTTCCCCTCGTCCTCCCTCCACCCACTTCTCAGGGTTTGGTACCTAACTATGATTGCGTTGCGTCGGTATATCCCTGGTTCCTTCCGTGATGTCAAAATTTCCCATGATCACATAAAATTTTCTAAAGAAAAACGCATGGCAAGGTACAGCACTGGACCACAAAATAGTAGAATTTGAACTGTTGAGACAGTGATTCTGCTGTGCTGGGTCGTCTATGAATATGATGTTGCTTGAGCCTCCAGGGCATATTCGTCAATTGATTTAGTTTTATGTCATTGGGCGAACTGTCGATATGAACAAGGTAGAGTAGGCGCTTTACTGAATTGGTCAGCAGCAGCTGCTTCCTGTTAATCTCGAGCCGGCTGGTGATATTTTACAAGCCAGCCTGATCACTTAAAAACGAAGAAGGAATTGGGCAACAAAGGACACTCGAGTACAAGGACATAAACACAAAACAAATTGCAACAGCTCCTAACGAGCAAATAGAAAAGGATGGGGGGAGATCACAGCTGGTGCAATAGGCCCCATTGGGAATAAATTCCAGTGCAACACAGATTACTACAGAACATACCAGCTGGCCTGATTCTTCTTCACAAGGAGCGGCATAGGTGTGCCTAATTTATGCGCAATCAATATGTTCGATGCACCCTGTTGGAATCATGGAACCTTCCAGTTAGGCCAAGGTGTTTGACTTTTGTTGATTGAACTAATTATAATGTTAGATTTTTCCAATTTAAAAAGGGAATTCAGTTTGGCTGATAGTTATTGTGAATAGACTAACATATATATAACTCATAACTATGAAATGCGCTTAGGGTTACCGCAAAACAGTTTGACACAAAACTAGTGTCACATTCTCCTTTTTAACCTACATAATGCAGACTATGCCCTTTGTACTATTCTAAAAATGCTCTACTCTATTGTTGACTTTTGACAAAATGAGCGTTTGGACATTATAGACAGCAGTTTAACATTCATCAAGCGGATGTTCTATCTTGATGAAATTTTAATATGATCCCCTAAAATTACGCTTCTTCAGAACTAACTTACACATACTGTTATGACATATTCTCTGCCTGTATTTAGTCTAGTTCTTTCCTCATTATTGTTTGGTAATGTCAGATGGCGGGAAAAACCCGATTTTCGATGAGAAGTTTCACATACCCCTCATTGAAGGCCTTCGTGAGTTGACTGTTAATGTTTGGAACAGCAACACACTCAGCCATGATGACTTCATCGGCAGTGGCAGGTTTGTGGTCTTAACATTCTTCTGTATGGTGAATGAAGGTCTTGTTAAGTAACCATTGGTTGGGCTTTCTTGTAGAGTTCAGCTCCACAAGGTGCTCACACAAGGATATGATGATTCCTCATGGCCACTTCAGACACGCCACATGAGGTACTTCTGCCTCATATAACATGACTGTCCTGCACTTGTGATTTGTGAACTTTCTGACAGTGCTTATATTTGCAGGTCTGCTGGGGAAGTGAAGCTAATTTTGCACTTCGATGTCTCAGCAATGGTGAGACAATATTTTTCTTTGTTACCCATTGGTGGGAGACTATTTTTGTTTCTTTGTTACCCCCTTAACACTGACATTTGCTTGGTTTTCATATGCGTGTCAGAAGAACAAGATGGGTAAAAGTGCCGCTGGATCAAGTACGCATTATGTTCCTTCTCCAATGCCAACACTGGCTCCAGCATTGGCTTCTGCAGTTCCATACGCTGGCGTCCAACCTTCATATCCGCCTGCTTCAGCATATCCTGCGTCTGCGTACCCGGCTTATCCAACTCCAGGCCATTCACTGTACAAATCTGCCGAATCTGTGCCACCTCCTCAGCAACCATGTCCGCCAATGGGATATCCTGCTACAACGTATCCGCCGCATCCCGGTGAGCAAGCATATCCGCCGCAGCCCCGTGAGCAAGCATATCCGCCGCAGCCCCGTGAGCAAGCATATCCGCCACAGCCCCGTGAGCAAGCATATCCGCCACAGCCATATGGGCAAGGATACCCGCCACAGCCATATGGGCAACCATACCCTCCCCCGTCGGCTACACAGTCCCCATATCCACCTGGTAAGATTAAGTTGAGTAGAGATTAATCTGCCTACTTGATCATATTATTCAGTGCACTAATTAGATCTCTCTTTGCCTCGATTAATCTTATGCAGCGCCTTACCCTGGAACTTATCCACCCGGACCGTATTGATATAGCTCGGTAACGTCAAGCAGAGGCATCAAAAGCACAAACAGCAACCTTGGATGATATGTGTCTGCGTCTGGATTCTTTATTTCTGGTTATCTGGTTATTTTTCTGAAAAAAATGCTACCAGCCATGGCTTAGATGTTAGATATCAATCAGAAGTCAACTAATATCTGGATGCCTTGTGAGAAACAAAAAGGAATGCCGAGAATTCACATGCCTGACGCTGAAGAAGCTTTGGTTAAGTGTGACATGCGGTAAATGCTTCTCTTGATGGAGTCTTGTGCACAGCCCCGCGACCATCAGTAACATTTATCTTTATAAGTAGCTTGCAGAATGTTGTGGCGAAGTACACTCTATGTTGCTTATTTGGTTTGCCAAAATAAGGACCAGATCCACCTTGCTTGTGTCTTGGAGTAGGAGTTTTCCCAGTACATAATGGGGTACTGGTAATAACTGCAAAATGTGGTAGCTGCGAAAGTTGCAGCAACTAGTCGACTTGAAGAGTATTTGGAACACCCAATAAATTTGTTTTTGTGCTGAACTCTTGACGTGGTATGCCCAGCGCACAATCTTATAGTTTGTTCATTGTTCAGCATTTCTGCCTTACCCTGTTAGCAAATCATGCACTGTCATTGGGCTATGGCGTCCGGGCACCGATCCTAAAGTTTTTATGGCACCGTATTACTGGTGCTACGCGTTCATTCCACCAGGTGACTAATCTGGGCAATTGACCGTCGCTCAATATGAGAACTTGCCGTTCGTTCACAAGTCAAACCAAATCGATGTTTCATTTCATCGAGCGCGATGGCTTAAGACGTCTGGCCATTGGTTGATGCGTGAGCGTTGAGGAACGAAATGATCTGGAAAGCGACGGCGCCCTAGTGAGCACGCGCCATGAAGGACAGGGTGCGTCTCTTGTTGTTGTCTCGTTTTAAGGTCTTATATTATCTCCGTTTCAAAATATAAGCATTCTAGACTTTGGTCAAAGTCAATTCACTTCAACTTTAATTATTAATAACAAAAAAATATAATATTTGTCAAATTATAAACAATGTTGCTAGATTCATCATGAAATCAATTATCATAATATGTGACTTTTTATATTTGAAATATTTTTTTATAGATATTAAAAGTCAAAGTTCAAGATAATTAACTTTGATCAAACTCTGGAATTCTTATATTTTGAGACAATATTTGTTTAGGCTTCGGGGCAGCTTTTCGACTCTAAAAGCGATAAGCCCAAACAAACACCAAACTGAAAATATGTTACATCTAGTTGCTAACTGTTAGATCAGCCTACGGGAAAAAACAAAAACAAAACCTACGGTCCGTTAGAAATCAGCAACTAGTGGGAGCCGAGCACTGAGCGGCGGCGGCGACGCGCGGGGGAGCGGCGGTGTGGGAGCGGCGGCCCACCAGGTGAGGCGGCGCAGGGAGCGGCGGCGGCCGGGAGCACGGAAGAAAGAGGACGCGCTTTGCCGGGCTGCCTCGCCTTCGTGGGCCGGTGCTTTCCCTGCTGGGCCCTTCCCTCCCGGGCTGGGTGCGCTCTGGAAGTGTAAGCCCGCCGGCGTGAACCCTCTTCCTCCAACCCTTCTCCTCCATTCCCCTGCGTCTTCATCTCCGATACATTTCAGTGATTTCACGGCGGCGGCCAGCGGCGGCGGGATCAGCGGAGCGGGTATGCAAAATTTGTTGGTCCACACTACATTTTGATCTGAATCTTCTAGGCTGATGAGAGCCTAACAACTCGATGTCCTCATGGTTGATTGGCTGCAGGGAATTGATCCTCGTTGGCTACCCCAGGTTGCTTGCTCGACGGGGTCTGAGAGCTTATTTGGACACCATGGATGGTACGCACTCGCACTGACTCTGTTACCTTCCTTAATTACCGAGTGCCCGTGTCAATTGTTTGGGAGTAGTGTGTTTTAGGGGATGAGTTGCAGGGGATTAGTGTAGGGCTGGGAGTGACTCTATCGTTGATTGATAGCGCTTGTAGTAGCAAGGCCGTGAGGTAGCTTCGTGTGGAGGCAGCAACTGCAATTCGAAGGAATCCAGGATTGTGGTTGCACTTGCGCTGTGGTAAATGTTCATTGCACAAGGAGAATAAGGGTGGAACAATGTGCACGTCGTACTGCAGCAAAATATCTTTCATGTTCTCATAACTGATCAACTTCCGGTGTTCTGCTATGGATGATAAAAGACAGCTCTTTTTGCTGAAGGATAAATCTAAAAAAATCTGGACCAACCTAGGAACTAGGTGACTTTTAATTAAGAAGAAATAGGCATTCAAGTTCACATCGAAGAGGACTTGAACCTGGGTAGTCAGTCAATTGAGCTTGGCTCCATTCCTTATATTATCAATACATACAAGAAGTGTATCTATGCTATAAATTATAAATAAGTTTGGGGGAAAACTGGGATCAGTCATAGCCTTCAGTATGTAGCAAATACTCCCACACAATATGGCTGAATCCAGTCACTCAACAACTGTGTCCAGCGAGTATAGCTTCTTCTTGTGCTGATGGTGTCATTTTGCCATGACTGTTCCTTTTAACAGTCGATAAGCAAGAAACAATGGAGGAGACCATCCTTGTTGGTGATGATCTCATGCGTGGGCCACCATCTCCTGTCATTCCAAAAGAGATTGCATCACACGTCCTTGAAGGTGTTGAGCTTTGTGATGGTATTCTCAGGAATCTTTTCTTGTGTGAGTAACTGGTTTCTCTGACATAGATATCATCTTTCTCGTTATGCACATGCATTTATCTGGTGTTCTTATGCAATAGTCGTTTTATATGCTCCAGGCTTACAGATCAATGATATTGAACCATTTTGCCAAGATGAAATTGTGCTATATCGACAATGTGCTGAGAAAAGGGTTAGTTCTTTTAGAATCATTTAAATATTTGAATATGTAATCTGATTTTAGTTCTGTTATTTCAATCATAAAGCCTTTTATTTTTTAATTACAGGACAAGGAAATAAGACAGCGGATGCAAGATAGTGAATATAAACTTGGTTGTTCGATGCCCCTGGAAGCAGCAAAGGAGAGAGCTTCCCAACTCCAATCAGAGCTCACACTGCTAGAAAGGTAGTCTGTAGCTACTGCCTTTGTTCTGTATACTGCATGTCATACATCATCATGTGATTAACAGCTCAATAAATGGTATTAATATAAAATTCTTAAGGTTTATTTATTTCCCTGTCAGACATTTAACAACTATAGTAGAGTAATCTACTTGACAATGAATGTCTTTACATCAAAGGGCTCTGTTCTTCAGGGGTATTTTCTGATCTGAACTAGTGAACTAGATGATGAGTGAGAAAAATGGCAGGAGCACATGAATAGGATTTTCTTTTCAACCATACAGATCTGGACAATCCAACTTTAAGCCACTCGAACTACGTCAAGTGAATATTGATATCAGAAACTTTGCCTATATCTGATCCTCATGAGTCTTTATCCCTAGCTGAAAGGGTGGAATGTTAATCCAACCTTCTATCTTCATTGATTTTCTTTGCTAAATGCTATACCATATGGATTGCTCTTCCTGTGGACGTTTTCTATAAGCAGTTAGATGTCATCTAGTTAGAGGTTGTGTCCGTTAATTGTGATTAATCCATGCAATGCTTGCACCCCCCAAGTAATTTCATACCCTCTTCGATCTTGATTGATTTACTTTAGTATAAGCTCCATCGGATAAGAAATGCGCTTCCTATGGACGTTTTCTCTAAGCAGTTAGATGTCATCTAGTTAGAAGTTTGCCTGTTAACCGTGATTAATCCGTTTGATGCTTGCCCCCCCCCCCCCCCCCCCCAAAATAATTTAATCCAACCTTCGATCTTGATTGATTTTCTTAATTAAGCTCCATCTTTTCCTAGGATGTGTTCTCTAAGCAGTTAGATGCCATCTAGTTAGAAAATTTTTGTCTGTTAAATGTGATTAATCTTTTTTATGCTTGCACCCAACTAAATGCATTCATCATACTTTGACAATTGTCATAACTATTTTACTCAAATGGCACTATGGCGTGCTTTAATATAGGATAGGAGCCCCACATAAGCAAACACTTTGCAGCAAGAGAGTGAATTATGTCGTTTGTGAAGAAAAATAGAAGCAAACGTGCTGGGAATATGACAACTTCTCATACCAAATTAGCATTCGCATGGTAGTAGGAAGAGGTTAGTGTGCTCAACCCACCTAAGCCTTCAGGCTGTTAACAAATAACTCATCATAACTGCTATCAATGACTTCCAAAATGCATCGGTCTTCTGCATACTTATATGCCAAGTTTTCTTATAACCTCATAAAGCTGGGAGAATGGTGAAATAATAGTGTTGAAGAAGTGGCCAATGTAAACTTGGGTTTTGTGCACTTCAGTACAAGATTGATAAACGTTTTTATTTACCAAACTATTTAGGCTTCCTCTGCTGCTGGAGGAATAGTGTGAAATTTGAGGCTGCAGGTTGGTTCCTGCTTGGCATACGATAGGCAGGGTTTTCTAGAACTTCATACAGCCATGATGCGAGTCGTACCTACTCTGATGTCCCAGAGTCAATAATAACACCAGACGTCCTCAATGAATGCTTATTTAACACTACCTCCTGATGATACTTTTGCGATGTAGCAGACCTCCTCAAGACACATTTTGGCCAAGTATGTGAAGTAAAATGACCTGGAAAGAGGGCAAGAAAGAGTTTTCATCAGATCTGCTCGTAAACCTGAATTTTAATATAACATGACCAACCTTTCAGTCCCTTTATTTTGAAATGCTGGGCGTATCGAATGTTTTACAGTCTTTTGCTTGGTTTAACATTTATGTATTGGTGATGTACTTGTTACTGTGGAGTAAAGGGCGGAAAGCACCAGTGACTTTTCTATTTATTCATTCACACAATTTCTTTATTTTGCTTGTGTGATTTTATACTTCTTTGTAGGCGCATGATTCTTGCTAGTGGACTTGAGGGTATGGAAGGATTTCGCCAAAGATGGAGTTTGCATGGACAGCTCGGAGATACACGGTATTTTAAAAAAAAAACTCTGTACCGATCATGTGATTTCTGTTACTGTATATACTGTATAACACTCAAAAGGATTAGCTTAAAAAAAATGAACTATGATAACATAGTGTGCCATTGGTTCTTACCTCTGTTCTGATTAATGGCATGGCATAATTCACCTAGTCAGGGGCTTCTTAATTGGATCCAGATGATGGATACAAGTTGCAAAATCAAACATCTGAAGAGAACTTACTCTGAGCAGCTATACACTGCAATCATAAATGGCCGAGCAAGTGAAACAAAGTATACGAAGATACTTAATAGCTTAGATCCAGTGAAAATTATTATGAACGCTTCCTTCCAGTGAAAATTATTATGAACGCACTTGCCTCTACTTTCATCATTTTCTATTTTCAGCACTGTTGTATTTATTAATCCATATAACCTAATTCAATTCTGTTGATTTTGTTCCATCATGTTAGCTGCATGTCATTCTCTGGCCTAGCATACTGTAGTCTGTAGGACTAATCCTACTGTGATTATTTGAGGTACAAATTAATGAACAGAATAAGATTCTTGTTGTGGAAGTGCTCCGGTGCTTCATTCGAATATATCTGCTCATATCGCAGCAATCAAAATTATTTCTTCTATCCATCATAGTGAGCTTGTGTTTTTAGTTCTACTTTACAATCTCATCTTTGCAGGAAAAGGCTAGAAGCATTGAACCATGGCATGGCAAAAAGAGAGAACCAAAGTTCTAAAGAGGAAGGGCCAGAACTTCCAGCTAGGAAGAGGTGGTTCTTATGGTAGGTTAGTATCATAGTTTTCTGACATGTGAAATGATGTTGCTCTCAGTAAATATACCTCCAAACACGCCATTTTATTGGGCTATTTTGCTAACTAGTGGATTTACTTGTCCATATATTGATGCGATTTTTCAATATTAAAATTACGGAGGTCGATGGACTTGCACCTTGAAAATATTCATTTTGTTCTTTGTGGCCTTAAGTATTGCACTCGTTTTCCCTCACTCTTGTGCCAACGCCTGTTTGGATTGGAGGATGAGCTTGCAACAGGCGTGTATTAACACTCCACCAGGGGTGTATTGGATTTACAATGCGCGTTGTGTACGGTATGCAAACTACGTTGATCCATATGTTACGGATAACTTATGAGCTTTCTTTGTGCAACTTCCTGAAGCAAGATAGCAACTGGTAGAGCTATAGTATGTGAACATGTCCCTCTAGAATTGTGCACTACTCCTCCCTCTAAAGATTGTACACTCTAAATGTTTTTCGGTTTTTAGATGTTACCTGTATGGGTGAGTTCCATCTCGATGGTTCAGTTCCTTAGTCATTTCCTTGTTGAGTGGACTTTGAACTCTTGTCGTCGAAAGGCTACTCGGTTGTTGAACCAGTAGTTTGGATGAATTTTATTAAACCTTTTTAGCTCTTAGATTTGCTGGTTTGTTCTCGTGCTCTCTTTCCTTGTTTTCCTTGTATCTGAACAAACTTGTTTTCCAGAGCTGATGGATGAGGAACAGCTGCGCACCATAAATCATTTGTGTAGATTGCCCAAAGATATTTGAGTTGAGCTTCTTGGTGGGGGATCCAACAAACAGGCCCTAAACTCCGACCTCTCCTCGGTGCTTTGAGCCTCGCTAGTGATCACGGGGCCTTGCCGCAGCAGCACCACCCCGAGGATTGCCGCGGCGGATCTTGGAAAGTGCACATAAACACTCGCGCTCCGGGCGGAGCCCCTCAAAAATGTCTCCGAGTCCGACTTCTCCGGGGCGCGCGCGCATGGAACCCACGTCGACGCGCTCCGGTCCGGCGCCGGCCACGACCAGGACCATGATACAGTAAGACTGACCGCAACAGCTGACTGTAAACAACCCTGGACTGTAAATTTAGAGGGATTTGGCGCCTGCACCCGCTGCAACAACATCCGGTAAAAGGACCGGCATCTTCCAGGTCGCGCCTCCTCTCCGCCAAATCTGGGGGGCGGCGTCCCGTCCGCCAAATCCCCTCTCCCGTCGCAGTGACCACTCCCCCGTCTGCTTCCGCCACCGCAGCCGCGAGCTTCGTCGGCCCTTCCGCATCCATTTCGCGACGCCGGTCACCGTCCACCATGCTCCTGGGCGCTCCGCCGCGCAATTCCATTCCCACCGTCACTCGTCGCTGTACCCGCCGCCAATGCACGGCCGTGTGGCCTCCCTCGGCCTGACATCGTCCTCCGGTTCCGGTTCGTCGTCGTCGTCGCTGGCCGGCGGCTCCCGCGGTCCGAGAGCGATGGCAGCCCTGTACGACGAGTTGTGCTCGATCCGCTGGTCGAGCGCTCAGTACATCGCCCAAATGGACGCCATGGCGAGGCAACCGAGTCCTCTCCTCCACCTCCAGGGCAGGCAGCAGCTTCTTCAGTGCAACATTCTGTAGGTTGTATTGCAGCATTCTGTAGGTTGACTGATGAAGAAGTTGAACTCGTAGCTGCCAATCCTCACGGTGTGATGTATTTTCAGGTGTGTTGTGCACAGCTTTGGCATTTTGGTTGTTGGCTGTTCTGCAGTCTGGTAGAATGCTTTAATACATTTTGATTGTTGCTGTTCAATCTGATCATGTAGTAAATGTGAGACTATATATGATACTGTTGTTCAGTTCTTCTCATACTTTTATTCTGTAGCTAATGTGAGATCAGCACTGGAAAAAAATGAGAGCATGGCTAGGCAGCATGTGAGCAGGTCAGAAATTCTTTGCCTGGCCGGTTCCTTTGATCTACAGATGTTTACTGTGAAGAAGTGCTGAATCCAACAAAGAATGTGTGAAAACCTGAATTTTGCCTCGCGGTCACAGATCCTGGTGATCAGGAATAAAATGGCGCAGCCACATTTTCTCTGAAAAAACATGATGCAACCACTGAAATCTTTGGAAAGCAATTCATACAGTGTGTAATTACAGAGTTTCAGTTCAGAACTCAGAAGGTACTGAGCTGAAATGAATGAAACTCAGGGTACTGTTAATTCTGAGAAGCATGGGTTTGTATTCTACCTCAAGATATGTAAATTTGTATTGTACCAAACTGAAGTATCTGGTGACTGTATGATCATGTGGTATTGATGAGAGAAATCCATGTGGCATGCTTGCAACACCTGTAAACTGAAAATTCAGTATCAATCCTGTTTGTACTCTGAAGCATGGGTTTGTACTCTGTCAAAGCAACACTTGTAATGATTATGAAAATTCAGCATGTGGCAGCTCAGTCCTGTTTCCAGGATTTATAAGAAGAATACTTTTAAATGTATTTCTGAAATTCCATTGCTTTTTCTGAAATGTATATCTGTTTTTCCAGAAATGAAATGTATACTGATGGCTATTAGAACCAGTCACAATTCCATTGCTTTTTCTGAAATGTATATATGTTTTTCCAGAAATGAAATGTTACTTATTGGGTGACTGAAATGTGTATCTGGTGACTGAAGTGTTACTTATTTGGTGACTGAAATGTATATGTGCTGAATGAAATTTGCGCACCTGTTAATTGCTGCATAAAACTGAATGAACTATTTTCAGTGTGGCTTTAAGATGTTCACACGATCTGCTACAAGGAAACTGATTTGTTATACAAGAATTCAAAATAACTGAACTGAATTTTCCTTGCTGAATTATATACAGTGATGATACTCAATGAACAACTCTTATTCTTGTATGATTATATATATAGAAACAGTACAACTCTCATGAATTCCAGGGACAATTACATTGACAGCTCTAGGGACAATTACATTAATAATTACAAAGTACAGGAGGTTTCAAAAATTACAACAAGATTCACAAGATTGGTGCCCTGCAAACAAAAAGCTTCAATATTGGCTCTGTACACTACCACTATCAGCTACGTACGACCAGCAGGGCAGCACCGAGCATCAGTGGTTGCCCTCTACGTCGTGAGGAGCTTGAATTGCAGAGGAGCGTGAGAGCCTTGGCTTTTTCTATCGCAAGTTGGAGAGAAAGAAGGCCGCGTCGCTTCGCGTCACGGCGTGCGTACTTGACGCTGCAGAAGCGAAGGTGGCCTCCAGCCCGACGCGCGCCGCCGCGACGTCCACCGGCGCGCCCAACCCGATGACGGCCACGCTGTAGCAGTTGAAGTGCCGCTCCCGGAACAGCCGCTCCCGGAACAGCCGCCCCGCGGCACGCCGGAGCAGGGGAGTGCGGGAGGCGGCGGTGCCGGAGCAGGGGCGCGCCGAGCAGGGGCACGTCGAGCCGAGCAGGGGCGCGGGAGGCGGCGGCGCCGGAGCAGGGGCGCGCCGAGCAGGGAGCGCGAGAGGCGGCGGTGGGCAGCGGATGGAGGAGCCGATACAGGTGACTGTTGCAACGAAATCGAATTTGGAGGATGGAATCTTTTAACAAGAGATGTGAAATATTCCTTTGGAAGGTGAAAAGTAGAGGCTATTGCTGCGGTCAGTCTAAGTCCCCTTTATCAGGGCGCACGCCGCCAAACCATTGCTCGCCATGCCCAAGCTCTAGCAGCCGGTCTGGGTCTTTCGCCTCCCAGCTGAACATCCGTAGCGTGGTCGTCGTGCGACGCAACAGGCGGTGAGCGGCGACATCTAGGACTGCGGGGTTGAAGGATATAGGGGCAAAGAACGCACGGTGCGTGGCAGCGCTCCGGGGAGCCGCCGCAAGGCACGGAGGTTGCGTTCCTGGCAGGGGGTGGTCGCTATTTCGAATAGCGACCACCCCTTGGGTATTTTCTAGCCATCCGATAGGACCTGTGCGGCCTAGATTAGTCCAAGTGCAAGGCGTTCTCCTGCTCATCGCAGCCGTGAGCCAAACTCTTTGCGCCGTACCGCGCCGACGACGAGAGCATGCGGGACGGCCTCATCATCTCGTTAGCGCCGCACGGCGAGCTCCGCAAGCTGTGCGTCACCAAGCTACTCGGCGCGCGGCGCGCCAGGTCGCTCCGGCGGGGGCCGCCAACCTCGTCGCGTCCGTCGTCGCTGTCCCACCAGCCCGTGAACGTCAGCGCCCTCCTCGCACGTACGTCACCGACGCAATCGTGCTCGCCGTCGTGGGGCGACCGGATCCGGGACCCCGACGCGTTCTCGGAGAGGCTTGATCGAGGAGGGCGTCAAGAGTCAAGGTGGCCGCCGGTTTCAGCCTCGCCGACCCAGCTCATGGACGCGCCTGTACGGCAACTAGGAGAATCTGCGCCTGCACGCGGCGGTGCCTCCCGCATTAGTGCCAGGAGGAGACGCGCGGCGTCCTCGGCTACTACGTAACACGTGGGCGATCGGCGGCGACGCCGAGGAGTTCAGGCCGGAGCGGTTCGAGGACTTCAGGGGCACGGACTTGGAGTTCGTGCCGTTTGGCGCGGGGGAGAATGATCTGTTCCGGAGTCACACGCTCGGCCTGGCCGTCATGGAGCTCGGTCTCGCCAGTATCCTCCCCCTTCGACTTGGAGCTCCCTGGTGAACTGGACATGGCCGAGGCGCTTGGGATCGCGGCGACAAGGAAGAGCAACTTGTGGCTGCACGCCACCGTGCGCGTACCGATTCCTTCTAGTGTCTAGACACTGGGCTAAAATGCTGTAGCGCGAACGGAGGCTAGCTAGTCGCATGTCTCTCTAGGCACTGAAGCAATCAGCTTGATTATTTGCCATGAAAAATAAAGAGTAAAGTGCATCCTAGGTTCTTAAACTAGTTTAGGGTTCTTATCTAGGTCCATAAACTTTTCAAACGAAGATTTGAGTCCCTAAACTATTTTATTGCTCTCATTTGGGTCCATAAACTTTCAAAATGAAGATTTAGATCCCTAAACTATTTCAAGGTGCTTATATGGGTCCATAAAATCTCAATGAAAATTTTGTACGGATGTTCCATCGCCGCAAGCTCCAGAACCACCGCTGAGCAGCCAAGAGCCCTCCGTCTCCGTCAAAATGCTTTTTCATCGGTCGTCCTTAGATCAAGTTGCACAACACCATCATCTAATGTCGTCCTTAGCCATCGCCCCCTGGTCGCAATATTCATCTAGTCGCGCTTGAAAAAAGTCCTAATATCGAACCCGTCAAAGCGGTCGATATTAGCGGGTATTTGGACCGGTATAATATGTTGTTTCTTTTGTACCTTTCAAATCACCGGATTTGTGTAAAAATATCGAAACCCACGCAATTACCAAGCTGACATGTCATGTCATCATGATTTGTGTGCAAGCCACATTTTGTATAGCTACTTAGCCAATAAACAAGATTAGAGATCCAAATCTTTATTTTAATAGTTTATAGACTCAAATGAGAACACATGAATAGTTTAGGGACCCAAATCCTTATTTTAAGAGTTCATGGACCTAGACAAGAACCACGGAATAGTTTAGGGATTCAAATCTTCATTTTAAGAGTTTATAGACCTAGATGAGAACCACAAAATAGTTTAGGGACCTGGGATGCACTTTACTCAAAAATAAAATTTCTCCATCTCAAATATATATATGTAACAATATCTATGAAAGACTGACAACAAAATTCACTGATAAAACTATGTTTAATAACTGATACTACACATTATCAGACTCGAGACTATTCTAGGTGCTCGTAAAAATCCCGACGAAAGACCTCTCTACGGATCCAAAGTATAGCTTGCCGTCTTGTCTCTGCACCACCTCGGACAGGCTGATAGTCGTCGGACCTCTTATCTCTTGCAATTTCTCACCTTGGCCTCCAATCCTAATAGCAATCATGTGTTTATCATTACGCGGGTACTCGATCTTCTCCCTGTTGAGCGCAACCCAATATCCCCCGTACCCGTCTTGTCTTACATTGTCGGGATATCCACGTAAGTAAGCAAACGTTTCGGACTTGCCAGCCTTGGGTTGTCCTGTAAGCCAAAATTTGTGCAGCTTGCATGGTCCCGTAAGTGCGACGATCAGATGACTTCTGTCGGAGCTAATAGCAACGCCGTTGGGGTATGGCAACCCAGACTGAAGAACGGTAACTTGGTTTGTCCGTGGGTTGTACTTCAAGATGCGTCCCGTGGAGTCGCTTGTTGTTGTCACCTTCTGGTGATCAGCACGTGTGTACGTTGTGCTGCTGTCGGTAAAATAAACGTCTCCCGTGACCTGGTCGACGTCCACCCCGTTCGTGAACTTGAACGGCACACCATCGGCTTCTGTCGCCAGCACCGTGGCCTCCCCGCCGTCCTTGCCGACGCGCATCAGCCCCATGTACGCATCGGCGATATACAAGTCGCCGGACGCGTTATGGAAGCGTAAGCCCAACGGCCGGCCGCACAAGCTCTCCGTGGCTTCCGACGGAAGATCAGAGATAGGCGACGGCTCGCACTGCTTGTGTTTGGCGTAGCTCGGGCTGTACGCGAACGTCTTCCAGCCAGCGGCTTCGCCGTCCCACCTGAGGACCCGGCCGTCGGAGGCGCTCACGTAGGGTCCCCCGCCGTGGTCGTCGAACGCGACGCTCTCGGGGCCGAACACATTGTCGGGCAGCTCCAGCCGCTGCGCCCCGGTCGCGTCGATGGCCTTGTTTGCGCCGGGCCCTACGCGAGCCGCCGCGGCGGAGGGAACGAACAGCAACAGGAGAAGCGAGATCGTGGCGAGGAGAGGCAGCTTGGACGTGCTCCCCATCATGTTGCTGCTGTTATGTCGTCGATTCTTTGTTGCTGGCTGCTGCTGTTGTTAGCGATTGATGCGTGTTCTTCTGGTTTGGTCTTGGTGGAGGAGAACGGCACCCGGCCTCTGGTTTTATTGCTGACGCCTGGTACTCCTCAGTACGAATCGGTGGCAGCACCCAGTCTAGTTCCGGGCCGAACGAGACCGAGAATCCATATCAGTTTCGATGAGAATCACGTGCCTAATCCTATTACCCCATGGGATTCTCATCGAAACTGTCATCACGGCACGGGCATCTGAACATAATAGACATGAGTCCTGCTCGGCTTCAGAGGACAATGTCTCTCTAGGCACAGTTTGAACCAGGAATGTTCTTGAACTGAAATCCTGAAATTTGAGGAATCCTTGCTTGCATCTCCTTTTGAATTTTGTGTCGTGGGTCCAACGATTCAGAACTTTAGAACGAGTACGTGCACACGCGTCTTGCAGTTTCCTAGAGCACAATGGGCAATCTCTGTCTGTGTGGGCGAAAAAAAAAAAAATAGATTGCGTCCATCTTCCCATAGTTGGCTGGTCTGGCCAGTTCCACAGTCGTCTCTATTTCAGGCCTTCAGGGGATAATCTCCACAACGGTCTGAAGCTATCTTGCTCGTAGCTATGCATGCTAGAGTAGCAGTCCTGTCCACATGCTTTGTGTTTGACTATATAATAGGAGAACATCCCATCTGCTATCGCAAACTTTGATCCCATTTATAGTACTTTAAATTGAAGATGTATAATTTTTTTCTCAGACTATAATAGTAACACCTATAGTCGAAGACTGGAGAAGGTATTTCTTCGCTCGGTTGTAGTATGTGTTTTCTTTTCATGTTTCCCAGGCATGAAAAATTATCATGCCTCTAGCAAACAATTATGCATAGGAAGATATTCTAATGTTGTTAAATATTTCCTAAACAAACGGGTCAAAAAACCCTTTTGGTAACTCCGCTGGTCGACGGAAGAGGGGGGGGGGGGGGGGGGGGCGGGGGGGGGGGGGGGGCATGTGCCCTACTAATTTTAATTTGTCCTTTGTAAGGTTTAGTATTGTGGGTGCATTTATCAGCTTACCGTTCCGAAACCAAACCAAATCGATTTAGTGCGTACTTTGGCAGCTGCACGGGCGCGACACCAATACCTACACAAAAGATCAAAGCATTAGTAACCCCAGACCATCCGTAAAGTTTTCACAAGCATTAGTAACTCCAGTCTTTCGCTAAAGTCCATCTCTTGTGCAAGCCCTGCCACGTGACGATGTGAGTACACGATCTCCAATCAAAATCGAAATCGATTCACGTTTGCGTGCTTCCGACCCTCTGTGAGAGTCTGACCATCATGGTTCACGAAGAAGCACAAATTTCACATCGTGTTGCTGGCTTGGCATGAAACTCACCAGCGTGAAAACGGGATCTTAACGATCGTCCTTGATCAATTTCACATCCTTAATCGTGAGATGATAAGTAACAAAAGATGATTTTTCACATCAATGATTTGTTATTGAAAAGGGAAAACAAGTCCATGTAAACATGTCACGTATATCAATTTTTACTCGAAACACGTCTTCATAGCTTCTGATTAGTTTTCCCGTAGAATGAAAACACTGAAATAATAAACTTAAACGGATATATTCACCATTGCATGCAAAATTCTAACTCTGATAACAAATCTTCCTAAAATCATGGAAGACCTATTACCTCCTAAGAGGTAAAAGCTCACCGATCTAATTAAATTGGACGGTCCACAATTATTTCAAGGTACCGTAAAAGTAGCCTAATATTATGGTTTAGAGATGCATTTATCAACTTGCCGTTGCCAAACCAAACCAAAACGATGAGCCATTTCAAAGAACAATCTCTCTTACTCGTCTTTTTCTCCGCTGTCGATGGATTTCCGTCAATAATAGCGAAATATGTTTAACCATTGGTTAATGTATGTCGGGGAAGCCTCGAGAGCGCTAGGAGGAAATGAACGATCTGGAACACAACGGATCTACGGCACAGCCCGGGTTTCCTCTCTCTTGTCACCGACCTCCGAGGTTGTCATCGTTCAAACTCCGATACTTTGTTGGCACTCTGAGCCTCATGATGACCACAGGATCACGGGGAGGGAGGACTTCTTGGCCCATGGGCACCCACGTCGACGCGTCACGGCCGGTCCGGCCACGTTGTCCACAACCACTTCGAAGCCGGCGTCCGCCAGACCAGAGCAAGGTTCGTACAACTGGACCTCTTTTTTCAGCTAAGCTTGGCACACACCGACCAGCCGTTTTCTGACATGCTCCTTTCCAGCAGCCTGTCGATCCGGTCTTTCTCCTCCAGCTGAATGTCCGTGGCGTGCTCGTCGCGCGACGCAAGAGAAGCAGAAGTTGCTAGGACTCCGGAGTGAGTAAGAGAGATGCGAGGAACGTATGGCGCGTGGCGGCGCTCCGAGGAGCCGCGGCCAGGAGCGGAGACGGGCGTTCCTTGCGACTCCGGGGGTGGTCGCTATTTCAAATAGCGACCGCCCCCTGGGTACCTGCTAGCCATCGGATACGAATTGTGCCGCCTAGATTAGTTGAACCGCGGGGGCCGTCTTCCTCATCAGGCTCGCGCGCCGCAGGCGGCAGGCCGCTGGCTCAGGAGAAGCAGAGCGGCGGCTGCTCACCAGACAGGCGACAATGACGCACCGGTTCGTCCTCCTGCGGACGTTTCCTCCGGCGTTCTCCCGCTCATCGCAGCCGCGAACCGAACTCCTTCCACCGCACCACGCCACGGCACATCGCGAACGCGTTCCCGGCGCTGGAGCCAGGCACCGGCGTGAGGCTTCCTGGTTATGAGGCTTAAGGACTGACAGCGAACGGGCCTCTCGAGCTCGGCAATCTCTCGGTGCGCCGGACGGGGGCGCGACCGACACACACTTCGACATCATGCGACGGCAAAAGTCGCGTGCCGCGGTGGACGGAAACATGCAACACGGCATCACGAGGCGCGCGCTTGCCGGTTTGGGGAGTTGGGGGCTTTCATTCAGTGAGCGACGTGACTGGGTCGGCACCTGGTGCCGGCCGATCGACGCGCGCGGCGGCGTCCGTGCGGCTGGTTGAGGAGTCCGGGTCAGTGACCTCAGTAGTCAGTACGCGAGGGCACTAAGACCTGATGAAACGAGGCGTCGTCTCATTGATCATCCATGGCACGAGCCCGTAATGTTGTGCGAAACTGGAAAGAATGCTAGTAGCGCCGAACAGATTTGGTGTGCGGTCCACAAGCCATTTCAGGCAAGAACCCCATAAACGTTGTCAAACAACTCGAATTTTTATGCCGCGATTTGCACAAGTGTTCGTTCAGCTGAAGAGCGAGCCCCGTTGCTAACTTAGGAACGTTCGTTTTGTGGTTCTGCGTGTGCAAACATGAAAGCGAGCCGCTTGATTCGCCATGCTCAATCGGACAAACTAAGAGCACTCATTTTAATAAGGTATGAAAAATTCATAGAACGACATTAAGTTTACAACATTTGATCATGACCAAAACATAACTATAAATTACTATCTAAGAAATTTGTAGAAAACCTAGACACTCAAGTGCTAACAATGCTTACATATGACAACTCAACCGATCCGAGATATATTTTCCCTTCTTCCCTCTCCACGACCTCGGTCGGTCTTACGCTCTTGGGACCCCTCATGTCCTGCAACTTTTCACCTTTAGCTCCAATCCTAATCGCCAACAAGTGGCTATCCTTACCATACGGGAGCTCATACTTCTCACGGTGTAGCGCCACCCAATATCCTCCCTTCTTGTCGGGCCTAATGTTGTCCGGGTATCCCGGTAAGTCGGCGAACACCTCGGACTTCCCAGCCTTGGGTCCTTGGATCCAAAACTTTAGTAACTTGCATGGACCGGTAAGTGAGACGACAAGGTAAGTCCTGTCGGCGCTTAAGGAGATACCATTCGGGTATGTCACGTCAGACATAAGCACACTGACCTTGTTGGTTTTCGGATCATACTTCAATATGCGCCCCGTCGAGTCCCCTGTGTTGGTTACCATTTGGTGTTGCGCTCGTGTGTATCTGGTGCTGCTCGATGTGAAGTAGACATCTCCGGTGACCTGGTTCACGTCCACACCATTCGTGAAGCTGAGGGGCACGCCGTCGGCCATCGTCGCTAGCACGGTCGCCTCCCCGCCGTTAGGCCCCACCCGCAGCAGCCCCATGTATGCATCTGCGATGTAGAGGTCGCCGGACTCACGATGGAATCGTAGGCCCAGTGGCCGGCCGCACACGTTCTCCGTGGCGATCGAGGGGAGGTCCGAGTCCGGTGATGAGAATGTCGAGCAGTTGTTCTTCACGTAGCTTGGGTTGTACGCGAACGTCTTCCAGCCGTTGCCCTCGCCGTCGTATTTGAGGATGCGGCCGTCGGAGATGCTGACGTAGGGTCCTGCGCCGTGGCCGTCGAACGCAACGCTCTCAGGCCCGAACATTCTTTCTGGAAGCTCCAGATGCTGCGTCTGGCTACCGTCGATGGATCTCATTACAGAGGCGCCAATGCGAGCCGCAGCGACTGAGGGCACCAGAAGCAGAACAAGGAGGAGCGAGACGGCGAGCAAAGCCGCCTTCGACGCGTTCCCCATGTTCACCGTGTCGCTGGTCGAGTCGTGAACCCGTTTCTCTCTACTTTGATTGTTGTCTTGCGCTGCGTCTTGTTTGATGTAGAACGGCATACCCGGGCTCTGATTATATTTGGCGATTCCAGTGGCTCTAAATGTACGACTCGGGGTCCAGTCCAGCAGCCGCGTTCGCTTTCGGGTCCCTTTCGCCCGATTCGTATCCTCTGCCTTTCGCCAAGGCGCCGAAGAAGGAACGGAACCGAAACCGATTCCGTATCCGTTGCCAGTTCTGTGCGATTTGCGGGGGCAATCGGCTTGGCGCCGGGGAACAGAGGAGAGTGCGCCCAAGAATAGACGCAATCGCGGGATCATCTTCCTCTTCAGGCTCGCACGCCGGAGACCAGCGGTGGAGCGATCCGAGGCGTGTTCGTGGAAATGCCGCGCCCGCTCGGCCTCCGACATTTGCCCTGCTCAGCGCAGACGATGGGCGAGCACACGAGCACCCATGTCGTCGCGCCCCGGCCACGTGATACCTGGACCACGTCGAGACCGGCGTCGACGCAGACGCACTCGCCCTCTCGAGCTCATCAATGGTATCCATTTTCCTTTTGTTTACTTCTCTCATTTCAATACGCAACTCTGACTTGAGATGACTTTTGTTGATGACGGCATGCATTGCGCTATGTTAGGAACCACGTTATCCATGATTGCGTAGGATTTGAACTTCATCTCTTCATAATCAGGTTCAACTTTTGTGTTGTAAATTGTAATCACAAATGCTGAACTTGAGTGTAGTCTACATCTACAATTCAGATTCCATCTTTTAGTTGTTCTGAATATGTAATATTCAGGAAGCGATGTAGCTAAGAAGCCTATAAGAGAGTGATCTAATAAGTTTCGTTGGATTTACAGAGGACGCTGCAAAATGGTTAGTTGATAAAAAATGGTGTTAATCTGGTTGGTAAGTAGTCTCAGAGTGCCGTCTTTTTCTGCAGAATAATAATATCTCTGGTTTATGAACGTTGTTTTTTGTCCATTTTTTTGAATTACCGTTATTCATACTTCGTAGTTCTTCTTTTGAAATCTATAACTGCTATGTGTGCATGTATAAGTTTGAACCTTTTTTTTTTGTCTTGCAACCTTAACGTCTTGATTTTGTCGTTGCTGCAGAGACCAGAATTTCAACTTCCACTATCTGAAGTTCTGAACTATGGTTCCTTTGTTAGTTTCTCAGCTTCCATATCATTTTAAATTTCTGGTTAAATTGGCTACACGTAAATTTAACATGCTATGGTTGTCAACAAGACATAAGAATCAGCTGAATATTGTGTCCTCTTTCAGCAAGAGTATAAATGGGTTTTAGACTGTCTTGATTTCAATAGAGGGGCTGCCGTACTTTTAGGTTTGGGCATCGAACAGTTCTTCTGAAAAGAGTGGGAGATGAAGATTGCAGGAGCTGCCATCTATTTTTGATCAAAAAATGGAAGGCATGTAATGGTAGAGTTTTAGGTTGTTCGTTGCTTTAGCATTTAGCATTTAGACCTGTTACATCAAAGAGAATCTTATTATTTAAGAGTATTAAATAAAATTTAATGACAAAACCTTTTTACAGATAGGTACATCTTTACGAGACGAATCTAACGAGCCTAATTAATCTATATTTTGTTACAGTGGTGCTACAGTAATGCTACAGTACCAGCGTCTAATCACGGTTTACCTACCCTCGTTAGATTCGTCTCGCGATTTAGACCAGGGGTTCTGCAGTTAGTTTTGTAATTAAACTTTATTTAATACTCTTAAATGACAAGATTCTTCCCTCTAAATTTTAGACCCCATGCAACGAACACCCCCTCAGTCTACTAGTGTTTCTCCTTGCTAGGAGATCAATCAGAGTGCCCTCACATTTCAACTTTCAAATAGTAGCGAGTCATTTGTCGCTTCCAGGCTGTGTAGAGAATCTGTCGTTTTTGCAACAGTTTGGCAATTTGTTTGAACCTAGTGGTGTGGGGAAAAGCTTTTGTGATTCGGCACAATTGCCCCTCTCTTACGCACCTGAAACTAATGGGTGGATTGGGCAATGCATGAAGTTCACATCTTATGATATGAAAACATTTGCTCTGTGGCCAATTGTAGCTTTCTAGTTATCCACCTGGTAAAAAATATTTAAATAAAGCGTTGTTTCAGGTTCAAAGCTTCAACTGACTGTCATATAGTATTACTCTTGATATCAATGATAAGGTACTCATTAGTCAGATTCAGGTGATCTTACATGGGCAAGGAAAATCAATAGTTAATCAATGCAATGTTCATTGGTGGGCGAATTCATGTTATAGCCTTATAGGAACTTGTCTTTGTTGTTACGAGGAAAAGAAAAGGCCTGCATTAGTGCGAGAGGCCCTTTGTACTTTCAGTCTCGAAAGATTGTGTGATGATAATGCTGTTGACAAACCTGATGATAATGATATGTACTTTAGCCTTCACTTTTGGTGATCTAACTTTTGTTCTAGTGGCTCTTGGAAGAACATCACACAATTTGTGCCGGTAATACAGAACATAAAGCATACTGCTTTGCAAGATGGTGAAATGTTACTTTATGTGCTGGAGGAGTATTGTTTTGCAAGCTCTCGAACTAGATGGTGCTGAGCCAGGCCTAGACATGTTGCATGGGTTGCCTTTAAGGTTGGTCGGAGCCGAGGGTTCTCCAGCCTGCTGTGATCATGTGTTTTTTCCCTCGAGGTGACTACTATGCCATCCAATGTTAATAATATCGATAAAGGTAGTGCATTGCATCCATATGTTGGTGAACTTGTGACCTTCTAGACAGATAATTTTATCTTCTGTTCATCTGTTTGTGTGGCAGAAGTATATGCAGTGATCTATGCTTAAGGAGTCTGAACTCCGTTTACAGAGTTTTCTGCAATCAAGAAAGTATTATGTATTATTATTTTATAATTCTGTAGATTTAATCCTTGTTTTGTGATGATGAATCATTCTATATTAAGCTCCGCCAGACCGCATTTCTGCACCAATATTTGTCGGTGTTTGAGATACGCACTGCTCACTCAAGTGGCTTGCTGAAAACAACAGTTTTTTGCTTATTCAACTCGATTGCATCCATCTTTCGAAAGTGGGAGACACGGAGTAGTAGCCCCAGGATCTCAAAGCCCAGTTGCACAAACATCTACAGAGAACAAAGGAGGACCTTCAACAGTTCAGATCTCACAAATGTGATTATCCAGCTTGACCTTTTCTTAGAAGAACTGTTCATACTGACTGCTCATTCAATCATTATATGTCATCCTTTCTCAAAGGATGCTCCTTTCCCTGCAGGTTACTGGCTTACTGCTACTTTTCTGATATACTCTGAGTGCAGTAGTTGCACGCGTGCTCAGACAGTCACTCGTACCGGAGGATGTGAAAAATTCCAAGTGGAATTGGGCATCGATTCTTTGCAGGATTGTCCTGATGCTGAAGATGGTGCACCTAACCTTGGGACAGGCAAGAAATTTCAGTGACATCATTGGGCCCGAGTGTTTGATTATTAATTGAACTCTCTATTGATTAATGATGAGTTGATGCGATTGCGCTGTTGTTTACACGCATTTCATTCTGTTCTCATAGCAAAGCTGCTACTAGCTTGTAAAATTATAGGGGCAACAGATCTGGGTAGGTTTTTTGGGTGGATCGAGTTATTACATATGACAAAATCTGTCTCATCTTATTGACTTAGCCGGTCCTGGGTAGTTTGTTCTTTTTCTTTGGAGAGAAAATAGCACTCCCTCGTCGGTGGTCGTATCCGAAATAACCTAATTCTCTTATTTCTTGTAGATTTTGTGCCTCTCTTTTAGGACTGCAGGATTCTCTCCTGCCTTTTGTGTAGCATCGCTAGCTTGCATCTGTTGGCGTCCGTGTATTTTTTTTCCGGCTTCATCTGTGCTTTCCGTTTGCCTTTGGCAGCCTGGGCTGCTAGCTAGATTTTAAGGACTCGTTACCAAGTTTGTACTCCATGCTTATTCTTCTTCTATAATGAAAGGGCAGAGCACCTGCCATTTTTACTTAAAAAAAAAAGAAAATAGCACTCCCTAGGATCCTGTACTATTTGGTTCCGTTCATTTTAGGTAACCAAATACTCCTAGTTGGGCTATTTTGATTCCACATCATCATCTTCTAGAATCGCCCTTTAAAAGGCAGGTACAATGGAGCTGTCTATGAGACCGTCTCATACATGTCACGTAATCTTCAGACTGCTTATCAGATAACAGATACAATGGATGATTGTTTTAGTTGTCTAGTAAAAATAGCATATTCTCTTAATTTATGGATGAGAAAATGAATGTTTTTGAGTTGTATGGCAACTACAAGTCGTATAATGGTGTGTAAGTCGTCTCATACTCCTAAATTTTAGCATTTGAGGTGGTTGCCTCGCGAAACAACCGCATCTTTTTTTTTCCTCTCTCTCTTCCACCTTATTAAAAATCCTATATAGCGTTGTACCTGCCCTACCCAGTTATTTACATTCGGTACTAGTAGCACAACAGCAGAGCAGCAAACATGCCAAATTCGACCAGTACTGCCTCTCTTCAAAATATAGGAAACGAAGGGTACAGTATCAACGCATTGTTTCAGGAGTTGCCCCTTTCAAAAAACCTGCAGCTTTCACCAGCTGGGTCAACTTTACTGTGTTTTACAATTACTGTACTACCAATCCGCAGTAGTACATTTTCTGAACTCCAAACTCGCATGGCCTGGAAAATAAGTATGGTTTCAAGATGGTGGTTGAGGAATGGGGACTAAATAAACGCATTGTTGGAAAAATGCAGATGAATGGTCGGTCAATCCATAGGAATTCATCATGTGTAAACTAACCGAATTGACTTCAAACAGTCCATATCTAATCACCAAGTTGAGGCCATCCACTTGGCAAGAGACCGAACATCCAGCAGCTTTGTATTGTCAGTTGACCTCGACCGTCCAGTTTTCAGCTTTGCACACAACACATGGCACCAAAGCACAAGCGCGTGTGCGTAAAGGCGCAACGCAAAAGGCCTCGCTTTCCCGCTGTGTTGTTGTCCATTGCGCTTGGATCCTCGCTGCTGCCGCTTGCGAGACTCACCAGATGCTGCACGAAAGGGAAAAAGGAGCCCATGTTACCCAGCGTTATCCACGGCAATGCTAGTCTTGTTACGATCGGAGGTTCATGGCTTCATGCAAGGTTGTTTGCTCCTAATGGCTTTTCAGCTTTCGAGCACCTGCACTTGCACCACACTTGGGTTTAGCTTTTCATGGTCGCTCCATCAGCATGAAGCTTCGTTGAGGTCCCATCCATGGTTTTTGGCACAACATGTAGGCTGTATCTGGTGAGATCAGAGACACGTAAAGGTCCTGGTAGTAGATCGGTAGGTGTAAAAGGACAAATGGAGGAAAGCAAAGCAATGGGTTTTTGTTTTACCAGGGCGCCATCACTGTTAACCAGCTGCCATGACTCCAATATGACCGAGTTTGATTTTACCAGCATGTGGTCGCGTTCACGGACGTGTACTGTGCGCCGCATTTATGCCGCGTTTGCACCATACGGCAAAGTCCAGGGCAGACGGTGCCCGGAAGGACTGGCACGCAGTCCACATTGAGGCATGCATGCAAGCAACGCCATAACTCGTTGCAGGTTGTTTTTCTGGAACGGTGGTTGGTTTTTTCCTGTGTTGTGCAGTGGTGGTGCTCCTTTGGCGCCGTGAAGCTGGCGTCCACTACCATCGGAGGTAAAAAAAATGCCCAGGCGCCGACGGCATCCATCCTTGGCGAACGCGGCCGCCGGCGCCGGGGACCATGCCTATCTCTCTGTGGGTGTGGATGCTAGCTAGCCGCGAGAAGAAATGGCGTGTCTTCCATGGAAATCTATTGGCCCGGCCGCTGGGGCAGAGGAGCAAAGCGACGACCCGGCAGGCAGGTGTTGCCAAGCGAGGACCACGGGTGAATTTTAGCAGGAGTTGGTGCAAATTCCGGAAGCTGTGGCACGGCCCTGTGCCAGTCGCAGGGGTGCCCGGTCGATCTACAGCCGTGGCCGTGTCCGTTCCTAGAGAGGAACCTGGATTGTTGGGACGGTTGTTACTTGTGGAGTTGTGGTTAATGCAGGGCGACGACCATTTGAGACCAGCAGGTAGATCGCGAGGAGGGGAGGGGAGGGGAGGGAATCAAATTCTGGTGTGGCAATGAATGCATTTACCATCACGTTTCTAGCGTAAAACCTGCAGGTCTTCACTCTGAAGAAAAGTATTTGGTCTTTACCGAAGTAGGAGTAACTGAAACTGAGTACCGTCGTGGCGTCGTACCACAATGGAAATCCTGGCGTGATGTTAATACACGTTTGGGCACCTTGACATTCCTTCGTTACCATGATGGCCGATGGCTTGTGACCACGCAAAAAAAAAAAAGTTGCAACGTGGTGACACGGCACACACTTGGGCGCCAAAGGATTTATTAGAGCGTGCGAGAGGCATCTCCTGCGGGGAAGAAGGCGGCCAAACGCAACGGGCGGGTGCGGGTGGTGGCGTTGTCGATTCCCTTGGCGCGGTGCATGGCACTGTGACCGGCATGTGACCGCGTGCGGCCGACCACGTATTGTCCTAACTTCTACGTAAGCGTGTCGCCAAAGATTAGGTTAGTTAATCTAGCAAATGTGTACGGACACAGTCGTTACCCGGCTCATGTGAACCTTTCACGCTAAGAGCTAGGGATCTCTGTCGTAATCTTGCGTCACACTTCAACTTGACGATGTGCTTGTCTTCATCAGCTCTGCATCTTTTCTCTCTTTTCTTTTGCGCCAGTCATCAGTTCTGTATCTGGAGGATCTGGTTGTCTGACGGTGTTAACTGGATCTGAGATTATCCAAAGTAAGTCGTATAATTTTGTACGGTATGACCGTTATTGTAGTATAAGGGCATTGTCGTCAAAAGTTAATTCTAGTGACTGTACATTTTTATGGTAACTTTGCCTTTTAGCCACAGTAATCGAGCTGCTCAACATATGGTGGGACCAACATGCTTTTCATCTGAGAAAGATAGAATGTGTTGGGCTGGCGATTATAAATAAACCCTGTTTGGGCAAGGCCGCAAGGAAGATGGACATTTGGATAAAGTAACAGGAGTAAAAATAATCTGTTTTGCCCTGATGTTTAGAGTAGCTCGTAGCATCAACCCACCCATTAATCCAGATTATATTGCAGTTGGAACCAACTTCCTTAAATCCAATGATGAAACCCTAGATGTTCCCGAGTCTATAAAATTTTCGGACAATGCATATGCACTCGAACACAAAGGACAGCAGTACTACATCATAGGAATCCCAGAGGGGCCTTTTTTTACGACACACTTTTGTCAGGTCCTTGCAAGTGCCAATATCTCGATCTCGCATCCATGCCTGTCTCACGCTCGCATCACAGTGACATGATCCCCATGTGGTCCGTCGTGCACTCATCACATGCAACGGGGCACACCAACACCTCCTTTCGTATGTTGCCAAACTGCATTATGGATCGATCTGTACTAACACTGCAAAAATCATGGTATTTCTCAATAATGACGGTATGAACCAAGGGAATGAAACGTTGGATCCCACACAATGACCGTACCGTGAGCTGTATGCTACTGAGAAACATGATGGCAAATTCGGAAATGATAATGTACGGTGTTTCACAAGAATTTCAAAGGAAACAGTTCAAATTCACAGGAAAAACACAGCAAAAGAATTTTTTTTCTTCAATCCAAACGAGCCCTAAACTTTCTCTGGATTGACACGTACCATTTGAGACCCCCCCCTCATTCAGAAAGCATTTGGCATTAGCATATTGGATCACCCAATATACATCCTTATTTGTATTAGGTTTCCATGAGTAAACAAAAAGAAAATCTGAACATATCCTCACCCTCGCGGTTGGCTTTATACTCCAATTGGATTACGTGGTCTCTTTCGTGGATAATGAGTATTGTGTATGTTAATATATACACTCATTTCGACTCGGCAACAGTTCATGTCTCGTTCATATGCTGTCGCAATTTGTACTTACTACTAGTTTCCTTTTCTTTGTACGTGTATTGTACTACACACCACATGCCTCAACGCATTTGTTTGAATTTATTTAAACGATCGTCCACAGTGCCTACGATGTTGACCTTGACCAGTTACAGACAGCTTCATTACAACACGATTACAATCAGTTTATGACCTAACTGTCCCACGTAGCATCATATTCCATGGCTGCGGTCCATAACGATTACTATATCTTTTTGTCCAACGTAAGCTGTTGGTTCCATGACGTTACAACAAACTTCAGCAGGAAATCAAACTAAGAAACAAGCCTAATCATCATCATTCCTTATGAAAGCACCGATACTCACTTAATCCTATTCATTGACACGGTATTAATGCGAAGGTCAAATGCACGTCAAAAATCCTCGCAGACAAGGTTTGCACGGCCCCACCCAACAAACGTACATGCCATGTGAAGATAAAGACATGGTCATGGCGAAAACTCACACATGTCCTGTGCCACGACGGCAAGCAAAAGTGCTCACTTCTTCACTGGTCATCTAAAGGGACACAAGAACAGCAATGCATGCATGCACGGCATCAAGATTCGATCTCGTCGTCCAGCTGCTGCCACTTTCTCTAATCCCCTTTCACATTTGAACGGGCCCTGTTTGCACAGTGGCATGACACTCGACTTTGCAACTTTCTTGTGGACCTCTGCACTTAATGGTATCAAGCTTATGGAGAAACCCACATTCAATGCATGGATCATCATCCATTTATTCCTGACGAGGACCCCCCGAGCGAGCCTGCTAACCAATCTTCATCATGGCGAGGTTTTGTCCTGTTGGTTCGCCGGCCGAGCGAACTGTTGAACTGTTGGTACGTCGTCCACATTTGCCTGGGGCTACTGAGCTTAAGAATTCTACTAGTACATCTATTTTTTCATTTCTTGTTATTAGGAAAAGTTGCTTAGATCGTGTATTTTGTGCTAACGACGAGAAAAAGACATACGGACGAGTATCGATTTTTGGTGACATGAACAAATTGCAATTTTTGGTGAGTGTACAATGCGCCAGCCAAGATGGCCAGGTGTGCCCGTGGACCGTGGTCCGGTGCTCTGAAATACGAAGGCAGCGACCGTTCCTTAAAAACAACAGCGAATTTTTAAGTGAGACGACACTGGGGTTAGCTCAAAAAGCTGAGGCGGCCAGCAGTCCGGTACAGTACCAAACTGGAAAAGCTCCAATCTTTCCCAGCTCATAATCCAGGAAAGAGACCACGTAATCGCAAATGCTATCCACAATTAACACGCACGTCACCGTCGATCGGCCGGTGCAGACACGACGCGAAACGCGACCAAGGGCAGTTCGCGGCTCAACGTCACGCTTTACGATGCCTGCCCATGATCTCTCGCTGGCTTCGGCAGCACTGGCGTCGCCGCGCCCAACCGTCTGCTGTGCCGAGCAGGCAGCATCGGTAGTATCTTTTTTTTTTTTTTTTTTTTTTTTGATACGAAGCATCAGTATCAATACAGGATGGGAGAGCGTAGCGGGCGAGACGGCGACGTGTGTACCGCATGCCGGCTCGCGGGCCCCAGGAAGTGGCAGGAGAACTCGAAAATTTATAGCGCCCGGCAGCCGTGCCGGAGGCTCGAAAAAACCGGCGTTTCCGTGCGATTTCACGGCCGTTTTGGGGGTTTCGGCTGTTGCGCTTGCGGCCTCGCGTTCGTTCGCTCGTTCCCACGCCTCACCACCCCACGCGGCCACCCACCCCGGCCTCGCCTTCTTTATTCCGCTCCACTGACGCTGCTGCCCCGGCCTCACATGCCATTGCCAACCTCCCACTGCTCCTCCTGCTAGCTTGCTTGCTTCCGTCTCCGCCTGCTGAGGAGAGGGCTGTACAGTCGCGAGTGCTGCGGCCGACCGGACCGGGTCGCGTGTCAACGGTTGCTGTGCCGCCGGCGGGCGAGCTAGGGCGAGAAGAAGGGGCCAGTCATGTCGCCGTCGGTGGTGCTGGGTGCATAGGTTAGCAGCTGGAGCGGCTGATGCGGCGGCGGGCGGCGGCCATGGAGGGAAGAAGTGGCGGCGGGGTGGCTAGGGTGACGGCGGTGGTGCTGTTCCTGCTCCTGATGTGCGGCGGCGCGTGGGGGCTCAATGCCGACGGGATGCTGCTCATGTCGTTCAAGAACGCGGTCACCTCCGACCCGCAGGGCGCGCTATCCGGGTGGAACTACAACGCCGCGGACCCGTGCTCGTTTAACGGCATCGTGTGCACCGGCTACCCGGAGCCAGGCGCCGCCGCCGCCGTGACGTCGGCGTCCGGCGACGGGAACGGCACCGCGGCGGCCGGGGGCCTCGGCATCAACGCGTCGCTGGCGGCGGCGACGGTGTCGCGGGTGATTAGCCTGGTCCTCCCCAACGCGCAGCTGTCCGGGTCGCTGCCGGCCGACCTCGGCCGCCTCGAGCACCTGCGCCACCTCGACCTCTCCGGGAACAGCCTCAACGGGAGCAACCTCCCCGCGACGCTCCTCAACGCGACCGAGCTCCGGGTGCTCTCGCTCGCGGGGAACGGCATCGCCGGCGAGCTCCCGGACGCCTACGCGCGCGGCCTCCAGGAGCTCAACCTCTCCGGCAATGCGCTCGCGGGGCGCCTCCCGGCCGCGCTGTGCAGGCTGCCGAGCCTCACCGTGCTGGGCCTCGCGAGCAACCACCTCGCCGGCGAGCTCCCCATCGGCGGGCTCGGGGCGCTGGAGCTCGTCGACCTGAGCAACAACCGCTTCAACGGGTCCCTCCCGTCGGACTTCGGCGGCGCCCGGCTGCGGCTGTTGAACGTCTCGTCCAACAACCTCACCGGCGCTCTGCCGACCGAGATGTCCGCCGTCGTCCCGGCGAACGCGACGCTGGATTTGTCGCGGAACAACCTCACCGGCGCGGTCCCGCAGGCCGGGGCGTTCGTCGTGCAGCCGGCGGCGGCGTACGAGGGCAACCCGGACCTGTGCGGGCCGCCGCTGAAGCAGGCGTGCTCCATCCCGTCGTCGCTGTCCAACCCGCCCAACGCCACGGACTCGCCGCCGGCGTTCGCGGCCATCCCCAAGAACCCCACCACTCGCGCCCCGCCGGGCGCCGACGGGACGCCGCAGGCGCCGCGCGGCGGGCAGGAGAAGCTTCACCCCGCTGCGATTGTCGCCATCGTCGTCGGAGACATCGCCGGCGTCGCGCTCCTCTTCGCGCTCTTCTTGTACGCTTACCACGTCAGGAAGAAGCGGCGGCAACGGCGGGAGGAAGACCCGATGCCGTTGCAGCAGAAGAGCATGCGAGTGATGGACGACGGGGTCAAGACACTAGACATCGCCGGAAGCAAAGAAGAGAGAGCGTCCACATCGATGGCGTGCTGTATTGGCCGCAGGAACGACAGCTCGGACAGCTCCGAGTGCTCGGTGTCGTCGGACGGCGAGTCTGACGACGGCGGGGACTTCAAGAATAGGGGAAGCCTGATCGGCCGGAGCACTCCGCGGGACCACGGCAGCAAGAAATACAACCCGCAGCAGCAGCAGCAGCAGGCGCCGCCCGCGCCGGCGACGCTGGTAACCGTCGACGGCGACGGCGAGCTCGAGATGGAGACGCTGCTCAAGGCGTCGGCATACATCCTCGGCGCCACCGGGTCGAGCATCGTGTACAAGGCCGTGCTCGCCGACGGCACCGCGCTCGCCGTCCGGCGCATCGGCGAGAGCGGCGGCGCCGACAAGCTCAAGGACTTCGAGGCGCAGGTGCGCGCCGTCGCAAGGTTCCGACACCCCAACATCCTCCGGCTGCGTGGCTTCTACTGGGGCGCAGACGAGAAGCTCCTCATCCATGACTACGCCCCCAATGGCAGCCTCGCCAACATCGCATTCAGCAGTAAGTTGCCTTCGCCATTCTCAGTACCACTTGCTTAACTGAATTTCATTCAAGCAGTTAATAGTTTGCATTAGAAAGTTGCTTGATTTGATCCGACATCTCAACAGAACTAGCGGTTCAATTGTACTCCTGCTGTACAATTCAGGGTGCGTTCCGCGTTTTAGAGGCTAAAATTTAGAGGGGTCTAAACAAAAAGAATTTTGTCTTAAATAAAGTTTAATTATAAAACTAACTGCAGAACCTCCTCTAAATCGCGAAATGAATTTAACGAGGGTAGTTAAGCCGTGATTAGACGATATTTACTGTAGCATCACTGTAGCAAAACATAGATTAATTAGGCTCATTAGATTCGTCTCGTAAAGATGTACCCATCTGTAAAAAGGTTTTGTCATTAAACTTTATTTAATACTTTTAAATAATAAGATTTTCTTTAGAGCTAAATTTTAGAGGGGTGCACCGAACGCGCCCTCATTCATTTGCAACGGCTTTGAGTCCTTTGTAAAGGTGTCACCTTTACTAATTGCACTGTGCTACAGCTTGAATGCGCATCAGAAGTACTACCTCATCTACTGCTAAAGCTTAATCAATCGTACTGGTTATCGGAAGTAATGGTACATAATTTGTCCTTGATTTAACAAATCATTGCATTTTGCTTGAATTCGTCATTGCTTCTTGGTCCTAGTAGTACCGTTCACTTACAAATCAAGCAAAATTCTGAAAGAGCTGTAGTACTTGTCTACTTGACACTCTACGTAGTGCATTGTTAATGACCGGCTGAGTGCGCTGCTTCTGCAGGGCGTTTCGGGGCGTCGTCGCCGCTGCACCTGAGCCTTGAGACGCGGCTACGGATCGCGCGCGGCGTGGCGCGCGGGCTGGCGTTCATCCACGAGAAGAAGGGCGTGCACGGCAACCTGAAGCCGAGCAACATCCTGCTGAGCGCCGACATGGAGCCCTGGATCGGCGACCTCGGCCTGGACCGGCTGCTGTCCGGCGAGGCCGTGGGCCACCGCGCCGGCGCGTCGGCGCGGCTGTTCGGGAGCAAGCGGTCGATGCACTCGACGAGCAGCCTTCCCGACCTGTCCCAGATGCCCGGGCCAGGCGCGAGCCCGTGCGGGTCGGCGTCGGCCGCGACGTCGTCCGGCGCGGCGCCGCCGCCGTACCAGGCGCCGGAGTGCCTCAAGAACCTCCGGCCCAACGCCAAGTGGGACGTCTACTCGTTCGGCATGGTGCTCCTGGAGCTGCTCTCCGGCCGGGTCTACTCGGAGGTGGAGCTCTGCCAGTGGCACGCCGGCCTCGTCGCCGAGGAGCGGGGCCGCGTGCTCCGGATGGCCGACCCCACGCTCCGCGGCGAGGCTGACGGCAGGGAGGACGCGCTGCTCGCGTGCTTCAGGCTCGCCTTCGCGTGCTGCGCCATGGCGCCCAGCAAGCGGCCCGCCATGAGGGACGCCGTCGTGGCGCTCGAGAGGACGGCGCCGGGCGCGTCGAGCAGCAGCAACGTCGGCATTCCTTGATGAGCGAACACAGAAACCTTGTAGCGTTTGTTAGTAGTAAATCGAAATAATTTTACTACAAGGACGGTGACAGTGCGATATCACTAATGACAAGGCTGTGTTTGTGTGTTAGAGAGTGTGTAGATTTGTGTCACTAATTTTTGAGGTGTTACGAAATTATTAACCTACTAATCCTCTGTTTTTGCGATTGTGAATTTCCGATGGCTACAGAATCATGCATTCTTTGTTTCTTTTTTATCTTGCTCTTGGCCTGTTGGGCATCTAAAGATTGCCGCGTGCTTGTTCAAGGTTTACTGGTCTCAGTGACTTTTCAGATTAACGATCTACTCACACCGTCACACGATTAACGGTTCTGATGCACCGAATTGGGGCGATAGAAACAAAAACGTCGGCAAGGCGAACAGGTTCAATTCGGTGCACGGGAGGGAGGAGGCCAGCAAGGTTTTGGAATTCTAGGCACTAGCAGCCAGGAAGCAGCACCGACATGTCTCCACGCGGCGGCCGGGTCCGGTGCACGGACGCGACGAAATGTGGTGCCCCCCGTGTCTCTTCTCTGCGGCGGCGACCAGCGAACTCGAGGTTACTGTTGCTGGTCTTTCTCGTATTCCTTCGGGCCATTGCATTGCTGCCATGGCTCGCCGCTCTCGAGATGGAAATGGACCACGAGAGGAGAGAGAGATTTCTGAGCGGGATGATGCAGAAGAGCATCGTGCTTCGAGCATATAACAGGCAGCCGTGTCGGGCGGGGGTGGTAGGGGTTTTTCTGCCGGCCTGGCCTGCAATGCTCTGCCTTCGCGCCCTCGCCTCGTTGCACGTGATTTCCCCAGAGTTCAAGCAGTAAACTAGTACAGCTAATCCAACTGGTGACAGGCTAATAACATCCCGTACAGTACACCCCGGGTAACAAGAGGTTAAAAACATGGGATAAGGCTTTCTGGCATGCGCCCCAATGACATGCTACCGTCACAACTCCATGACAAAATGGAGGGAGGGAAAGTCAGTCAAAAACTTGTGAAACAAGGCTCTTAAAGATGGTCAGCATGAACTGATCCTCTGGTCAAGGGGATCAAAGGAGTGTGGCATTAAACAGAGGAACAGAGAATGTGCCTAAACATGCTTCAACTACACTGCTAATGTCACATGCATAGCATATGCTGCTGTGCAAGCTGCATTACTCAAATAGACAAGCTTGACCAACGGGCCAAGGATGCAAAAAATAGACAAGCCGATCCTTAACACAGGTTTATCACCAGAGAACCAGTCAAAACAAGCAAACACGTTCCCCCATTGGAGCACTAATGCGCAGGTAAAATAACTGAAGATGGAAGTAAACAGGCTGACAAGAATAAGATAACGGATTATCATAAGTCTCTGTCCCAGCAAATCCAGCTTGCAGCTCTTCACCATCATATCAGCATTATCAGGCATTAGTTTACTATACAAGAACTAGTACTACATAAATAAGCGTGAGGAAGCTTAAGCGGATCTAACACCACGTGTAAGTTAGGCACTCAAGGCGAGCAAACCAAGAGAAACAGGATGCAAAAAATAAAACATTTTGTATAAAAAAATCTACAGGGTAGAACTCTGAATCGAGCTCAACATGTATCTATTTCCTTGATGCAGACATTCTCCATTGCTCATCAGAGGGCAGTCTGCCGTCATCAGGTTTAGTAAAACCAATACTCCATGTTATCAGCTCAGCTGCCCAGGATTCTGAGAGCCAACAACAAGAATCTTCAGTCTACACTAGCAGGTGGTCAAGCATGACTTCTCCTTGTCAGTTGATCAGGAACTTCTGTTGGAATCATCCGGGGGGTTGATCTTGGATTTAGTACTTGATCACATGATGCCGCAGCCACAGTTCATACATAACCATGTGAAACGCATCATACGGGATGGGAGGTGAATGCCACTCGAAGTGCTTCTGGACCTGCAATTCCAGCTTGACTTCTCAAACATAGCAAAGTAATATCTCAATTCTTAAACATAGTGGATGGAAAGGATGTGAATGCCACTATGATATTTTCTTTAGTCAAGAGGTAACTACAAACAAGTTAAAATTTCAAAAATGATGTTACTAGTGATCTGTGAATGCCCTGTTGCATGCCACGCTTTGTTACTCGAGATTAATATACCTTCACAAGAGCCTTGTGTAATGCAACAAACTCATCCTGTAATATAGACTTCAAAATATGTTTCATCTGGTATACATCACTCTCCTTCAGTACAACTGCAAACTTCCTCCAGTCAAGGACATCACTGAAAGGTAGGTCATAATAGTCTGACAAAATAACTGCAACGATGAAAATATGATTAGAGACGAAGATATTGGAAACCATGATTTATATCTTATTTCGCATACCCATGATGATATTAATAATCTTATATGATACTAACCTGGAACACAACCATAGTGGATAGAATCAGTGATACGAGCACTATTAACTTGGGAACCACCAGGGCATATGCAATACTTGGTATGATAAAATTGCTTCTGATAAACTAATTCTCCAATAGCTCTGTTAATACGATTGTTGCTGATAGCAAGTTCTGTATCATTCTCCCAAAGTTGTGCTAAGATTACTCTTATTTTGGAATTGCGATGACCAGCCCAAAAGCCAAGAATGTTCCTGTTTCCATAAAAAATGTAAGGACAAAATATTTTTAGTAGTTTGCAGAGTACAGTTGAAGCCATAGGAAAGCCAATGCATTTGTTACCAAATGTGAAGGAAGTGCAAGTAGATAACATCATCTCAACCTGTTTGCAATGTCATTTCCTCCTGCAGGAAGAGCAAATGGCTGCAATATTTGCGGAAGAGCAACATCCTTGTGCGGGATGTAGCCGACATTATAGCTTGGTGAACATACCACTCTAATGGAATTTTTAACAATGAAGGGAAGCCCTTCGAATGCTCTCACACCAACATCATGGCATGTGACAAAAAAGTGGTCAGCTCCAAGTGTCCTGTTCCAGTAAGGGTACTTTCTTATCAAGCTTTCAACATAATGCTGAACTATTATTGTCATATTCTCATATGAAGTACCCTGCAAGCTAAACATGACACATGTATTAACGAAGACAAATTGCTTCCATTCACAGAAAAAGTACCCCAACATATGAAAAGAAAACAACTCGTATCCCCATGCTATTGACTCTAAACATCAGAGCAGAAAGCATAAATAAATCGATATGGTATCAAAAACAAAAAGGCATTTTATGAGACTGCCTAAGATCAACAGAGTTATCAACCTTGTCCAATCAAGACCGTTAACTTTTAATGCAAGAATGGGAAGCTGAATCAGTTGATCCCCTATGTTAATCTGTGAATCTACATCCCTCAAATTCTTAAATTTACATTAAAGAACCATATGGCAATAGTACTGCATAAATTGGTCTTTATAGAATTTCAGTTTGTCACTGACCCAAGTTAGTCAAGGACCCCAAGGTTTCCCGTTCTGAGTTTTACAAATTTATCTATGCCGATTGCTGTGGCTAATGGCAAATTACACCAACCTGTATCCGAAGTTTTAATTTTAAATTCTTGGTTTTAGTGGTTACATCCAACTATAATACTATTGAAGACTGCAACATACTTGTTCCAGACTTCCAGTCAAGATACAGTACTGAATAATGATGACATTGATCTATCTACCAAACCACAAGGAAATACACAAATGTGCGCAATAATTCACAGTATAACTCGAGAGCTGTCAAAGAGTTGGGACCTTGCCGCGCATCTTGTGTGGGGAGATCGGGACGAAGAAGAGCTGGGCGCGGTCGGGGTCGTCGGTGCGGAAGCGGCTCTCGCGGATGTTCTGGAAGAAGTAGCCCTCGCTCGCGTACTTGCCCGTCAGCTTCCGCGGCGTCTGGTAGAACGTACCCGGGTCGCCGTCTGGGTAGATGAACACCTTGAATGTCCGCTCCATCTCCGAGTACCCCGCGAAGAAAGCCTCTGGCGAGTGGTAGACCTCCGATGGCGCGGCGGCTGGGGAGGAGGAGACAGCTCGGGCGTCGGAGATGGTAGGGATGGTGGCGGTACGGAGGGAGCGAAGGGAGAGGAAGGACAGTGCAAAAAGGGTGAGGGCGAAAAGGAGTAATAGTATTCTTGAGACGGCGGCGGGAAGGCGGCCCGCCATCGCCGGAGATGAGCGGGATTCGCCGGAGTTGGCGGCTCGCGCGATGGCGGATTAAATGGAAGAAGTGACCCCACCAAAACTAGTTTTACATGCGTTTAACGTTAAAACAGGATTTTGTATAAATTTACGGAAATTGAAAGCAACAAAATTCCTAGACGAGTTCAGCAAATACCCTGCATTAAATACCAAACATATCAAAACAAAAACTTTGGCCATCTTAGGAACACAAGTTATACATGATTTACCACAATTATTCGTAAAAATGACCAGTGAATTTATACACGAAGATGGTACACCTTTTCAATGTCAGCCGTACCAACAAAAGATTTTGATCTTCTTTTGTGAACATGAAAAAGGAACACTGTAAGTTGGTCAATCCTTGCCACATACAGATACCTCTCGACTCAAAAAAAGATACAAATACCTCTATGTAGTTCTTCATTACATAGTTCCAGTTAAAAACAAAAACAAAAACAAAAAAAAACCTTCATTACATAGAGGTATATGTCGTTCCAGCAAGCATCCTAAGTTTCAGAAAAGCACTTGAGCTTCCCAGCTGATGGTGCAAGGTGACTCTGAAATACAATCCGGCTAGGGGAAGGAGTCTAGAATCCAAGCAACAACCAAATAAGTTTTTCTATTATCTCTAGTCTCTGTGTATAAACGCATTACAATCTCATCCGTTTAAACAACATTGTCTTACAGTAATAAATCAGCTCTGATGGGAAAGACAAAAAGGCGAAACAGAATCGTAGTACAATCCCAGCAACTAAGGTTTCGTGATCATTGAGAGCTCAATGACGCTAGTGCAGCTAGTCCAGCTACCAACAAGCCGAAACCAGTGCTAGCGCTGCCCACCGCAGCACCGCTGGTAGTGTTGGAATCCTTTGAAGATGGAGCTGAAGCGCCACGGATGGCCACCGGTGGCATCGGTGGGTCTACAACATCGGCTGGTTCCAGTACTGGCGCTGGCCCCTGCAACGGAGGAAGTGCGCTAGGATCCACCAGGTTGAGCAAAGAACCGGGTTTTGCTGGCAGGATTGTGTATGTCAGGTTCCGACTGAAATCACTGCATGGACTTTCTGCATTCAAAAGAGGGAGAAAAAGTTTAGACGCCGATACAAATATGGATAATGCAAAACACCTGTAGTTCAGAATGCTATGCCATGGCTGATACTCACTGAAGTAGGAAGCTGCTGTGGCAGGGAACTCAGTCACGATCCCATCAGCCATCAGTGACGAAGGTTGCAATCTCAACCATCGGATCAGCCAAGAAGTCAAACCCAAGATTCATGAACTCATTCTTGAGCGTCCCGACAAACACCAACATGTTTGCAGCGTGCAATCTTGCAACCACGTCAGTGAATCGCAAGAGGAAGGACCCTTGCGCCTGGATGACGGATCCACGGCTGATGGACACGACGTCCACAAATTTGGTCATTTCCTCCACGGATGAGGTGGACACATCGCTGATCGCGTTGCCGATGTGGAGGACCCGCTTGAATACCAGGAACTTCATCTTGAATGCTCCCAGCACGGCGGAGTCGTCAGACTGGATAAACACCTGCTGCCTCCTTGTCATAGCTGGCTTTGACAAGTGCACTGGAGACGGCATCGATGATGTTGATGCCTCTGGATGCAAGGTAGGGAGCATTCTGCATTCATCACAAAATAGTTCATCAGAGACTTGCAATGAAAAAAATCCATCGATGAAAAAGGAGTTGCTTACACGAATCCATGCTTTCTGCAATCCAGCCGCGAGTAAGTAAAGAATGAAATCAAGAGGAGTTGCTTACACGAATGTCGATTAGTATGCCAGAGACGTTTCTGCTCTTCGAGAAGGCCAAGAAATCAGCTAGAGTCAAGGGTTTGCCGTTATTTTTCACTGCTGGGTTTCTTTTCAACCCTAGTTGACTGTACGGACCCACAAGGTCAGCTGATGAGACAAAGAAAAAGGTGTCATGGAGCATGGTAACATTTCAAATCAAGAAGTTATGTGGAAAGGCTAGTGGAATGATCCTCACGCTTTAGGGTTTGGATCTCGCTCCATGAAAGATCAAATGAGAAGATGCCAGACCCATTCTGAATTTCATTCACAGTGGTAACTTTGGTCATGAATACTGCAGCTGCGGTTGTGCCTTTTGACAGATCCGGAGAGTCCAGGCAGAATGGCACTGCATCCTTGGTCATCTGTACTGAAGGTCACAGGATGGATTTCTTACTTTCAGGAGGACGAAGGGGATTGTCCTTAGTATGTGCTAAGCAAGCTGCAAAAAGAAAGACGAAGATCCAGTAACTACTTAAGAACATCACTTTGACTTTGTCAAACATGTAGTCATTCTTACCGACGGCTGCTGATGCTGTGGATGAGAAATCCGTGAGGACACCATCAACAGAGAAGTCAGAGTTATCTATGGACTGCAAGTACTCAGCATTAGGATCATAACTGTAGTTATAGCTTGAAAGGAAATCGTTGGCAAATCCAGATGCATATACTTCCAAGCCTAGAGCATGAGCATCTTTAACCAAACTAGTAGCTGATTGCAAGTACTGATTCTTGTTCAGAGGCCAAATGCAAGCCTTAGGGACAAGAATTCCTGAGGCAAAAGCCTTAACATATTTCAAATCCTTCAGAATGGTTCCATAAGTTTGTTTTGTGTAAGGCTCAATGAGTTGTTCATCAAGAAACCCAAAAATAAGCTTCACGTTGCTTTTCCTAAGCTTCCCCCCAAGGCTTCTCAAGAAACCAATATCAGGTGAGGAGACAAAATTGACCCCAATTTCTTTTGCTTTAGATGATATGTACTCTTCAGCACTTAATTTGTGATCATGGAAGAACTGACCATACTACAAGCAGAAATGTAAGCACAGCTATTAGCGAAAAGTATGGTTTACATTTGGCGAAAACTTGATGACTGTCAATCGAATATTCCAAATTTAGGGGAAGAGTTGCTAGCAGTGAACTCATGTTTCACCTGTACATTAACCAAACTTGATGGGGTCGGAGACTAGCAATATCATCAAGAGTGCTCAATCCAATGATGCCATCAAATATGTGTGGGCAAGACAGAACATTCTGGATCCCTAAAAAGGATGGTCAAAACACACAGCACCAATTAAAACATGTGAACTCCCTAAAAGAATCTTATCGGTAGGCTATTATGGAACGAAATACAAAATTTTATCAACAAATTCAAACATGTAGCTAGCATCGCCTGTTTCTTCGATAGTATGAAGGTTCTACTCACATGTGACATTTTCGATTAATTGAGTTGAAGTGAATTCGACCGAAAACCATCCATTTATATCTTCTCCATTCAATTTGTATGTACTGTCATTTTTAGGGAAGACTTCAGCTATCAGCGTTGAGTTGTCAAGTGGCAAGCCAGTCTTGCAGAATCCAAAATTGTCCCTCGAAAGTTGCAGATCACAGAACAGAACAAGTTCAGGAAGACTACTCGACAGAGCAAACCCGTACCCAAATTGGCTTGAATCAGGGAACAACCCAGAGAAACCACCGTGAGCTATGACTAATGGAGGAGCACCTATAGAGCACGACAGTTAGCAACATCATGTAGTGCAATGCAATAACTACATAAATCATTTGATCAAAATAATATTGTTTTACAAACATATGAGGTTAGCATACCACTTTTATTAAGAGAAACACATTTACCATTTAGGGTCAGCCATTTCTTCACGGGGCCTGTTGAAGCTGCATTAACTTCATGAAGGAACAGCACAATAAGAAATATATGAGGGTATCTTACTCCCATCAGGTGGGGAGGGGCACCCTGCATTAGAAAATAATTCTGAGAGATATACATATGAAGGAGTTGTGCTTGAGAAGAGAAAATAATGCGCAGACAATAAAACATTGCACCTTCAATGATTGAAAACTGAAATAATTCATTGAATAGTCACCCAACATCATCTTGATACAAATAAAAAAAAATAAGGGTAGGAGATTTGGAAACGATGGAAAGGAAATAAAAAGTATCACATTAGTCATGGGAAAAATATAACCTCATATGAACTTTAGGAGTTCAAAGGGCAGGATGCAATCCTTGTGATTTACAATTTTTCAAAAACAATAATAAAAGAACAGTAAATGGAAAAATAGTCTCAAGAACAGTTTAAAACCTAAAGAAATAAGAAATGGAAAGCAAAGAATCACTAACCCACACAAGATTTTGACCACTTGAGGAAAAGAAGTGTCCACGAACTTGGTAAAGAAGGCCTTTGAGGTCTTTATGCTGGATTTTGGAGAGACGCCAAAAGAGAAGCTATCCTGTCTAAACGAAACAAAGCAGTGCTAAAATTAGAGTCCTCTTAAAAGGACAACAAACTGTTGGGAGCGTTAGCTTAGAGATTACTGCAGAAAAGTAACTCAATATCTTCTCTTCCAGCAGAATATGGAAGAGAATGAATAACAGATCTGTAATAAATACTTAGGAGTGGTTTCTTTCTTGGGCGATTATGATATCTCACATATAATTACACAGTTTTTATTGTATTAATCACTCACCTGAGAGTTTCGTAAATACAAAAATTAAAAATCTCAGAACTACCTATGACTAAGTGAACATGAAATGAAAACTGGCTCAGACAATAAATTTCCTAGCAAATTGTTCAGACTAGGATTCACCTAAGCTTACCACAGTAGCTTTCTCACGACTGATTATCAGCCTCCATCCTTGTGGCTGCTGTGACAATCAGGATGTCCGGGGTGGCTGCCATGCTCCTCTTACAAGTCAGCCTGTTGTTATCGACCTTGGCCGCAGCGTCACAGCTCCGATGACCTGAATCAAGGCCTTCTGCCACAGTCCTTGTCACTCCCTCCCAGTGTGGCAAGCATAGAACTAATACTAGACGGGTAATTGGATGAAGTTTGTCGATTTCTAGAACTCTAGATGTTCGGATATCAACTACATATACAAGAAAGAGATACATACATAACTAAATACATGAACCAACAATTGCCCAGAGGCAAAATGAGGTAACAAGTTTACCTGATCCAACAAAGACCCCCAACACTCATCCATAACTAGGACACACACATACAACCACCATCGCCATTATCTCGCTAAGTTATTCACTTAGCTATCAAATAAAAAGCCTGTTGTAGAAGAGTTAACAGTGGAAGTATAACAATTTCTAGAACATCTCTGTAAACAATCACAATATGCATGGAAAGTCTACAAATGCCTGCCTGAATTTGAGAGGAAGCTATTGAAGAGGAGATTTTGTTCCCCTTACCCTGACATGATATTACAAATAGCATTTGACACTACACTCAAGTCACAACTGGGCTGATTAAGACACATGAGAATCTCGCCATACTGCATTTCCACCTCTTGACAATGCTCACTTAGTTAGATCCCATTGAGTGTGATCACAATCTGGCGAGGAGTAGCGTAATCTCGATGTTCACAGAGCCATATACCCTAAAACATCAACTCTCAAGATTAGGTCCCAAATATAGTGCCCAGTTTTAGCTGCTGCTAATATTTGGAATATATTGCACCTAGTACTTCCAATAACATGTGCACAAGCACCAAGCACGGCCTTAAAGTAAGTTCAAATTTAGATTAAACAAAGGTCGATAATACATTGAGTACACTAATGCATCACTTCATCACATTCTATATCTAGAATTCGCTGGTTTCTTTATCTGGAATTAAAATGTCTTATCAATAAGTGCATCTAGAGAGAGAACCTTAAATAACATACGAGGCGGTGAAGATGGTTAGTTTATCGTATTAAGCCGAGAAAGGTATGTTCATGCACCTGCCAAGTTCCCAAGTTGAGACGCCCATTAGTGATAGGAATCCTGATGCAAAAATCCAAGTGTTAGTGTGTTACTAGTATTTTGCAGACATTAATAGTTACAGGGAGGGGTAAGCAATACACATACGTTAGAGCACAACCAAACATTGATGATTTAATGTGAGCTGGCATGTCATCAGGTCCTACAAATGGAAGCTGACAATTAATGAGTGGTCTAATGATGTAAAATACAGTGTTTACCTTTCAGCCACAGAAATGATCCCATAAAAAGCAACACCAGATGAATGTAATTTCAGAACAGCAGATCCATGTCCGCCATATTTAAAGTTTACACATCAATGCAAAGATGCCAGACCAAGCAAGCATGTTTATATAAAAATAATAAGATTTAAATTATATTAATGTGTTCTCAAATAAGAATACCAAAGACACGTGATATGATGCTAACTAACCCTCTATGGTGTGCCTCCACGGAGCAGATGGACCCTGATCATAACAAAAATTGTATTAAAGGACCGTTGTAATTATTTCTCCCTGAACAGAGCTGAAAAAAGATAAGATGTCATTCACCTCCGGAACAATGCGACTAAGAAATGTTTCAGTGTCAACCTGGACATCAGAGTCGTAGTTCTCATTGATAGTAAGTGAAGCACTTGTGTGTTGCACTGTAGAGCATGACCATTTTATTAGTACTAAAAGCAGCATAGCTAAGGCTCAATCAAACTAAGTTCTACTAAGTATCAACAAAAAAAAAAAAACTAAGTTCTACTGGTACATCTATCATCTGATTCTTTTTTCTTCTCTCTTCTAATTAGAAATGCAATGTAAATACACAAACTGAACATAATTTCATCAGACTCAATACTTCCTAATACCAAGATCATTGTGTTGTAGCACATGAATACAATCAAAAAGTATAATTCTTTGGACATATATGCCAGCAAATTTGATGTGTTGCAGAAATTCTCACATTGTGCAACAGAATAACAGCAGATACTGGCATTGCTATATCAGAAGCATGTCCATAACAGAATGTCCCTAGATATATATTATATGCCTATACGGTATAGAAGACACTAAGAACTTTCAGTCACCCCTGAAAGTAACTAGAAGTAAACTACATAAGATCCAAGTCCTAGTTGTTCTACTTAATCCATTTGATTTTTCATCAAAGCTGGCTAGCTACAAAGATTTTACAAGCATTAGTGAAGAAGCCTACCCCAACTTGCTTGGGATTGAAAAGCTTTGTTGTTATTGTTGTTATTATAAAGTTCTTAATCTTCACAATAAATTCAATTTCCATGATGATGTTTTAACTAAACAAAAATACCAACCAGACCAACTGCAGACACTAAATTATGGACAAAATTAATCAGTGCCACCGATTCTCAGCTTTTCACCAAGCTGTAATGTTGTGATTAGTAATTGACCATGTACTCCATTAGTGATCAGAAGAAACTGCTAGGAAAATATGATCAAGAGCCAAAAGAAAAATGCATACTATGATATGTTACATCGCTGATATAATCATTCAAAAATATATCAGTCATATACATACAGAACAGATGAGCCATGCCACACTTGAACTCAGCCAGGTCATCCCTTATCTCGTTTACAATCTGCAACAGACGAGGACAACAATGGGAGCATCACGATCACCTCACGTCCTCACCCAACAGACAACTCAAAGCTGCACGGACAATAGCGGGGTGGGGAGCGCACCTTCGAGGTGATGAGGTGGCAGCCGCGGCGCTGCGGCGGGATGACGACGGTCTTCTGGGCCCAGCGCGCGGCCATGGGGCCAGCCGCCGACGGCGCAGAGGAGGCGGCGGCTTCGCACCTGACGGCACTGCGCCGGGTTCTCCCGGATGCGGGGAAGATGATGGCCGGAGCAGCGCGGTGGCGGGGTAGCCCAGAGGCGGGGGAGAAGATGGCCGGAGCCGACGCGACCGCTGCAGCTTTCATGGTTTTGATTGCACGACGGCGGCGGATTCGAGCAGCGGGCAGCACCGCGGCGCAGGCACGAATTTGTGGTGGGTTCACCGTGTGGTGTTTTGCGACGGTTGTTTCTGGTTCTCACTTTTTGTGTGCGTGTGTGCGAAGGTTCTCACTTTTTTATGCGGGCGTCACGTTTTGTGTTGTTTTCTTGTGTTCCAGAAATGAATTTTAACGATCTCAAAAAATAAGAAATGGATTTTAACTTGGTTTGTTTGATACGAGTTCTATGGTTAAATTAAATATCATTCACTGGTTTACTGCTACAATGTTTCAGTAAAAAGGAAAGAAGACACGTCGATGATATTTTCGTGATCTGGAAAAAAAAATACTGTCGAACACAAGAAAAATGCGTAGTGAGAACTGGTTGGTCTTTGATGTATTTGTGTTTTTCTGCTCCTATACAGTACAAAAGTGTCTAATACGCCAGCCTGTGGTCTATTTTCGTCTCGCGTCGCGTCTGGAAAAACTTTTGTCTGCGAGAAACCCCGTGACCGGCAACCGCCCAAACCAAAACCCACACAGAAATGCAGGCGCTCCTGCTCTCCCCGGCGCCGCCGCGGCCGCCCATCCCGAACCCGAGGCGGCGGCCGCTGCCGTCTGTCTTCGCTTCGTCGCCTGCGCCTCTCGTCTTTGCAACTCGCCACGCGGCGGCCCTCAGCGGTACCACATCATATGCAGCTGTCCGAAGCTCTCTGCCGCGCCGAGCCGCGGCGGCGTCTGAGGCGGCGACCTCCGGTCCTTCTGAACCCGCGCCTCTCTCTGCGGAGGATGAAGCCGAGCGCGCCAAGCTCGCTCAGGTGCCACGCTCCCGCACTCCGTTGATCTGTTGAGCTCCATTTCGCGATGCTAATAGGATTTCTTATGTCAGTGTGAAGGCTGTATGAAGTAATTGTCTGGTGTCCTGGGGAGATTTGGGTTTGGGCTATTGCAACCTCTTGTGCGTGTGCTCATTTGCCCGATTGATGCAATAAGTGGTCAATTGGGTGCTGATATTTGAGAGTACATGCGTATGAATAATGGAGTGCTCAGAAAAATACTGGCGAAATTCAGCAGTGCCTCTTTTAAGTTCTTGTTCCTCTGCTGCTTTGGAGGATGCCAGATTTCCAGAATGAATCAAATGATTTGCAATGCCATCTAGTTAACCTCCAAATTATATCACTTGAGCTCTGTTCGATCGAGATTACAGAACCACGCTTCCTATTCAACTTTGTTGATACATTATCCTGTACTACCATAGATTGCAGGCTGTTTTCGATGATTTACCGACATTCATGCTCCCTGAAATGTCAATCAGAATACTATGATTATAACCAACTACTATTCACCTTTTCCTTTTGCAGGTTAGCAAAAAACTAGAGAAAACAGCACAGTATTTTAACAGTTTGGGTTCCCTTGGGTTTTGGTCTCAGTTGGTGTGCACGACTGTTTCGGCTGGAATTTTGTCATTCTCTGCAGTTGCAACTGGGAGAGCAACAGCTCCCTTTACATTATGGGCAACTGCACTTGGTATTGTTGCGGCTTTTATCTCAGTATTCCGGTCGTTTGGTTATATCCGCCTTTCTGAAAGGCTTAGAAGAACAGCCAAAGAACCTGCCAAGGTACTCCCGTCACCTAGAATGGTTGTAGTTTATCTGTCAAATACTTGTCTTTGCCTGTGGTATTGGCACCATCATGTACCTGTCAATAGTCACCTCATGTCCTCGTCATGATCATACACCCATCAACAATTATGTGCCCTATTTTTTAAATAAAAAAAATGCTGGAAGTTAAATTGATCGGAATGGAAGTCAGATTATATAGAAACTGGAATCAAATTTTATGAAACAGTTCTGTTTCGTAGAACACTCATAATTTTAGTGATGTGTTTTCTTTTATGTGGCACTCTTGCTAATCTGAGCATATGCTTCTGAGCCAAAACTAAAACCAGTCACTTATTTTCCAGGCTCCTGCTCGTGCTGATGTGGTAATGAGTCTGAGAAATAATATTGTGCTTAATGTTATTGGAATGGGTGCTGCAGTTCTTGGCATGCAGGCAACTGTAGGTGCTTTGGTAGCAAAAGCTCTCACCACCTCTTTAGTTCCCTACTACCAGGGAATACCACCTGGCCAGAGTCCTGTTCTTGCTTTAGATATTTTTCTTGTGCAGGTATGTCATTGCTTATTTCATTTGCATTCTTTGTAGTACGTTCTTTACAGTGAGAATAGCTTCTTTGGGCGTTTTATGCTTCCAATTTCCAAAGCAGTCTACTTAATTTCTAATGGGAAGTTTAATTATTATATTGTTCATAATGACGTGCCATGGGAGATATGGAAACACCGTAACGATTGTGTTTTGAACGGAGCACAACCTAGCATATCGACAGTGCTGCAAACAATTGGAAATGAGAGTGCCTTGTGGTGCCTAGCAGACGCCTTGCCCGCAAGGACTACTTGTTCGGTTTCTCCCTGAAGTTTCTTAATTTCGTAGCCTTTTCTGTATTGGTGTGGCGCGCTTAGAGTACCTCAAGGCGCTGTGTATACGATTTTGTACTAGTGTATGTTTGTTTGGGGACCGGGGGTCAAACCCTTGTCCCTTGTATGCTACTCTTCTTCTTAATGAAATGGCACGTAGTCCTCCTGCACGTTTGAGGAAAAAAAAATGACGTGATATCATTCCTTAAAAAAAGTGCTATTTCAGAAATATTGGAACATGCTATGTTAGGAGAGCTGACAGTCATTTCTCAGGTTTAGTATTACGAAATTCTAATGGTTACAGTTTAGTAAACATCTAGAGATTGAAGAAAATCTTAGAATCGTTTCCAGTATCACCTGATCAGTTGCTGCTGTTTGGCGTCTTATTTTCAGTCATTACCATTTCTCATGCATTCTGGAAGAAAGAGGACTCATCATTTATTTGTCATTTTTCTTGTCATATGCAGGCTTCTGCCAACACGATCCTCTCACATTTTCTTGGGCTGTCTACCTCACTGGAACTACTGCGGTCTGTAACGTTGCCACAAGCTGAAGCTGCTGCCCCAGTCCCTAAACCAGCATGAGCTATTTTGAGCAATAATAGCATTAGCATCTGCAGTCGTCCAGACTGGATTCATCCGCTCCAATCCTTTTTTTTTTTTCAGATTGCATACAGGTGTTTTTTGTGTGTGTGTGTGTGTGTGTGTGTGTGTGTGTATGCATCTCCGTTTCATTTTTTACAAGAAGTTTAGATCAATATGGTTACCTTAGCCTTTGAGTATGAATGAAATATTTGGAAAGCATGAAAGACATCTTTCTCAGAATTGAGGATACTCCCTATTGCTGTCATATAATAGGAAGCTGATGAAAGCTGCTAACTGATGTGCATTAGTGTTCTTACGCCCAGGCCCATGCGGGGAAAAAGACGCACAAGTACATTACAAAGATACGGCTGAGGCGATATAAAAAAATAAAGCTTTTCATTTCTCCTCAACAACTATAAATCATCGTTTGTTACATTCAGCTCTGGGTAATGTTGAAAAAAAAAAGTTACACAGCAATTCACTCTCACTGACTATACCTGGGGTACATGAACCCCATGGATTTCCTATGTGAGATATGTACATGAACAACAAAGACGACCTGTCTACGTCTTCAAGAGAGATTCCTGTCAGCGCCTCAGCCCCTTCATAAGGGTCCAACAGAACACCCTGACCCAGGTGCGCTAAACTGTATTAGCACTGTAACTGTATCTAGGCGAATCAAAGAACTTGTCAAAATATAGCTTGTTCACATGATCTGAGGGTGTGAGAAGTTGTATTAATAATAACTGTATATCCAGGCCAATCAAAGAACTTGTCAAACTCTTGCTGTCCTCATGATGCGAAGTGGCTTGATTAGGGCATCAAGATTATCAGCCTGCGTCTTGAGATTCCCTGAGTCCAAGTCCACCAGATGTATGTCATCCAAAGCCTCTACAGAACCATCAATATCGGCACCAAGACCGATAAAGTCAGCAAGATCCCCACCAGCGGCATGTTCCTGTTTCTGCTTATCTTCTTCCTCTAAACAAACTCCTCTCATTGCCTCACTGCCTTCGCAAATGCTTGAGTCAAAATACCGGCCCCAACTGTTGTTTTGGAGGGTGCCTACTCTGCTTCTCTTGGACTTGATCTTCTTCTTGGGGTGATGAAGCTTGCATCTTGATTGTTGTGGGCATTCCCCTGTCGCCTCAAAGACTGGGCATACATAGCTGTGCTTTTTACGACACTGCTTGTAACAGATATTGTTTCAAGTCCATGAAAAGATTAGTGGTCTTCGTTCAGAACATGTACATGTTCAGCTAAAGCCCAAAGTAAAAAGTGTAGCCAAGTTTTTCAAGTGAAGCCACGCTTTCAGTTAAGTGGCAGGCAGTAAAAGTTCCCAGCATAAAACAGGCACTAGAAAGAATTATACTTGCAGAATCTTTCTCGCATACTTATCTATCAAGAGCCAACACTAAACAGCACCGGATGATGTGCAATGATGGTAATAAGAGTATGTGGAATTTTAGAATTTAGGGAGGTGCTCTAAGGTGATACGTTATCACTATAAACAGAACACAGCGCTTTAATACATATACTCCCTCCGTTCTTTTTTTATTGACATTCAGACAAAGCTTTTAGTTCAAATTTGAACTATGATTCTCATCTGAACATCATAAAAAAAGATCAGATGGAGTAGCACAGAAATGATTCTCTGGCATGAATGGTTTATTTGAGGATATGAAAGTGTTCCCTAAACACCTCATTAGGACGTATCTTGAAAAGACTCTTTTCATTTCTTTGTGATTTATTTCAGTTTAATTGGCCCTTAGCTATTTGGATCGCAAATCCCACTCTCCTAGCAGTCCACTGGCCATCAAGATTCCAACAACAAAAAGGGGCAGGCCGTTGCACGTAGTTCCTGCTTGCGGAGGGTATGAGGAGGGGGGCGGGGGTTACTGGTGCACTGAAACACACCTGTTCATTAATGAAATACTATCCTACATTCCTACTACACGTTAAGTATCTAGGTTTCTGACAGACTTTTGCAGAATATTCAGCATCTATTGCTGCTGTGCCCACATCGAAAAATCAACCAACGCATATACCTACTTCCCAATTCAAGGTAATGGAAAGGGAACAAAAAATTGAGATCAACATATTTCTAGCAATATCATAAATACCTCATCACCATCAGCACAATATCCCTTCAGAAAATCTTCACAGACAGGTGCATTCGAGTTCACTTTCACATGCCTATACGGACAGGCTGTGTTGGAACATAGTCCTGCATGCCAAATATATATGTAAGCAAGAAGGTCTATGCAAAAATAAAGTGAAAAAAATGGCAGACTGACACTGAAATAACACACCTCGCAGAAAGTAAGAACAATCTGGCATTCTTTCTGGAAGGACCTGCAGGACAGATTCTCACAATGAAAAGAATTTTCCAAAAAACATGATCAAAAGTGGAATCAAGAAGAAATATCTTACCTTGTGAGTCAGTTTGCAACTAGTGTTAGAACACAATCCTTTAAGAAATTTAGTACAAATAGCCACTTTAGCTCGGTCATGAATGTATGGACACTTGCCCCCAGATTTTTTACACTCGCCAAAGCGGGTGAAGAATTGACAGTATTGTTGTTTCTTCGCCAAACGTGATCTAACAGTGTGCAAACTCCACCGAACTTTCTCACTTGCTAGCATGCGGATTACTTTCTTCGGATTTCTGACCAATTGGTTACCTTTATTAATGCGCACATATCTGCTTAAAAGGACAAGTAAAAAAGCAATATCATAATTCTTTTTCTCTCTTAGGAGAGATGTCATGTAAGAAATAAAATGGTGAAAACATACTCATTGCAAGTTGATGGCACCCTTGAATCTGAAGATTTGGGGTTGTTATTTCTCGTGGCAACAGGTAGAGAGTATTGATCTGCAAGTTTCAGGGCAATCATCAACATTTTACAAATGTAATGAACAAATTACAGTCAGATATGGGAATTAGGAAATGTCGTTCTAAAAAAGCAGTCCAAACTTTTGCGTTTCCCCATGTAATACACGCTAATCACGAAATCATCAATAATTAATCAACCATGGTTCTTAGACTAGGGCTGCAAAAGTATATGCCTCGCGTTCTATGCAGTACATTAGTAACTGCAGATAACTTTCTAAGGTGGACAAACTTAGAAGATATACCAAAATAAAAAGGAAAAAAGAAAACTGCATAGTACAAAAGCCACTGAATCATATATTATTTTTAGTTCAACCATCCCAAGACAGTAATAACAGAAGACTGAACCATATCTGATAAACAAGTTAATGTGTTACCATTTCTTCCCTTGTTATGGAGAGAATGCCGCTTTCTCTTTTCTCCTCTCTTTCTATCAATTGCAGCAACCGCCAGCGTAGCTTCCTGCAGTCGAGGTTTCAAGGTATACTAATTTGGTCAAGCAAGAGCAACAAATTGGCTCTACAAATAAAGCAAGAATATCAATTTGAAAAAGTACATATATAGTGCAAGGATCAATTATAAATTCTCAGATTCAAAAGGTGAAACCATGAATCCAAAAACTGGTTGCGCATCTGTTCTAGTGACCCTCCTGACAATCTACTAAAGTATAGTCTCTGAAATCGGTAACTGTCATCCACATATGAGGCTAGTCAACTAACTTCAGTAAGAAACTTCAACAGCAACAAATGGTTCCACCAGTCATATTTAATAATATTTTTCTCAAAAAGTTTCCAGGGCCGCATCTGACCATAATGAATAAAACACCACAGGTAATTCACATGGACAAATAACTATCAGAAGAACATGCATCTTTGACTTCAGTACCTCATTAACCTTTTGAGAACCTTTCTCAAGGGACCTTGACCATTTCAGACTCGATCCATCAAAACTTAACACCCCAGATTTTCGCAAAGAGAATCCATTAGTAGAGACTGTATAAATTGTACCTCTCTTCCTTGTTTTCAATAGCTTTCTGGGAAATTATACGAGGATCAAGGATTGGTATACAAATTGAACGGAACAGTTCAATAGAGAAGAAAGAAGATTAGACCAGTCTGGTACTGTTTACCTGACTATCCCTAAGGAGCTTGTATTCAACAATGAAGAGTAATTACTTCTGAAGTTATTGCCAAATACTTTCCTTTTCCACGGAAGTATACGTGGAAAGGCCTTCATGTGACTGGTTCCCACAAAAGGTTTCCTCTGTGGATGTTGCCCACTAAGTGTCCACACGTGCGAGAAACTGCCCACAGTATTTGTTTTCTGAAGAGCTGCATTTAGAAAGTTTATGCCAATGATAGTTCAAATGAATGTGTTACTTTAATATAAATTTAAATATACTGATACCAGGCTGCATGCACTTAGAAGGCACAGGTAAGAAACCAATTAAAAATAAAGACACTAATAAGTAGATAGGAATCTGTATAAATATTAAAGAAAATGTGAGGTTATCATCAAATTAACAGAAGAAAGGTGTTCATGCCTAGAACTTCAGTAGGTGGGTTGTGGGACTAGTGACCATCTCATTCAGAGTGAGTTTCTGGTTCTCAATCTTTGATTTAGTTACATTTCCTTTGGCAGATGAATTTAGTTAAAATAAATAAGAAGTCAAGTCAAAGCACATGCTCAATAGAAGTGAACAAACATAATAATTAGGTAATTTTCTGTAAAAGATCCCAGTGAACTGGAGAATGTTGATATGCTAAGAACTCTAAAAAATGTTGACATGCTAAGTAAATAAAAATAACTCTAAAAGTAGAGCAATCATATATGTTACTTTTGTGTGGTCCGTCCTTAGCCAAAGTGAGATTTTTGTTGGAGGATGTCAACATTAGAACTTTAGTCTCACCTGTATTTGAATTCTCAGCCTGACTTGTATCTTTTGAACTCAAAACATCAGAAGTGGAGGAACCCAAAATAATCTGATTTTTCCTTTTCTTGAAATAGAGATCAGATGTTGTGGATGGCTGTGACAACAGGCCCTTGTCTATAGAACTGTTATTCAAATCACCAGACTGTTGTCCCTGTGAAGCAACTAGTTGATTTGACTTGGGTCTTACATAAACCACTTTGCCAGCATCGAGGGGTTCAGATTTCTGCTGGCTAGTGACACTTGGCTTATCAACACCCAAGTTAACCTGCCCACTAGAATCGTTCTTTTCAGTTTCAGGAACCTGCTGCTTCTGCAATGACTGAGAGAATGGCTCTAAAATGTTTGTAGTGATGGATTTGGTGTGAAGTGGCAAAGGGGGAGTCTTGGGTCGCTCAACTGAAATATTAGAACGTGCTACAGTGTCTTTTGAATCAACTTTCCTAACAAAGTTCATGCTTCTCCTCATAACAGGCTTGCTCAACTTACTTGGAGCATCCAGACCAGGAGAAGATTGAGGATGATTTCCGGTGGCTGGATTTCTAATGAGAGCGTTACCCTTGCGGATATAACAGTTTTGAGTTTTGTCGTTCTTCTTCAGTGGTAGTTTCGGGGGCAACCCTGAAGGCTGTGAAGCATGCAAATATGACTTAGATGAAACATTGTCACGATGCCATGTCCTGTGCCTTGCATTCTGGTTTAAGCGAGCCGTGTCGCGGGATGAACCAGGTAAACCCACCTGTTTAGTCAGTACCTTTGGAACTGTAGAGCTTGCAATATTCATCCTGGGAGGAGATTTCAATGCAGAGTTTACAAATGGATCTGAGAAAGCCTTCTTGGTATCCTCCTTCAGCCCTAAAATCTTGTCTGGAGTGGATTTGCATGGTTGATGGTCTTTTGTAGCTTCAGACACAATGAATTCGAACCAAGAAGATACAAAATCAGGTTTTGTGCCTGACTCATCCATGGTATTACTGTGACAGGTGTCACCTGGATCAATATATACCTGAGAAGCTAACTCTCCACCTGTCACACCAGCAGACTGTGAAGATAAGACAATTGGTTTATTAGGGTTATTATCTAAAACATTTACAGAACTAGCTGAAGAATCTGGAAGAACAATCTCCCTCTCATTCTCAATATTCTTCTCTCTCTCTTTGAGTGCCAACAAGTCAGATTGAGCCATATTGCTACAAGATATCTTACGGCTGTGATCCTGATCATCGAAAGCATCAATCCTCCCACACTGGTCCATATCTGGCATGCTACCATGATCCTGACTAACAGAAGTGTCTTCATCTACATTCTGTTCCAAATCAAATCTATTCATACTAACAGTAGTATCAATATTCACATAGTTGACTGCCAGGGGTAAAGTCAACCAATTCTGAGCATCTGCATTGATCAAGTCCTTACCGGATTCACTTTCCCCTTCTTCAATCTTACTGAACTCTGTCGCTGTCACATCATCCAATCCTTTGCTTGATTCAATTAGCTTATGGTATTCCTCAGGCTGTTCACTTTCTGCACTACTGAAGTAGGTATTATTACCAAGGGTCAAAGCTGTAGGTGGAGAGTGTTCACTATTAACAGATATAGATGGAGAATCATGGGAATGTAATAAGGATAAATTGTTGGCGGGAGACAGATCTGCTCTATGAAGATGCATCAGTTCTGCTGCTTGGGGTATAGTGTCCTTTCCTACATCAGTGTTCAAAATAATAGGACCAGATGGATCCTCTCTAAGATCGCCATCCAGCGGCATGATTGAGCTCTCAACATTTTTGGTTAATGGGAAAATTGAGAACTCTGTGTCTGCAGTTTCCCGGTGCAAGTCGGTCTTATCTAAAGCAGTTTCCTGAACGTGGAGAAGGTCTTGCGTGTGGCTATCCTCAGTTCCACTAGCTAAAACAATGTCTGGAGCATCAATAGAATTATCTAAAGCGTTGGCATGTTTTTCATCTGACTCCATGGGGCTCCTACAAACTTCACTCCCAGCAACTTTATTGGTGAAAACGTCTGCTGTATTCAGAGCTTCTATGTGCTTTGCTGTTTTCAAGGCATTTGAATCAATTGGCATCTGGCTCTCTTTCTTCTGGATATTCTCATTCATGCTAAGTTTAATTGTATTAGGAGCCTTCTCATGGTGAATCACAAAAGTAGCAGCTTCGCATGATGTTATGCACTCTTTCTCATGGATATCCTCCTCGACACTAGCTTTCAATCCATCACGAGCATTCACATGGTGTGTCACAGAAGCATTAGCTTTACTTTGCTCCATAGGGATTCTGCCATTTTTGTCCTCGATATCGTCATTGACACTAAATTCCATACCATTAGGGCTTTCCAAAGAGCTAACAGATACTATGCCCATTTCCTTTGGACTGTTCAGCATATTTCCTTCTTCCTTACAGGTGTCCTGAGTCATACTGGGTTCAGCTATCTTGGGAGTTTCCATGTAGACGCCTAAAGAAGCAACACCCATTTCGCTATCTTCTTTCCTGTGAATATCTTTGCAAGCGGACACACTAGCTTCGACTGTACTAGGACTTCTAAAGGAATTATTTGTGAAGATGTCGCCTTTTTCATTTGAACCAGGTAATATATTACTATTTTTGCTCCTGCCTTCTGAACTTTCACAAATTTGTTTTGTATCATCCTTAACTCCATTCACACAGACAACATTATTTCCCGTCATAGCCTTAGAAACATCACACTCACACAGTTTCGTTGTGTCAGGCATTCTTGGGGAATTACTGCCAACTACAACATTGACTACACCTGAAACAGCCATGCCATCCTCTTCCTTATGAGAAGTGTTACCGTTCTCACACAGAAGAGCAGCATTTTGACCATCTGAATCCATGCAACCTCTACCCCCAGGATGCTCACTGCCAATTGTATCAAGTCCTTTAGTAGAATCAGCGACTGAAACGCCACTAATGTCACATGGATTCATGAAGCTTTTATCAGCTTCTTTTTCTGGCTGTTGACTCCCACTAACACTCGCTGTATCAAGAATACCAATAGATTCACTCTCTGAAGCGGCATTGCTTTTGGACAGATTCATCAAGCCGTCATTTTGTTCCTTCTCAGCATCCACGCAACTAACAACTCCAGCTGTATCACTAATGCTGACCAAATTGTGCACAGAACTATCATCCTTTTCAAAAGACGACGTTGTGATCTCACCTTCTTCCTTATCAGAAACATTAGCATTGGCATCAACACTGTCTTTCTGCTCTGAGACAGTTGAACCACTCGTTTGTTTATCCTTGGCACCAATCTTCCTAACTATCTTCTTGATGACTATTTTCTTCACTTTCTTTACACCAGCTCCACGGCAAGCAGTCAAGCCTGCATTTCCATTACTGAAACCGGGCACATTATTCTGAACCTTATCAGGCTTCCTAGTAGCCTGTTTAACAGCCACTTCTTTATCCTTGGACTCTGGTGAAGGCTTCACAAGCACAGAAGCCAACACCTTCTCACTTTTCTTTCCTGCACTCTTCTTTGTTCCTCCATTATCACCACTATCCTTACAATCACCAGTCTTCACCTTACGATTGAGAGACATTGCACTTGCCGGTTCCTTTGATGCAGACCCAGTACTCTTCATCTTGGAGGGTGAAATTGCCTTGCAATCAAGAGAAATCACGCTGGCCAATTCCTTTGATGGACGCCCAGTGTTCTTAGTCTTAGAAGGTGAAATATGAACATCCTTTGATAGCTGCCGTGGGGAAGATGGCGTAAACGCTGAGGGATTCTCCTCAATCCTCTGCCATACAGACACTCTTGGAGGAGCACCCTTCTGCGCGGTGCGCCTCGGATACCCGTCATCTATTTTCTGAGGTGAGACCGGCGGCATAGTTGATGTGGATGTCAGCATTTTCCTGTTACCCTTACTGTCACTGTGCATTGGGAAGCCCTCATGCCTGCTGTAACCAGAATGGGAGGATGTCCTATCTACAAAACTGTCATCTGAAGGGTAGCTGGTGTGTGAGTGCTGCCTCTGTCGGCGGGGTGGTGGACCAGAGCTGGACGTGCTCTCGAGGTCACCAGAGTCGTGCAAGGAGCAGCGGTGCCTCTTCCGCGAGTCAGAGGGCGATAACCGGAGTGGGGGCGATAAACGCAGAGGGAGGGTGCCGTAACGGCGCCGTTCCTCCTCAGCCTCCTCCCACGATACCTGCGGCTGATGATGGTGGTGCTGCTGCTCTTGCAGATGATGGTGATGGTGGTGGTGATGGCGGCTGGGGGCGCGGCGGATCTCGTCGGCGGCGCGGAAGTCGTCGCCGCCGTGGCGCTGCTGGTGGTAGGGGTGGGGGGGAGAGGGGTTGTGGTACGGCGGCGGGGAGTAGGTTTCAGGCGGGGCGCGGAGCGGGAAAGCGGCGTAGTGGGGGCCGTCGTGGCGGTGGTGCGGCGGGAGAGGCGGCGGCGGCGGCAGCGGCGGCGGTGGCGGTGGCAGGGGCTGGTGATGGATGCGCTGGAGGTGGTGCGGGTGGTCGGAAGGGGGGTACTGGGTCGGGTGGGGGTCGTAGTCGTACCTGGACCGCGCGGGGGCAGCGCCGCCGCCGCTGCTAATACCGCCGGCCAGGTGCGGGTGCTGGTCGGCGTAGTGGTGGCGGTGCTGGTCGGGGTAGTGGTGGCTGGGGTGGGCGCGGCGGTGGTGCGGGAGGTCGAAGGGCGGGTGCGGATCCATGGCGGCGATTGGGGAGGAGAGGGATGTTCGATTGATTGATCCGGGCTTGGGAATCGCAGCTCTAATTCGGCGGCGCGGCCTTCTAGGGTTAGGAAGCGGAGAGGAAGCGGCGAGAATCGCGTGCTGCGATGGGCGTGCGAGATGCGGCGGGCAACTGCTGCTTTTGCTTTGCTTGCCTTCCCCAGCCGGCAACGGCAGCTCTCTGCCGGCTGCGCCTGCGGGTGAAGCGGTGCGGGCTTGTGCGGGAATCCGGGGCCGGAGGAGCCTGGATGGGATCTGTGTTGCGAGCAGGCGGGATTGGGGAAGGAAAACTCTCGCAGCAGTGACGTGCCCCTTCTCGGTGCGGCCTGATCGGGAAAGCACGGCCTGTGCGAGTCGTGACGTTTTTGGGTCAGCCGAGGAGGCGCCGTCAGCCACGATTAGAGCCCGAGCCGAACAAACGTGGCCAGCGCTTTCAGAAGTTTTCATGGTCACATCATATGGGCCTAGAATGACGTTTTCGGGTTACATTTGACCTAGGCCAAGTCCGCACGAAGTCACAACTTTTGGGACGTGACAAGCACCCCGTTGAACCATGCTTCCTTGCTACGAGAGCTACTTCGTAGGTCAGGCAGCTTTGGCTCCTAGAGGCATACTCATAGTCAGTGGTGTCTTTTATTTCATATTTTTTAAGTATGACACATCAACTTTTTAGTTGATGAAAAAAGAATGAAAGAGTGCATTGAGAGATGCATTTTCATTTCACAGTTTTATAGACTGAATGAGACATTAAATTGTTGCATAGATGTATCAATAGAGATTCATTTTTTTGCATGTGAAAGGAAAAAGTGCATCTCACTCAACAACTGGTATCCATCTATAGTTAGAACACTCGCTACTTGAGAGGCATCAATATACATGCAAAAGCTATCATAAGGATTTTGAGGCAACAACAAGAAGGACACTGTGGCGCGTGAAAATGATTAAGAACACTATCACTTGCATCACTCAAATGGTCATACACTCTTACCACACACAATGATAGAAATATAACAACATATTTATTCGATAGTGATTTCTTCTAGGCTATAACTTTCATATATTTTTAATCTATTGTAAGGCTTTCTCTCAACAGAAACAGAAAAAATCAATTTAGTGGTATAAAAATTTTGGAGGGCTCTGATAGCTCTCACTCCTCCTAACACGCACACTATAGCACAAATCCATTTCATAATCCCTGCTAAAAAAATGAACTGGTAGCCGGTGGAGCGAGTTATGTTTTGGTTCCACTAGCTCGTCTATGTAGTGTAGTGCCGCTACAGTGGAGGAGCCAAAGCCGATAGGAGCCCTCCCAAAGGGCGGCTAAGCTGGTTTCAATGTGAAGTAAGCATGCTTGAGAGGAAAAGACCATGTAAATTCTAGTAAACAACTCAGTAAAAAAGGAAAAGAATACTTACATAACCAAGTTGAAGTTTCGATTGTAAAAACTTGCACTCGCTTGTGGTGCGCTGCTCCGTCTTGAAGAGCCACCTTCGGCTCTAAGCTAATGACCTAGCCGTCACCTGGAAAGCATCACAAACATGTTTATCACTCATGAAGCCATATAAGATTTCAACGTCCTTACCATAACCTCACAAAGAATTATAAAATGAAATTGACAAAGAACGGGGAAGCTGATCCGTTCGCAAAGAACACTAGGCTTCACTCGAGTTGCAAGAGCCATTTTGGTGGGGAGGGGCAAACGAAGGCGAGGTTCGGGTTTTGCGGCGGCGACAAAATGTGGAAGGGATGAAATTCGAGATTAGGGTTTGTAGCGAGGGCCGAGGAGAGCAGAGGGTACTATAAAAGACAACAAAACTACTCTCAGACATTGGATGTCAATCTAACGGCGAGGACAATGCCATGGTAGGTGAACAGTAACAAAGACTTTATAGATGGGCATTGGGCCATACTATATAGTTACCTCAAACAAATTTCCTAATTGTAGCCCAGCCGAGTACACGGGCCCAAGTTAGTCGGGATAGGCGGGCCGCGGGCGACCTCAAGGGCAGTCTGAGGAGGCCCAGTATCACCATCCTCGTAGGAAGCTAAGGCCTGCTCCGCCTTTCTATTTCCGCGGCTCCTGAAGCCTTTCACCTGTGCGGCCCATCTGTTGCTCAACTCTCGCTCCGATGTGCACATTTCGTTCGCCGCTCGCTCGCATGTGCATGGCCCCTAGCCGTGAGCTGGCAACCCGTGCGGCGTGTGAGATGCGAGATCTGTAGCAGTCACGCGACGACGTGGCCAGGCCACTGACCTCCTCCTCGATCCTGATCTTGACCAGGCTCCTTGTCTTTCCCTCAGCTTTCCGAAAGCGAGCCGCCCGCCTTTCCACTTCTTTACTCGCCAACGAACGGCTAATCCCTCGAACCGCGACGCCACTGGTGTGTGTTGGTGATGACGCCCCACCTAACCTTAGATCTAACAAACCAAGGACGGGTACGTGCGCACAGCCGCGACCTGCGAATAAACAAGTCCGACGTACTAACGACCGGTGCCGCTGCTGCACGCCCAGGCAGCAGCAAACAATAACCGGAGTAGTTTCCGTCCCCGGTTTTTCTAATCGCCGCCGAGCGAGCAAAGCCAAACCTCGCAACGGATCCGGTGGTGGTGGACGGTGACGTCACAGCTCCTCGTGCCCCGTGCGGGAGCTCTTACAAATATTCTAATGACGCGCAGCAGCACGGGTGCGATCGATCGATGTCGATCAACCCCGCATGACAGCTCGATTAGGGCTGGGTCAGCAGGCGAATCCAAAAGCTAATCCCGCCCCCCACATGCGCGCAAAGATCTCGCGCCAGTCGCCTCGGTGGCCGTTAAACAAACCCGTCCCAGGAAGCTGCGAGGAAGCTGCGCGCCGCGTGCGCCAACCGCCCCGTCTCACCTGTGGTGAGGTGGAGGTCGCCGCCGCTGTGACTGGAGCACTCAACCCAACCGAGAGAGAGCGGGCGGGCGGTGGTTGGTTGGCTGGCAGTTCGCAGTACCGGCTCCTGTCGGTGGGGCGGGGGGCCGTTCAAAGCTCGCCAGCCTGGCCGCGCCTCGGTCGCCCCGCCGGGGCATCCACCCATTCGATCGACTCACCGGTTTCCGTCGTGACTCACCCCTCGTTTGTCCTCCTCCGGGCCCGCGCGTCCGTGGCGGCCGCGACGTGTGAATGTGCGTGCCTTCCATGAATGGTTAGGCAACTGGCACTGTGACAGCGATAGGGGAGGAGAGTGGAGTGCGCCGCACTGTGCCGTTGCTTTCGTTTACTGTGAGCGCCCGTTCAAAAAGTCCAAAAGTGATGAACCGGAACGAACGGCCGCCGTGTGGGTCACGTCCCCCGGTTCCAATCCACCACGAACAACAACCGGCGGCGCGGTGAAACGGACGGCTCCGGGTACGTGGTGCAGGGACGGCACCCGGCCGGGCCGCGAGCCACAGGCCATAACTGCTTCCCACGAAACCGCGCCGCTTTTTTCTTCAAATCAAAAAAAAAATCTGCGCTCCAGGCTGGCCGTGGACCCGACCGTCCTTATCTCCTGCAGCCCTGCGCACAGCGCCCACACTGCCGCCGCTCCGGGTCCGGGACCACAGGTCATGGGCAGCGGCTGGCGCCAGCCACCGTGCGGCTAGGGGAAAAGGACTGCGACGAGGCGGGTACGTACGGGGCGGGTTCACCTGTACGGTTCGCACCTAGGGCCCCACGTGGGGAGGCCGTGGACGGTTGTGATGAACTGGCCACGGGGTGGGGGTGCAGCGGAAGGGGGCCTAGGGGGAATGGACCGTGTCCCGTGCGGGAGGATGGCCATGGACGGATGGATCGATTGATGGATAAGCACGGTGGTGATAGTGATGGTGGTCGCCGCTCGCCGTGCATGATGATCGCGTCGGTGTGGATATGGGGCGGCACGTACCACCACGTCGTTCGTTGCTTGCTTCCCCGGCCCGGGTAGCAGTAGTACTAGTTTCCAATGCACTCCACTTGTGCCCTGCTTTTCGCTTGTCGCGTTGCGGGCATCGCAAAACGACGAGGAATGGTGCGTGCGAGCTGTTGCGAGTTGCGTGGTTCGAGAGACGACTCTACCCGGAGTACTGGAGTGGTCTATCTCCATTCTCCCGTCTTACGAAAGAAACTGAAAAAACAAAAGTTGATGACGACGCCGTTAGGTTACCTGAATTACCGGGCGTGGAGTCAGTGAGTCACTTTCCATCTGTGATTCACTCATCCGTTGGCCGTTACCCAAGCCTGTGGCCCAACTCGCAACGGCACCACTAGTCCACCACCAGCCGTTTCCCACTCCCCCACGTACGAACGCAAACGACACGGTTCAAATTTCGAATCCACCGAGGCGAACCGCCCGGCTCCCGGAAACTACCCGGTCAACCGCTCACTGATTCACGGGCCCGCGACAAGCTGGACCCACGCGCCATTCGGCCGCGCAAAACGACAAGCGCAGGCGGGTACGGATGCGTGAGGTGGCTCCGGGGCTCGCGACGCGTGCGCCGGGTGCCAGCTGTAGTGCCGGTCAGGTCACCGGCCGCCTTGCCGCTATAAATACACCGTCCCCTTCCGCACCACTATTCTTCAACTCATCAGTTTCCATCTCATCTTCTCTTCACCTCCACTACCACTGCCGGATTAGACAGAAACCGGAAGAAACCAAACCGCCTTTTTCCCTCCGCCGCTAACCACCCGCTTTCAACAAGCAATCGCCGTCGCGGTATTCATCTTCTCGTGATCATCACAGCCAACATGGGCGTGGAGGCTGATTGCGACAGGATCAGGGGCCCGTGGAGCCCCGAGGAGGACGACGCGCTGCGGCGTCTGGTGGAGCGCCACGGCGCGCGCAACTGGACGGCGATCGGGCGCGAGATCCCCGGCCGGTCGGGCAAGTCGTGCCGGCTGCGGTGGTGCAACCAGCTGTCGCCGCAGGTGGAGCGCCGCCCGTTCACGGCGGAGGAGGACGCCGCCATCATCCGCGCGCACGAGCGGCTCGGCAACCGCTGGGCCGCCATCGCGCGCCTACTCCCCGGCCGCACCGACAACGCCGTCAAGAACCACTGGAACTGCTCGCTCAAGCGCAAGCTCGCCGTCGCCAACGGCGTCGGTGGCGAGGCCGAGCGGCCCTGCAAGCGCATCAGCCTCTCGCCGGACAGTCCGTCGGGATCGGGCTCCGGCTCCGACCGCAGCGACGTCAGCCACGGCGCCGGCTCCGGCTCCGGCCAGATTTACCGCCCTGTGCCGCGGTCCGGCGGATTCGAGCCGGCAGACTGCGCCATCAGCCGGCGGCAAGAGGAGGACCCGCTCACCTCGCTGTCCCTCTCGCTGCCCGGCATGGACAGCAACGGGTTCCACCACGACCGCGCGCACAGCCATTTCCAGGAACTCCCGCAGTCGCCGCCCTCGCCGTCGCCTCCTCCTCCGCCAGCAGCTGCTGCTCCCTCGTACCCGTTCAACCCGGAGTTCATGGCCGCGATGCAGGACCTGATCCGCACCGAGGTGCAGCGGTACATGTCCAGCGTGGGCGTGCGCGCCGGGTGCGGCGTCGCGGGCGGCGCGGACATGTTCATGCCGCAGCTGATGGAGGGCGTCATGCGCGCCGCGGCCGAGCGCGTCGGCGCCGTCGGGAGGATGCAGTAGGCGATAGCCATCAGGCCGGTTGAATGATGCGGACGTGTTTTGGTTAGGTGGTTCAATCTATGAACCGAAGAACGCCACCTGTTTATGCTCCCAAACTGCTGTGTAAACCGAAGCAGCAGTCGGGAACGGGAAGGGGAAAGAAATGGGGGAGAAGTTAGAAAAGGGGAGACAAATGCAAGGACCGAGCAAAGCTCGTCTTGTGTACAGGAGAGATGAAACGCAAATGAATGGTGAACTGTTCCAAGTCTGAATTCACCAGTTTCAATTCACCATTTTTACAAACTACGATGAATTTGAGAGTCACTGGGACGTTGCCGTTTCTGTAAGATTTGATTTGGATCTGAATCAAACGACGCCGGTTCAGTTATCAGTATGCTTTCGTTACCGGCTTGGTGGAGCTTGTGAACCTGTTTCGTTTGATTTTTACCACTATACGAGACGACAAATGTTTACCACTACTACTAGATCGATCGACGGATACCGTAAATTCATGACGCTAACGAACGCATCTAGGGTGTGTTCCTTGCACCTGTTTAGACCCCTCTAAAATTTAGCTCTAAAGAGAATTTTATTATTTAGTAGTATTAAATAAAGTCTAATGACAAAATCTTTTTACAGATGGGTACATCTTTACGAGACGAATCTAATGAGCCTAATTAATCTATGTTTTGCTACAGTGATGCTACAGTAAATATCGTCTAATCACGGCTTAACTACCCTCGTTAAATTCGTCTCGCGATTTAGGGGGGGTTCTGCAGTTAGTTTTGTAATTAAACTTTATTTAAGGCAAAATTCTTTTTGTTTAAACCCCTCTAAATTTTAGACTTAAAACGCCGAACACGCCTTTGCACGCTTGGTTGCAAGTTTACCCCGTTTCCGTGCAACCGTTCTCGTGCTGCTCCATGCTGCTCCATCTTTGGATGCGATCTCATCTATCGCCCACTTGCTAATTCCATGCGCCCGTACGACTGTACTTTCATGCGGGGGCATCTTTCAGCATAGATGGACCATGGACCTGGCAGTCAGATCTCGAGTGGTAGGATGGGAAACGGGCACGCCTGCTTTATGAGTAGGGTCGTTGCTCACCGTCGCCGGCAAATGAATGAATGTTCACACTCGGTCGCGAAAGGTCGGATGGAGCGAAGCCGTGAAATCTCTTTGCTTGTCGGCAGGCCAGAAGTGGACAAGGAAGTTAGGCGTTCCGTTAAGTCCCATGATGCAAGATTTCAAAAAAAAAGAAGTCCCATAATGCAACCCATTCAGGCTAAGCTTTTTGCTATTTGCTTGTTGGGCTGAACCTGCAGTTGGAGCCCAGAAGGCCTTTTTTTTTTTAAGAGGAAACCACGGTAGGCCGAATTGGCCTACCTGAACCAATATATCTTTACTTCTCTTAAAAGACTCAGTTAGTGATGATGGTGTGCCTGCCATTTTGCAACTTGAGCCGTCCGATGCTCATCCAACGCGTGCAAATGAGTCTGTGCTCCGCAAAGATCCCGGCGCCGACAGATGGGGCCCGTAGCCCCGCGACGCGCCGCCCCCCAATTCCAGTTCGACTTAGGGGTGGAAAGTGGATGCGGATAATCCGTATTATTCGATATCCGTATTCAATAAAATGCAAATGTGGTACGAAATTTACCATTCGATTAATATTTTTACACTATTCGAATTTGTATTCGAATTCGATTAGAAAATATGGATGTGGACATGGTTTGAGGTTTTGACATCAAATATTCGACATATCCGTATTTGTATTCGTATCCGCTACTATATCATAAATATACCAATATATTATATAAAAAATATTATAAAATTGATTCAATTTTGAACTAGTGTAGATCCATGTAAAATAATGCTATTAAAGATATTTTAGAGGGGAAATGGTGTAGTAGTTGTCTTAACAACATAGAAAGTTAGATGTATCCGTATCGTCCGAATTATAGTGACATTCGCTTTTGTATTCGCATTCGTTTAATATTCGATCCGTATTCGTATTCGAAAACATTCGCATTTGTATCTATATTCGTTTACAAATATGGGTATAGATGGGGAAAGGCACTATCCGATTCGTAATCGATCCGTTTCCACCCCTAGTTCACCCCTAGTTCGACTGCATCGAATCGCTCCTCTCGCTCCCGGCTCCACTCGCCGCCGCCGGCCCGGCCACCGTCCCCTGCCCTTCCTCCCGCACCGTGCTCCGCTGCGTCCCACCTCCGCCGTCGCGCCGGCCGCACCCTCGTTGCTGTCGTCCCCATCGAATCTCTCCAAACTAGCTCCTCTCCGGCCCCTGTCCCCGTCCGTGGGCACGCAGGCAGGATCACACGGGCCTCCACGCCGCGGTTCCAGCGAGCCCCATGGCCGAGCAGGATGAGTCTACACGCGTAGGTCACAGGCAGGTGCGCAGTAGAACTGGCCATCTCCACAACCTCTAGCAACGGATCGCTCCGGGGCGCCTGATCTGGCTATGCTTGCTGGAGATGGGCTATTCTGATCGGATCAATACAGCAGAGGAAGCAAGTCTACGACCACAAGAACGCTGCTGCTATGGTGCCTCCCAAATTCATTAATTTTGACCGGCGGTGAAGAAGCAGATGTAGGCTAGCGCACCCATGTAGGTTTGGAGCAATCAGTTTGAAGCACAATGGTGCTAATTGTGGCCACACACCAATTTTTCCGTTCGTATGTATCAAGAGATAACTGGCGAATGGCAATGCGACTTCAAACATTCCTTTCAGATACACTCACGTGTGGATATGTATCCAGTTTCTCTGAAATACACCTTTTCTTTCGTGACTCGCGTCCTCCCAAATCCCAATGGCTAAACAAAGCAACGCCTCTTCTACCTTTTTAACTGCAAAGTTTTATTAATGCAACATTCTTTGAAATTGCCTAAGCTCAATTTAGTGCAAGCCTTTTTTGTGTTATTTTTCTTTACTCGGAATGAGAAAAAGGGAATTATATATTTCAAAACTGCAAAGTTTTATTCTACTGTAAGTATATTTGTAATAAACCAAACAAATTGGGTTTTAACTCCAATTTTGTGTGGGGCTTCATGTACCCATACCAGTGTTATTCTAATGGATACACTGTGCAAATTGAGGGTAGTAAAGATATATGATACAATGATGAGCATCACTATGGACCATAGCATGTTATTAAGATTTCTTTTACATTTACTATTGTTATTTGTCCGTAGCAACGCACGGGCGTTATGCTAGTTAATAGCTCAATGAGACAAGGATACATTGGAGCGAGACCCAGGAGGCCTTCGTATTCGTTGCCGACCCAGATAAGCCTCAAGCGAAACCATCAGAGGGAAACAAAGCCCTGGATTCCTGAGGATGTCAGCAAGCTGAAAGGTGGAAGAAAATACATGAATCAATCGAGCCGGATCTGTTCCTGGTTCTTATGTGTATGGAATACTAATTGTATTCTTGTAATACTTTGTAGGTCTGTCTCCGGGCGTAGTACATCCGACTGAGACTTTGTAACGTTTCTCCCGTGACCTCTTGGCCTATATAAGCCCCCTTGATGCTTCAAACAGACCACAGCTCATACAATCTTTGCTTTCTCCTTGTTTCGCAACTTCCGTCTCGCCTGTTCCAAGAAAGATGGGCAACGAGGCCGTGGATATGCGGACGGCGGTGGGATGGGCGGCGAGGGACGCCGGCGGTCACCTGTCACCATACACCTACAAGTTGAGGTAAGTTCCCCGTGGTTTCTGCGTGATATCATACGCACGAATTTCGTTGGTTTTGAAGCGGACGTACTGCAAAAAGGGATCAGGATCATCTGGGATGATGTTTTTCATAGTATATATAATGAAGATCTCTAAATTGCTGTGTTGATTTTCAGGAAGACTGGTCTGGAAGATGTGTTGGTGAAAGTCATGTACTGTGGGATTTGCCACACTGACATCCATCAAGCCAAGAACCACCTTGGCATGTCGAACTACCCTATGGTCCCTGGGTAAGTGCAATACAACAGTTCTCTTCCACATACAAGACTGCCGTAGTCTTCTGAAAAAAGTCTCATGCAAACGATTACATGCATGCATATGGCATGTTTTGGATTGTGTTGTACTGTTTGCTTATTTTATTCACATACCTCTTGTTGGTTAAACCAGACACGAGGTGGTTGGCGAGGTTGAGGAAGTAGGAGACGAGGTCACCAAGTACCGCGCCGGCGACATCGTCGGCGTTGGCCTCATCGTCGGGTGCTGCCGGCATTGCCATCCCTGCAAGTCCAGCAACGAGCAGTACTGCAACAAGAAGATATGGTCGTACAACGACGTGTACACCGACGGCACGCCCACGCACGGCGGCTTCTCCTCTGCCATGGTCGTCGATCAGAAGTGAGTAACCAACTGATCAAGGCAGATGACAGTTTAATCCTTATGGTATACAAGTGTCAAATTTCGAATGATCTGACAAAAATAATATTTATTTCCACGCAGGTTCGTGGTGAAGATACCATCCGGTCTGGCGCCGGAGCAGGCGGCGCCGCTGCTGTGCGCCGGCGTGACGGTGTACAGCCCGCTGAAGCAGTTCGGTCTGACGTCGCCGGGGCTCCGCGGCGCCATCCTGGGTCTCGGCGGCGTGGGCCACATGGGCGTCAAGATCGCCAAGGCCATGGGCCACCACGTGACGGTGATCAGCTCCTCCGACCGGAAGCGCGCCGAGGCCATGGACGACCTCGGCGCCGACGCCTACCTCGTCAGCTCCGACGGCGCCGCCATGGCCGCCGCCGCCGACTCGCTGGACTACGTCATCGACACCGTGCCGGCGCACCACGCGCTGGAGCCGTACCTCGCGCTGCTCAAACTCGACGGCAAGCTCGTGATCATGGGCGTGATCGGGCAGCCGCTGAGCTTCGTGTCGCCGATGCTGATGCTGGGGAGGAAGTCCATCACGGGCAGCTTCGTCGGCAGCGTGGAGGAGACGGAGGAGACGCTGGCGTTCTGCGAGGCCAAGGGTATCACGTCGCAGATCGAGGTGGTGAAGATGGGGTACGTGAACGAGGCGTTTGAGAGGCTCGAGCGGAACGACGTGCGGTACCGCTTCGTCGTCGACGTCGCCGGCAACAACCTTGACGATACCTCGTCAAGTTAGGCCTGATTGCGTGCGCTAATAAACGTTCTTGTTTCTTGCTTTCTGCAAGCTCAACAATTCTCTGTTAATATTACTGGAATATTGTTATGATTTAAAATATGATGACTTCCTCAAGAATTTAAATTTGATAATGCGTGAATTTCAAACACACAGAGGACTTGACTGCTACATTAAAATCTCATGAACCTTCCTGCCTATTGTCGCCATGTCTGGTGTGACTGGTGCAATGCAAGTCTACTAGCTCGAACGAGCAGGCCGACTCCCCAGAAATAATGAGCAGCAGCCTCTCTCCTGCTCGGCTGACGTGGGCTCGAGGTCCATCTCGTCTTCCACCGGCCCAGGCACCGTAGTCCGTTCTTTTCTTATTTTGGTTGTACGACGGAGGATGCAAGCTAAACGCTCTGCGTTACCTAAAATCAGTCAGGCAATTCACCAACCTCCTCCTGATGGCAACCTGCGTACTTGCTTGCTTATCTTTTTTTCTGTTCATAGTCAATTGTCAAAGTATGTCATGCCATCCATGCAGTAGCTGCATATCTTTTGCAAGAGACTCTTTGTAACTTACTGGCCTAATAATACCTAGAGTAGCTATCAGTTTCGGTACCGACCAAATGATAAAGTTGCAATGTTGCACAAACAATATACGGTGACGCGAAAGATTTTCCAAATTTAAATTCGCCCGTTAATGTCAGCGGCCATAATATAAGGGAGGTTGAGAAGGCATGCATCATCCTTTGTCTTTTTTTGTGGACTGTACTCTTCTTCATACGGTATCATGTGATCTGTTCGATGCTGCCAAATTGTGCCGATGGCATCAACATGAGAGGAGTCGGAAAACATGGGCTTCAAGAATTGCCAATGATTCAACATATGGTGGAAAAGTCTAATTTTCCAAAACTAGGCAAAAACATGTATTTTTTAAACATTAACCATCATTGTTCGAAGAAAAAATATCGATGTACCCTCCCTATATGAAAACTGCGCTGGGGAGAAATAAATTCAAATAATTCGTATCCCAAATGTGTGTGTGTGCGCGCGCGCGTGCGCGCGAGGGTATCCCAAATGTGTGTAGATCTGATCGATTCTCTCCCCAGGCAATGCCAAATCAATTTCCAAAAAAGAAGGAAAACAAGCCAAATCCAAAAGAATCATATTCAATGCACGAATCAATTTGGATTTCCTTCTGGATCCACTAATTTATTCATATTCAATGCACGAATCAATTTATATCTCCTTTTGAGCACCCTAAATTATTCGTGTACAATTTTGAACAAAACGCACCCCCGGTTTCTGAACCCCTTGCCTATTTATGCCCGTGCCGGCCACATCCATGCATCAAACAAAGCAAGAGCACGAAGCATCTTCCCTTTCTTCCTTGGCTGATCCCTCTTTCATCCTCGAATCTTGTTTGCTACTGTCATCCTTCCGAAAGATGGGGAGCGAGGCGTCGGAGAGGACGGTCGTGGGGTGGGCGGCGACAGACGCTGGCGGCCACCTGTCTCCTTACACCTACACTTTGAGGTAAAAGCAACTGATGATCCAGCTACAAGTTTTTTGAATAAATTTGTTGTGTGTTTTACCGTGAAAGGGTGAATCGTCTTTTGAACCGCGTAAACGCTTGCAGGAAGACTGGCCCGGAGGATGTGGTGGTGAAGGTTTTGTACTGTGGAGTTTGCCACACTGACATACACCAAGTCAAGAACCACCTTGGCAGTTCCAACTATCCTATGGTCCCTGGGTAAGTGGAAGTCTTCTGTTCAACATACTATGCAAGTACAAAAGTGCGTCACTTAATTTCCAGTACCAGTATCGTGTTCATGTGCCAAACTACTATCAGCTGAAATTGCCGGCGCGCAGTAAGCAGTTCGCAGAACAATTAACTGTTGCACGGCCATCCCGAAACAGGGGACAGATGCAATGATGGTATGTTGTCATGTGTTGCTTGTGTGATTGATCCTCAATCGTATTTGTTTGTCTGTGAAACCAGTCATGAGGTGGTTGGCGAGCTGGAGGAGGTCGGAGCCGCGGTGACCAAGTACCGCGCCGGCGATGTCGTCGGCGTCGGCATCGTCGTCGGGTGCTGCCGCCAGTGCTACCCTTGCAAGTCCAGCAACGAGCAGTACTGCAACAAGAAGATCTAGACGTACAACGACGTGTACACCGACGGCAAGCCCACCCACGGCGGCTTTTCCTCCGCCATGGTCGTCGACCAGAAGTGAGCCACTGATAAACTAAACAGAGCAGTAGTGACAAGACATGGAATGGAATGATCCAACTGAAAAACCTCTGATTTACCATCGCAGGTTCGTGGTGAAGATACCAGCGGGACTGGCGCCGGAACAGGCGGCGCCGCTGCTGTGCGCCGGCGTGACGGTGTACAGCCCACTGAAACGGTTCGGGCTGACCTCGCCGGGGCTCCGTGCCGGCATCCTGGGGCTCGGCGGCGTCGGCCACATGGGGGTCAAGATCGCCAAGGCCATGGGCCACCACGTGACCGTGATCAGCTCGTCCGACCGAAAGCGCGGCGAAGCCATGGACCACCTCGGCGCCGACGCGTACCTCGTCAGCGCCGACGCCGAGGCCATGGCCGCCGCGACCGACACGCTGGACTACGTCATCGACACGGTGCCGGTGCACCACGAGCTGGAGCCGTACCTGGCGCTGCTGAAGCTGGACGGCAAGCTCGTGATCATGGGCGTCATCGCGCAGCCGCTGAGCTTCCTGTCCCCGCTGCTGGGGATCATGAGGAAATCCATCACGGGGAGCTTCGTCGGGAGCGTGGAGGAGACAGAGGAGACGTTGGCGTTCTGCGTGGACAAGGGTGTGACCTCGCAGATCGAGGTGGTGAAGATGGAGCAGGTGAACCAGGCGCTCGAGAGGCTGGAACGCAACGACGTTAGGTACCGCTTCGTCGTCGACGTCGCCGGCAGCAACCTCGATGGCGGTGCCTAGTCGTATGTAGCTGCTGGATTGGCTTCCTGCGTTTACCTACTTTCATGTGCTTGTTGTCGACTCGTCTTCGATCTGCCTAAGCCGCTGTATGTCAGCGGACATTGTTACTTTCTGAAAATCGTGAGCGTTGATGACATAAATTGGATGTCACGTACTGTTTTCTAGTGCAATACAGCATTCTGAAACTTGAATTTGCAGATGTTGATAAGTGGAGGTCACTGTGGTTCAACCACTGCAATGTTCCTGCACAAGGAAACACGAGGAACAGAGCCTAAACGAGGCAGTTTAGCCCGCCTTGGCCCAATTTGTTGTCATCGTCTTCCCACGACGCGACTTGGACGAACGCACGGCCCAATTAATTCGCCATGCGCCAGACGCGACCGAGTCCCGCGCACCCCGAAAGAGTCCGTGGCCCGCCCGAAGGTCGCGGAGGTTTTCGCGGGCAAGCCACCGTCTCTCGCAGGAAGAAAATTCTCTGCGGCATGTATGTAAACAAGTCCTGTGCGGCACCACCTGGATGAGTGCCACGTCGTCCTCTAAATCAATCACCAATCAGCCAAGCAGGCTGCTGGTTCATTCCGAGCGAATTTAGCAAATCGGCTTGGCTCCTTCTCCAGATCGTCGACGGCCAGCCGCCATGCCGTCGGTAAGGACGGAATCGACGCGGCTTCTTGCACCTATTCCCTGGATCCTTACTGCTCTGAAGATTGGGGCAACGGAACGCGATGGCAGTACAAAGGGGCATGGACGTCGTCGAATTGAATATCAAAAGCTAGATTACGCGAGTTGTATGCATGATCTCCACCACTTGCTTTCGCTTCGATCTGGCCATGATTCTTCATGGTGCCTGGGCTGCCGGCAGCGTGCGAAAATAGGCCACAGCTTGGGTACGAGTTCATCAGGCTGGTCTGCTGGAGCCGATAAGATCTCAGAGTTGGCTGGAGCCGATCCGCAAAGATATCGACCTGTTTTTTCTTTTTTCCTTCCTCTCTCAGGCAGCCGGACGACGACCACGGCAACGACTACCACAGTACCACCATCGCCGCGACGACTTGCAGACGGGATCAAGAAAGAAAAAAGGATCTTCACGTGAACCTCCCGCGCGGCACGTACGTACGCCGGCGTGAAACGGTCAAAGCACACGTGAAGATTTGAACCTGCAAACCCTGGTCTCGTCACAGCCGTGTTGCACCGAATCTGTCGACTTCTGTCTGACCCGTCGTTGGTTCAGTCCAACTTCCTCGAGTGCCACAGTCCGGTCCGACATGACGCATACCGAGTTTCATTTCCGTACGCAGCAACACACAGTACTGCCACCAGTACTCCGGGTACATGAGCATCGATCAATTAATTCTTGTGTATAATTAATTTATAAAATATGTTCGGTCACAACACAGGATATTGCACCTGAAAATTGGTACATATAGTCCTATTTGCCGCTATTAAGCTGCTGCAGCTAGTGCTTTGCGACATATTGTACTACTAGTACTACATATATCGAACATATATATACTATGCAAATCTTACAGAAAGAACAAACAAAATAAACCCAGCCGGCCGTTACTCATGCGGTGGCAGCACGCTGCGTCTCCGAAACCAGGGAGATCTCCTGTCGTTAATTTCCGGCGCAACGCAGGCACGCCTAGTGCCCGACACCGGGGCTGGGGCCAGAGTCCTTGATCCCGCCGAGCATGTCAATGCTCATGAACTTGTGCCCGCCCTCCTCACCGGTCTCGACGACCGTCTGGATGTTACTTGCCGGCGATTCGACCGTATGCGCACAGTCTCCCTCCGACGCCTGCTTGAGCGGCCGGGCGCTCGCCACCGTCGCCGCGAGGACAAGGCACGTCGCGAGGAGCAGAGCAACGGCGCCCGGAGCGCGTGTCCTGAGCTTGGCAGCCATTATTGCTGTCGATCGATCAGCCAAGGAGCAAGGGATGATCGATGTACCTGCAGCTGCAGACACGCGTGTCTTTTACTTAGCAGTGTGCTTATGACTAGCTCGTATGCTCAGTTCGCATTGCATCTCAGGTGTGGTGTTCTGGGGTTTATATACTTGGAACTAAGGAGTAATGGTCGTAGGGGTCGTTGAAAATCAGGTGGTGGGCAGAGACTAGCACGAGGGGAAGCCGGCATCAGGAAGAGTCGTGGAAGCGACACCGGGGCGTACGAGGTCGTATGCACGCGCACCGCACTCCAGTCAGGTGTGCCGCGCGGGTGGAATGGAATTCGGAGCGTGGAAGTTAGAAACGCGAGAAATTCTGCGCTCCGGAGTGGACTTTGAAAGGGCTGAGGCCGACGTGACAATGTGTGTCATGCAGAGAGGTGGCGGATCAATCTAAGTTGCAGGATTTCCTGGGTAACACTCATGCTAGCTCATTTTGGTATAACGTTTTGGCACGCCATTTAGGCATTCATGACATGTTTGAAAGAGGGGGGAGTGTTGGGGAACTTTGAGGACTTCAGTTCGAATTTGTACCGATTTGGATCCAAAAACCACTATTCCCAACAGGGCCTTTAGTATGTAGTCGGGGCTCTGAGTAGCTGAAATGTATGATCCTATTTCAGTTTTTACGCAAACATTCCTCGGACTTTAGGTGCCAAACGTATCTGAAGACGGTCAGAGTCTAAGATTGTTACGCGTACAAAGCTACGATGTGTCTGGTGCAGCGGATCTGATATCGCTAAAGCTACGCAGGCGGTGAAAGTGACTAAAAGTTCACGCGAGGTCAGCGCTAAAATGGGAACCCGTGGAGAAGCTATGTCCCGACCCCGGCCGGATGCCGACGCGTGTGACATGAACGACCGACCGAGCAATCCGCAACTCGGGGTTGCTGGTCTCCCCGGGTCACCATTGTTCGTATCCGCACTAAGTTTCCTTTATCAAAGACATGGACACGACCGACAGTGAGCTGTTGGTTTAAAACTTGTTCAAGACGGGCCAGCACAGACCAAACAAATGACTACGGCAGAACGCGTCGAACGTACGTTTGATGACGAGCTGCTGATGGACACCATTGCTTGATCTCACTGTGATGTGTAGGGTTGGAGGTCGATCGCTAGAGCTCAGCCAAGCTGGCTTTGGGTTGGAGTTTATCGGTCCGTGGCGCGTTGTAGCTAGATGTGTGCACGCACTAGGACACTGCCCTGTGTATGTTTGGGTCAAGCTAAACTTGTTTTCGGGTTAGCTGCACGATGTGCATTCAGCATTGCTCTGTGAAACATCGACGGGTCCCGTCACAAGCTGTGGACAAATGGATCGATGCACACTTGCTAATGCCTATGCATATTGGTCATTGGAGAAGAAAATTAGTACAGGGAGGTTTCTCATGTGGAGGGAACATGCATACGGTTGAAGCTCCCAGCCAGCTCGGTGGCACGCGGATTACAGCACACAAGTCCTAATCCGCGCTCGACGACAGAGTGATTTTGGTAGTGGATGTGTGGTAGTATCGCGTGACACGCTACGTGTGGTTAGGCTCCCGGCCGCCGGTTCGAAGTTGTGCCCTGGGGCATCATGAACGCGCGCGGCATCTCTATCAAAGCTGGGTGACTTATTAAAAAAAATAATGAAGCCCAAGGCATGTTCGATTCTCTTTTATTTCCAGAGAAACAAAATAAAAAAATAATAGCTTGGTTTCTGGTTCAAGGTACAATTACTAGTCTTAAATATTTCATTGTGTAATAAGATATTGAATTCTATTGCAACATATTATGGTGATGAGATATCAAATCAAGCTAGATTCAATTGAGCGCATTTTGTTTTGCTTTTTTGACCTTGAAAATGGCGGTTCATGCCCAGGAAATTTCTCTTAACCATGCTGTCAATTCTCTAAGTCTTACTACTTGTACCTACCATCCCTTAGGTAAAATAATATTTGATAAAAAACATCTTCTCCTCTTCTACACCACCTGTCGAAGTTCTTCGTTAGTATTTCATTTGCTTGTCTTGCAAAATCATTAGCATAGCAACAAATTGCTGATGATCATTGCCTCCTCGTATATGTGTCACCTGCTTTGGGCACGCCTTATCCGCCTTCCTTGGTCCAAATGCCCTAAGCGTGCACAAGAGCCACTTTGACGGCGTGTTGATCCGTATACACTTGGCTAACTCTTCAAAATTTGAAATCAACCTTTTGCATTTATTCACACAAAAATCAAAATCATAGCTAAATGGTACATATCGCTCAATCAATGCGTGGCCTTTACGTCATAGGTTTGATGATGTTTCATTGATCATTGGGAGTATAACAAAATCTCTTTTGTGAAAAAAATAATAGCACTATCTAGCAACTATTGAATCCATAAATAAATAAATAGTTTCTTTACAACATGCTCCGAGTTTGCGATAGCAAAATGAATATTCATTCGTTTGCCCTAATGAGATTGTGCTTGTGTTGGTTGCACACGTATCTTGTTCATCGGATCATAATGTTGTGCAGGGGTAGAGTCACCACATCTTGTAAGCATACATCAACAAAACATAATGCTACCCAAACCTTATTCAACACGAACAAGTAACCAAACAAGCCCATAGTGCATCAGTTGTGCAGGCTAATGTTGAGCCGCTCTTAGATTCTAGTGACTCTAGCCTCACGGTGTCAATTGCATGAGTTTTGAGAAGCTAAGCTGGTTATATTTTGGACAGTAAAACACCTAAAAAAAAAGACAGGAGATACTTTACTATGAAGCATGGCGTCATGACTTTACTTTGGATAATTTTTATACTCATGCAGACTCTTAATATCTCTAGATATTTCACAAATATTTGGTGCCACAATATCTATGTTTCTTTGGGAAATTTATTGACCTTCAGAATTGCCCATACTAGTGGGGAATGCAACGCCACGGGCCTAAGCTTTGCATTCCTTTGTTAGACGAAACCCGGGTCATAATGTAATGGGATTGGGCCTTATTGTGATTAACAGGCCGATTTCATTTGCCAAAATAAGAAAGTCAAATATTTTACAACTAGTATGGGCCTTATTGTGATTACCGTGGTGCAACGTGGCTTAACGTAAGAGGTCTCCAAATCGAATATTTTCCAGCGAGAATGCAAAATGACAGGCCGCCACATTGCACCACGGTGAAGGCACATGACACAATGCTTGTGCAAGACTCGGTCAGGCGCGGTTCTGCGTGGAGGCCGGAGCTGAGGCATGCACGAGCGTTTTTGGGATCACGGATTGCATGCACGTAACATAGATGATGCGTGTTCGAGCTGGCAATGATAGCCGCATAAAAAGAAACAATTTGCTCCCATTGCAAAGATAAACAAGATATAGAGTGAACACTATGTATGCTTCATCCATATGCGGATGAAATTCCCCCGAATAAATACAATGAAGTGATCAAATCTACAAATTAGTCCCACTTCAAAAAATTTCTCTGTAAACTGATTAGAACCAGCCAAGTAACCATAAAATCATGCACTGCACTGAGTACTATGTTAATTAGTTAATCAACAACAATAATTACGAAAAAGCTACCAGAGAAGAAATTATGTATTAAGCTTGATTGCATGTATCTGTTCAGTGTCAATTGATTCATAAAGTAGAGCTCTTCAAGAAATAGACAGTGGCTTTTATGAATGGGTCAAATTATCTTTTATGAAAAAAGAATGCCAACATGGGTCAAATTGTACTCACCAGCATCTGCGTGCCATGGAGGAGGACGCCTTAAAGTGTACAAGGAAAAGAATCCAAATAGGCGGAAGAGATATTGGCGCGGCTCAATCAGATACTGATTTTACAACTGCTGTAAAACCTATCATCGGATTGAACCTCACCAATATCGCTCTTTCCCTTGATCAACTCTGCATTTGGATCATGTATGCCATGAAGCTCTTATAGTTCCAGCCTTGTAGGATTCAGATCTCTCAACACCTACATATTTGAGATGACATTCAGATCAAGAACCTGAAGTCTTGAGATCAACGGATCAACAATTTCTTTTTTCGAAAAGCGACGGATCAACAAATAATATTTATGATTCATGAAACATAGAAGGCTATATACATACCAGATCGAGATTTTCCTGCTCTCCGTCGATCAGCAGTGAATGAATCATCATAGTATACGCAAACAACTGCTAGTGGGGAACCAAGCAACTTTCGGCTGTCTGTGGTGTTGCTAGGGTTAACTAGAAGAACCAGGTAGCACTGCACCACTAGCTAGCTCGATCTATCTGGCAAGAGATATGCTACCGATCGACCGGTTAGCCATGCAGGAACTAGCTGCACGCCCGAAGGGCAAGACGCAAGAACAGAGTGATATATGAAGAAGAAGAAGAGGTTGATGAACGGGCAGAATGTTGGAGGTGGGCTAGCTAGCATGCGATGGGGTTTTATGCTCGACCTCCATGAGGGAGGGCAGTGAGCAGAATGATGAGAAAGGGCAGAGATAAAAAAGATATATACCTCTCTCTCTCTCTCTCTCTCTCTCTCTCTCTCTCTCTCATGCATTCATGGTCGGCATACAGTAGTGGAGTAGGTCGAGCGTTTTGCGGATGAATGACCATTCATGCGGTTCAGTTATAGCATAATACCAGAAAGTCATCGTATTAGAAAATTTTTGGGAATGAATTTGGTACACTGACAATTGAGAACAGATAGACAGAAAGTCATTATAGAGGTAGGGTTTGCGTATGTACGGTCATAGGGGTGAGTGTGCGTGCGTTGTGAGTGTCTGAGTTGTACTGTGTAATCACAAAAAAAGAAAAAAAATGAGAACAGATAGACAGACATTTTGAAGTTGTATAAGCAGATTTAATTTCTTGTTTTGCATTTTTGTCGCGGATTTGGTCGTTGTTGATATATTTTCAGAGTGGCAGAGGAGGATGACGACGAGGGAGGGAGAGACCTGCTAAGCTAGCAAGGTAGGCAGCATTGGGAGCAGGAGCGCAGAATGTGTGTGCCTAGAAAGAAGCCTCGGAGGCCCGTACAAGCGTCCCCCAGTTTCTTAATCGGGAGCACCTTGCACGTAAATCTGTCTGCAATCTGAATCCCAGTTTCTTAATCGCGCTAACCTGCGCCATCGACGACGCCGTGTGCGTGAGAGAGAGCAGGAGAGCGGGCAATCAGAACACCTGCTACAAAGCGGGGACAGCGGCGCCAAAGCGGCTCTGCCGTGACACCGGCGCAGGGGACACGCCCGGCATAGGGTTGCTACACCTGATCTCCTCTTTCCCTATCACCATTATTAGTTTTTCTTTTCTCGCCTTCTCCTCCCTTTTCGCATCTCATCTATCTAAAGGATCTTTTTCGTGCACCGCCTTTCACACACGCCATGAAGAATCTTTTCGAGTACTAGATATAGGGGGTTAATTTGAATTCATCTGAAGCGTACCGCTAATAATTGTGGTAACTCGATCGGTAGTGTGGACCAACTCACACGTATGATTATGATATGTGCTTCCCACGCAGACAAGCTAAGGAAAAGAGACGAGAAAGGAGCGGGGACTGGTTGACGTGATGATAGGCGTGGCTCAGGTGGCGTGCCAGGCCCTCACTAATCAGATTCCCACGCGCTAACCCAACAAAATCATCCCCCCTCTCAACTTTTTAACCCCTCCTCCGGGTGAAAGTGAAACAGAACCAGTAGGTCAACAATTACCTACACGGTCAAACTGGAATTGACGGCATGCTTATAGCCACGAATCATGGCGCTCTCTTCATCTCAAAAAAAATGAATCATGGTGCTCTTTGCAAAGCCAACCGAACGTAGCAGCACTATTACTGAAGTACTGACGACGCTGTACTACGTTGTACAGACAAGCGATTAGTACTGGTGGTAGTAGAAATACGTTGTGTTAGGAAACGGTGATGAGGTTATTTGCTGTAATCATCATCGTCGTGCGTCCAGCATCCTGGCGTGTCTCGCTCTCGCCCTGCACCAGCCGCGTACGCGGCCGTCAAAGCCGGCTGCCTTGTGTAGCCCGCCGCGCCGCACATGCGCGCGCGCGGGGAGACGGCTATTATACGTACCCGCGTACGCGACCCACGCCCCCAAATACGCGGAATTATGCCTGCGCTGCGCGCGCGAGCTCGAGCAGTGCCAGTGCCCATCATGCCTTTCCGTGTAACCGTGTTCCGCACCCCCGACAGCGCAGCCGCCACACGCAAGCGGCGGCCGGCACAAGACGAACGTTACGCGGCCGCTGGTCAGGCAGAGCTGCAGAATACGGGACGTTACGGCCGCAACTCGCCGCGGCCGGCGCCGGGTTCTCCCGCTGCCGGGCTTGCCGGCGCGGACGTCGAGAGGCACGACTCGCGGCCGGCCCACGTCCCAATCACCGAGTCCGGGCCCGATTTTGTTCGTGGTTCGTGAACTGCGATGCGCAGCGGGTCGCTCTAACCTCAACCTTTTGATTGCGCAGGTGATCAGGGGGGCTACGACTAGCCCAGAATGACTTCCCACAACAAGTTGGCCCATGTGAAGTCTTAGAAATAATGGGCCTCATCAGTTGGGTTGCCAGGCCGCTGGAATTGATCGACACTTTATTGGACACCATCCAAGTTTCAAAAAATTTGTGCTAAAAAAAAAGTTTCAAAAAATTTCAGAACAATTCAATTGATTTTTTTGCTGATGATCTCGATTGAAAACAAGGATCCACAACCACACTTCACTGCACAAAAAAATGCTCGATTAACATTTTGACCAACTTATATTACCATCCGCATGAACAGCTAGTTAACAACGAACAATCAATGCAACAATGAAACAACATGCCAAAGTCCAGGCAGCTCCGACGGACCACGATCATGAATCAATCAAACACTGGGCCTGTTAGATCCGTCGCTCCCTTCACGTAAAATCCACAGACGGGTAAGTCAGTGTCCGACGACCTCGAGCCTGTCGTTGTTGGGTACGTCAGGGTCGCTGTAATCGTCGTCGCTCTCGGCGTCGGGCGCGCCGGCGGGCGCCATGGCCCTCCGGCTGAACGCGCCCTCCTCCTCCTGGTTCTCGGGGTCGTGGCCCACGCCCACGCGGCACGCCTTGTCGTTGCTGGCGCCGGGCACGCACTTGGGCTTCGCGGCGCCCGACGACACGGCGGGCTTCGCGGGCGCGTCGGCGGCGTCCGCCGGCCGCAGGAGAAGCACCGCGCACGCCAGCGCCATCACCAGCAGCCACGCGCGCACGGGCGGCGCCATGGTTTGCTCGTTCGGTCCGACAGAGATCGAGAGTTTCGGGCAGGGTGGTTGATGGAAAAGATAGCGAAGTGGTCGCGGAGGGCGTTTGGGCGTTAATGGCGCATTAACAGGGGATTTAAGGAGAGGTTTGGTTTGCATGGCGCGGCGCCTAACGTTCAGGGGAAACCGCAGAACGAGTTCCTGCTATTGTCTCGATGGTGACCCTGGTTTTCAGGGAGAACAAGATGAGTGGTCTCCGCGTCATTGCTAATTTTAGTCTTCAACAGAAGCTTGCAGTTCTTTGCCTTAACTTGCTTCGTATACAAGAACCGGCACATACTCATATGTTATCATTCATTCCACCTTGGATCCATGAACCGGCTCAGCAATGAGTCCCTCCGTCACAACAGAAGGTCACTTGACTATCCTCACATGACGACGCACTGCACGACTGCCTGCCCGCTCGTGCGTCAGTGCTAGAAGTCCGTGAAAAGCCTCTCCCTTGGCACGGGGCTAGCAGTGTAAAAGCTGCCAATCACGCCGAGAAAAATATGAAACCAGACCGTTGCCCACTGTACTCCGCGCTGTTTCACTGCTCGCGCCCGACTTCACCGTTCCCGTCCAGCTGCCCCTTCACGATTGCCCGACTCAACCCTGGCACCAACCTGCAGCTGCCGTTCGCCGGCCGGCCGCGGCGCGTGCCGAAGATCACACGGATCTTATCGCTGATTCAAGCCAAAGGAGAAAGATCTCGGCACCTGGCCGCCTCATCATCCAGCCGATCGAGGCTGGTGTCACTTGCATCCTTAACCAACTGCCCAATGACTCGCGACGGCGACGCGGAACCGACACCCTGTCCGTGCACGCGCTCGGCGCCGGCGCATCTGCTAGAAAATTATGGATGCGCTGCTCCTGCGTGCCGCGTACGTATGCTGCGCCCGTGCTTTGTTCGGGTTTCGTTTATCTGGAAGAAGCCAAGCGCGCGCGGGCGCCTCACAACAGGGCTACACGGTGCGACGAGGGGCCAGGACGACGTCGCGTCGCTGTTGCCGGGTTGAGGGGATAAACCGTGCCGTGCAACTGGAGCGAGTGGCATGTGGAGGGTGGGGGCAGATCAGTTAAGGCACAAGAGGCGCGGGAAAGGGACGACTCGGACTAGGGGCTGGTCAGGTCACCTGCATTTGTTTATGGAACTTTGTTTGATTCGAATAAATATGGTGTGATTATTAGATATATTGTTTGGTTTTGGATTCCTGTGGAGGGCTGGATGGTACTGTGAGTATGCTACGATCAAGATAGCAGAATCAATTTTGTGCATGCGACTGTTTTGAAAAGGGAAAATAAATAGTGCATGCGACTGTTTTGACGAGATGAGCTCGGCCCACAGAAGCGAATAAAATTAACTCAGGACAACGACCACTGAGAGAGTTATGCTGTGGGCTCTTGCCTATTTGTTGGAACAGTTTTCTGTTAGTTTGTTTTAACTGCCAATCGACATGATTTTGCCATAATTTATACGCAAATGCTGAAATGTGGTCATAAGGTTCTTTTCACTAGATCCTCTCACAGATTGTATTCTCCACGAAAGATCCTTTTTTGGCGGCTCTACCTAGACCCCTTCACTAATGGGTCTGCTCATCGAGTCTCTTTTAGACATAGACTCTTAGTTCTAGGAGGCATTCATTCACTAGCATGTCATACGAAGAAATATTGTGCATACAACCTTCTTAGAGAACGCAAACAAATAACATCCATGTGATAACTCATTTCAACGATTAATTGTCGGTAAGTTTTTGTTACTTTTAATGATATATCTGCCTTAACTTGCTTTCAGGTGTTAACGTGTTGGTAAATTCGATAAAAAAGAAAACTCAAATAGACATTGACAACAGAGATCAATTCATTCATGCATGTTGTATTAAAGCATGCACACGTGGCCACGACAAACTAATTGATTGACCCATCTGTAAATACAAGTTGCAATAAAGTTGTTTTTGAGATCGCCAAAACCATCTCTCCCCTAAAATCCATTCGAAACAATGCTTGGGAACTCGACTACTATACCAATGATGAAACATACCTAATTCGGAACTCTGCAAATTAAGCCATGACTCATTATTTTGCAAAATAAATAGGTCACATTCGAGAAACTTGCAAAACAAACTTCAATGTGGCATGATGTCCTTTGCGTAGAGGAATGAATTTATTACATGAGGCTTAAGATCAGTTGTGATCTATCATAAGACATTATAATCAATGAGTAATATTTTATTTGAAGACTAATGGAAACAGAAAGGAGAAAGCATGAGTACTACTATAGTGAAAACAAGTTTATACTTGTGACATGATTCGTGCATACATCACACATAATTAAATAGCATGTAGTAAATTGATATTTGAACAATACTGCTCTCTATTTTTACAACGAGGAAACATGATCAATAATATAAGCGAGGTGCACCTTTCCCAATGCACTATATATACACGATCCCATTGTCATTTATAATCAAGTACAAACATGAAACATCTGCACTCTTGGATATGCACAATTGAGATATATGTCCACATCTAATTTTATATTTGTAGAAGCTAATCATTTGATACAACATTCTTTTTGATAATATATGAAATGAGATCTGTACACCAGTTATGAAGTCAAATCTTGCCACAAACACTCTAACATTCAATTTTTGTTCCTAAAATACGTGCACTCAACATATTTTCTAAAAAAAAAGATATCGATTTTGTGAAGACATCTAGTACAAATAATATGCTCTTTTTCAACAAACATGCAAAGAAAAAGAGATCTACGACATCAAAATTCCAATCGTTGTTCTGTTTAAACAATGTATCAAGAAAACTTGTGACCTTTTATGGCCACATTAAAAAACTTCCTGCATAGGAGTCATTGGACCATTTTTACATATCGCATAGGGCATATCATTGGCAATCTCTCAAAATCCTCATAAATATCTTTTCTGGTGAAACTTCTTGAATAAAAACAAGATTTACATGATTTTTATGGTGACTCCTTTCAGTATTTTTATGCGACGATCTGTGTGCGCAGCACATTTGTCGCCCCCCCCCCCCCCCCCCCCCCCCCCCCCCCCAAAAAAAATCATCTTTCAATAAGAAGACAACATTGGGAAGAAAATAAAATAAATCATCTTTGCGACTTTTACTGTTTGTCCAATGAGCGAGCATTTCACCGTCTAACAAAGTGACAGATCATGCTTAGCTTGATGTAACTTTGAAAGCCTCTCTGACCGCGCGCGTCTGCCCGGGGACCTCGCCGCCGCTTCGTGGCCTCTATTTAATGACCACCAGCAGACCACGCCCGCAGCTGCAGAACACACTCGCCCACTGCGCCAGCCGTACTCGCTCCTGAGCTGGTGGCCACCCCCCGCAATGGCGTCGCCGCCTCGCCATCACCGAACCAGCTGGGTGCATGCGGCGTTCCTGCTCGCCCTGTGCTGCTGTCGCGGCGGCGGCGCCGCGCCGGCGTCGCCGTCGCCATTGCCATCGCCGAAGGTGCCGGCGGTGATCGTGTTCGGGGACTCGACGGTGGACACGGGCAACAACAACGCGATCAACACGATGCTGAAGAGCAACTTCCCTCCGTACGGGCGCGACATGGCCGGCGGCCCCACCGGCCGGTTCTGCAACGGGCGGCTGCCGCCGGACTTCATCTCCGAGACGCTCGGCCTGCCGCCGCTGGTCCCGGCCTACCTCGACCCGGCCTACGGCATCAAGGACTTCGCCCGCGGCGTCTGCTTCGCCTCCGCCGGCACCGGCCTCGACAACGCCACCGCCGGCGTCTTGGTACGCAGCAACCCACTCTCCCCATAATCGTCCAACCTTGCTGACCACCTACTTGCATAATTATATAACCACTCAGAGTCGTAATGCACAAACTACCACGAAATGATCATTCATGTACTAGCCTTCAGCTACAACGCAACAAGGAGAGTAATTTTGCCGTTTTAGTCAAGCATTTCCAGTTGTAGGATCCTTGCGCACTGGACGGTGGCAAGGGCGGAAATGCGTGTTTGGCAGCACATCCGAACATAGGAATTCATAGCAGCCGCGAATCCGTGCTTGCCTTTGCGGCACTTCAAGACGGCAGGGAAAGTTGCCGGGAGAAGATTCCATGAACCATGTAGGGCTTCAAACGGCAGAGAGTAGTTATACATTTCTTTCTCCGTCTTGTTTGGGAGAAGGAGGAAGAGATGACAGGAGAAAGACTGCAGGGATCTTGCATCTACAGAATTGAAGGCGGCTGGGTTCCATTGGTCCGTGCTACGGCAAGTGTTAAGAGTCCTGGCTACTGGGCCATACCCTCACACTGACTGCATTCTAAGCTTTATCCGGAAAAGCCTTTGCCTAGGAACACAGTTTTGCTTCTTAAAACAAGCTATGCAAATCTTGAGTAGATCATTAGGGTTTAGAGAACCATGGACTTCGCTAATCCCTGAAGGAATGACCTCGACACATTTAGTACCATGGACTGATAGCCTATGTCAGTCTCCTCGACACATTTAGTACCATGGACTTTGCTAATCCCTGAAGGAATGACCTTCTCTGTCGTCCTCCAACCGTCGTCTTCCTCTTCCGGCAACCAACTGGAGAGGCATTAAAATCGTTGCATTTAGTGCCTGGAATAGTTGAAAGTGTGTGCCTTGAAGCTGCAATCTATCACGAACTCCAGCGATTTTAAGATTCAGTAGCATGGTTGGTCGGCCAACCTGTAAGCCACCAGCAAATCAGTACAAGTACCTTCGTCTTTCTCATCTTCAGTGCTGTATGCATACTGCAGTATAGTAGTACATCGGCACTTAAAAATACTATCCCTTTTTTTTGTGAAAATTTCTTATTTCACTGAAATGAATTGCTAGAAAAAATATATTTATTTCGTTTCTCTTAAAAACATTCTCTTCGTTTCCTTCTGATCAGGTGCTGAATAGGCTAGAGAGTAGCGAAACAAATGTACTGTATGTTGTTAGTACTAGTACAATCTAGAGTAGCTGCTGAAAGATCTGCATACTGAACAGTTCTTTGTTCCCTGCTCTATTAATCAGAGACAGCTACCGCGGTACTCTGTTCGCTAAACATGCAATTCATTAGTGTGGTTCCTGTAGAATAATTGAGCGCCTACAGTAGTGATTTCGTTCATCGCCATCAACTATTTCGGGACAAACACACCTCCTCGGAGAGGTGAACTGAAACACGAATTGAATACATGGACGTAGGTGCCCTGAACCAGCGTCGTGGGAGGCATTCAAACTCTGCATCGATCTAGCTCCAAAGGACGATGGCTACTGTCGTACCCCATTTCTAGTGCATTAGTGCTTACCGTACCAGTCCCTAGATCAGACGCTGATACGAACACTTATACAGACTGATATCACAGAGTCATCACTTACATAAATATTACCGAGTCTCATACAAGCCTTCATACATAAAAGGTCTTACAACAAACGGCCGAGGCCACTTTATTACATCAAGCATCAAGCATGTGGGCTGCAACAGCAGAACCACTTAAACACTACTACAGCGGAAGTCGGAAGCGGTACTAGCACAGGCATCTTGAGTGTAGACAGGACCCTACTCTTCATCACCATCCTCTTGATACTCAGGTTCCTCATCTGAATGATTAAGCAAGGGTGAGTACATAGGGTACTCAGCAAGTCCTAACAACATGGAGTTTAAGCATGCAAGGATAATATCAAGGATAGGCCGAGGGTTTAGTAACTGGGCGAAAGGCCAGTTTTATGCAGGGGTTGTTTGTAAAACAAAGCAGTTCGCAAACTACTAATCAAGGTTATCATTGAGGATTAATAGGGTTATTTGGCCCTGGGGGAGACAAAGTCCATCCCGCCAGTTCCCATATTTTAATACTGGCAGGGAAACCAGCACTCGGTTCCACACCGGAGTATTCCAAAAACACACCAAGGAAGTTACTCACACCGTTATACTAATCATTGTGTGGCACAAGCTTTCGCGTTGCCCATTACCGTGGAACACGGCTATCATGATAGATTTGTAACTCTGCAGAGGTTGTACACAATTCCCCACAAGGCATGCCAGCCCTTCCCATCGTCATGGATTGGACAGACACACTAATGGTCCCGTACCTACTTGGTGTCACCGCGGCACCACCACGGAAATACTGCGACCAGGGGCTTCACAATATCATCATTATCATGTAGAAGGGCCTGAAGAATCACCATACGCCGGATCCCGACACCTGCCATGTCGAGTCTTCTCCTGGCTTCCGTCGCAACTCCTGCCCTCCAGGTGGGTACCGGGTGAACACTATAGTAGGGTGTGGTTCCAAACCTTTCCCATTCAAGGCATGTGGTTGTACGAAAGGTGCTAGGCAAGGCGGCACATGAACCGGTCCTTATACGATCGAAGCAAGCATCTTCAATAGCTATCCTCAAAGGAGGAATCGCGTCCCAGAGATAGGCCTCCCCACTGAGGACTACCTCGCCTGCTCCCGCCAGAAGTACCCCACTATGGGTTACAATTATCACTAGTATAAAGTACCATCCCACATTTCATATTCACACACACGCACTCCACCAAACACACGCCAATTTTACACCAAGAGCATGTATAGCAAGATTAATTAAGTACATATGTAGCAAGTCCTAAGCAGCATGGCATATCAACATATCATTAAAGAATTAATAATAGTGAAACCTAGGGCTAACAAGGTAGTGGATAAACAACATACAAGGTATGGCAATCATCAGCATAGGAGTATCTAGCATTTAAAGCACATTTAAATATCATGCACAGTTATTTCCAAAACAGGCTCTAAATAGGACTATTTGCAATCACAGGATCAATATGAACAAAGGGGTTAGAACTTGCCTTCACCAAAGTCTTCTTCTTCTAAGTCCTCGTAATCCGGATCCTCCGCTCCTTCCTCGAAGTCTTGTTCCTCTATTGATTGCAGACAGCGATCGAATTAAACTACCGATCAAACAATTAAGCTAACAAGCAATTAAATCAGACGAAAACCGAAAAGAGACCAACAGCAGAGGGCTTTGGTAACAACGAGTAGCTCATGATTTTAGACGAATTTTGGTGAAAGAATCACCCGAATCGGAGCTAGGACGAAAAAGATATAGGTTTTACAAGTTTGCAACATAGGAAATAATTAGGATTAAGCTAAGTAATTAATCATAGACATAATCCTAATTATCATGGAGTAAACAAGTGTTGCAAAATGATTAGGAATTAATCTAGTATTTTTAGGAATTTTATGGAATTTTTTTTTTGATAAAGGAAAGTGCTTGAAATAGCTTCCTGGGTACACTCTGCGTGTGGATCTAGCAAAAACAGAGACTGTGTGAGGCTGACAAGTGGGCCACTGGGGCCGGGGTCTCTGTACGGCACTGGGCTGTAGACTCGGTCCACGCGGGCTGTGGACCGGTCGTGCGCGTGAGGGCGGTCCACGGTGCACCGCGCCCGTGGACACGCGCTGACGGGGCGCTGACGGGGCAGAGGAGACTAGGTCTCCGTGGGCCCGGGTGCCGATGTGGCACGCCACGTCGGATGGCCGCGCGTCACAGTGGGCTGCGTCGGAGCGCGGCGCGCGCGCGGCGGCGCGTCGCCGGGAAGCTCACCGGCGACGGCTACAGGGCGCGAGAGGCCAAGCTAGGGACACCTAGGGAAACGTCACGCGAAGGCGGAGCTGTGGGCGCTTGACGGTGACGTCGCGGGGCTTCGAGACGGCGGCGCGCGCTCGCCGGAGTGCGGCGGCGCGGCTGCGCGCGAGGGGAAGGGCGCGAGCGCGCGGTTCTGCGCGAGTTTATGCGGCCGTGAGCGTGCGCGGGAGCGCGGGGAGTGCAACGCGCATCTCAGCGCGGCGAGGCATGGCCGGGAAGCCTGCCGGCGGCGAGGCCGCGCGGCGGCGAAGGGCGGTGCGCGACGCGGAGCTAGAATGCGAGCTACGAGCTACGAATTTAAGCGCGCAAGAGGGAGAGGAGAGGGTGGTGGTGCTCACCGCGAGCTTGTTGATGACGGAGAGGGGGCGGAGGCGGCTTGCCGCCGTCGAGCGGTGGCCGGAACCCTAACCTCCGGTGCCCGCCATGCTCAGCAGCTTAGCTGCAAAATGGTGAGGCCGCGGGGTTAGAGGGAGCAAGAGAGAGCAAGAGGAGTAGAGGAGGGGGAACGGAGGCCCACTGGTTGCTCGGTGATTACACGTCGGAGCGGTCGCCGGAGTGGAGGCCGAAGATGGGGAAGAGTTGAAATTGACGGGCTCGGGTGGCGATGAAGCTGGTTTGTGCGCGGGAAGAGGAGGAGGGGACGTGCGCGGAGCTCCGCGGCTTTTATAGGCGGCTGAGGAGTGGCCGTTGGGCGCGGTCACGCGGTGGTCGCCGGTCCTCGGTCGTCGACGCTTCAATGCGACGCGATGGCGCGCCAGAGGAAGGACGACGCCCATGCGCGTGATGACGAGGGCGTGAGGCTACGGACGAGACGCGACGAGAGCGGCTGAGCGGAGCTGACGTCGAGGAATGGAGGCTCGCCGGTCCTGGGGAGTCTTGGTCGCTGGTCCGCGCGGAGAGGATGGGCGCGTTGCTGCAGGGTTTGGCCGACAGGACGGGGCGACGGGACGAGGCGAGGGCGCGTACGCGGGCGTGACGCGGCGAAGCTGTAGCGCGACGCGACGAGGCGGGACGGCCGGCATGGGCGTGCTGCGCCGTTGCCAGAGGTGAGGGACGGCACTGACAGGTGGGGCCCACCTGTCAGTGGCTCGGCGCGGGATGGCAGGCCGGGCTGCTGCTGGGCCGGAGGAGAAGCTGGGCTGCGGTGGGCGTTCGGGAAAAGAAAAAGGAAAACGGGCCGGGGAAGGAAGGAAAGGAAGGCGGCCCAGGAGGAAGAGAAAAGATTTAAACATTTTCTGGATTTTTCACAGGGATTCAAATTTGAATGGATTTCAAATTTGAAAAAGGGGTCAAACCAAAAGAACACATAAATAAAATCAGAAAATTCCAAATATGCACATGGTGGTGTTTGATGCACATTTAAAATTCGAAATTTTGAATTTGGCATGGGATTTACTTCTACTTTGATTGAATTTTGTTCAAATTTGAAAAAGTTCAAATTTTTAGTGGTTTTTCATTATGGGCAAAACATAGGGTGTTACAGCTACTGTGCACAGATCAAGATCCTATCGACACTGTTAATTCTGAATAACGAACGTTTACACTGCATTAATCTTGACTATAACTGCATGCTAAATTATCTCGTAATTTGTCCTGACAAACGCAAATTCTTTTCTTTCCCGCGTGAAGTCAGTGATCCCGCTGTGGAAGGAGGTGGAGTACTTCAAGGAGTACCAGCGTCGCCTCCGTCGCCACGTCGGCCGCGCCGCGGCGAGGCGCATCGTCTCCGACGCGCTGTACATCGTGAGCATCGGCACGAACGACTTCCTGGAGAACTACTTCCTGTTCGTGACGGGCCGGTTCGTGCAGTTCACGGTGCCCGAGTTCGAGGACTTTTTGGTGGCGCAGGCGGAGTGGTTCCTCGGCGAGATCCACCGGCTGGGCGCGCGGCGGGTCACCTTCGCCGGGCTCAGCCCCATCGGGTGCCTGCCGCTGGAGCGCACACTCAACGTGCTTCGCGGCGGCTGCATCGAGGAGTACAACCAGGTGGCCAGGGACTACAACGTCAAGGTGCAGGACATGCTCCGCCGGCTCTGCGCGTCCCGGCCGGGGTTCAAGGTCGCCTACATCAACGTGTACCAGAACATGCTCAACCTCATCCAAAACCCTGCTACATTGGGTGAGTTCCACTTATCTACTCCGAAATCCGGCAAATAAAACAGGGCAATTTACACCACATGGAACGTTAGTTCGCTAGATTAAATGTTGTATGCATCTAACAGGGCTGGAAAACGTGGAAGAAGGGTGCTGCGCGACCGGGAAGTTCGAGATGTCCTACCTGTGCAACGACATCCCCAAGACGTGCGAAGACCCCAGCAAGTACTTCTTCTGGGACTCGTTCCATCCAACCGAGAAGGTGAACAACTTCTTCGCCAAGGAGACACTGGACTTATGCTACAAGGAGGGGCTTCTTTGATGATCCGTCACAAACCGTGGCTGTCTGTTGGTATGAAATGTACTGTGATCAGATGGATCGAAATGTCGCTAATTGCCTTGTATAGGATTTGTAAGAACTGCTCGATGTATTACTCCATTTTAATGCGCCGATTCTTTGGGTTTAAACGATCATCAGAAAGATAAAAATTTACACATTTGTGTTACATTTGGTTCCTCGTTTATGCCATTTTAGACAGACAGAAGATACTTCCTAGATTCTCAGACAAATTAGGATTGCCAAACAGCAGCAGCACCTGAAGCAGAGTATAGGCGTAGTTACAGAGGCTACTATAAATCTTATCTGCAGCAGTTCAGCAGAAACGATCACGCGTGCACTGGTATTGACAAATTGTTGGTGATGCACCCCATCCGGAAGATCTTGGCGAAGGAGCGCCAGATCCTGAGCTCCTGGTGCACCATCACCGGCATCCCCTCCTTGACGCAGTGGTCGTACTTCTCCAGCACCGACACGATGTAGCTGAACTCCGGCCGCCTCGCCGGGTTCGCCGACCAGCACCGCTTGATCAGGTTGTTCAGCACCGGCGGGCACGAGGTCGACAGCGGCGGGCGCAGGTTCTGAACACGAACACGAAACAGAGTCAGAAACGCACTGCTGCTACACACACTGATGGATCACCCATGGAGGAGACTATTCAGGTTCTTGTCAGTGATTGAGAATGAAGTGATTGCAAGAACGTACTATAGTACCTTCTCTGAGGCTGCGTAAGCGGCCTGGACGGGCGTCATGCCCTGGAACGGGAGGAGGCAGGTGGTGAGCTCCCAGAGCACGATGCCGAAGCTATAGACGTCGACCTTGCGCGTGTAGGGCTTCTCCTTGGTCATCTCCGGCGCCATCCAGCGGTAGGTGCCCTTGTTCCCCTTGCTCGCCTGACACCGCGTCTCGAGGCATGACGTGCCGAAGTCGGCCACCTTGACGCGCATCTCGTCGTTGAGCAGCAGGTTCTGCGACTTGAGGTCCCGGTGGATCACGCCCTGCGCGTGCAGGTACTCCATCCCCCGCGAGATGTCCAGCGCCAGCTTCAGGATCGTCTCCGGCGACAGCGAGTACGGGTCCTTCTTGTTCAGGTACATCCGCAGCGTCCCCTGCGACATGTACTCCGTGATGATGCAGTACACCGGCGGCTTCTTGCACGCCGCGATGAACTGCGCGTGGGTAGACGCACCGTGTCAGATCAGAGTTTTGTGTGCGTCCATGGAAAAATGCAGGGGAGCTAGCTAGAGAGCAGCAGAGCAATGGAGATGACCTGCACAATGTTGGGGTGGTAGAGGCGGGAGAGGAAGGCGACCTCGGAGTTGAACTGGTCCTCGAGGACGGCGCGCCGGGCCTCGTCGCGCTCCGGGATGCGCACCATCTTCACGGCCACGGCGCGCTGCCTGTAGATGCCGCGGTAGATGCGGCTGTTGGCGCCCGACGCGAACTTGTTGCCGATGAAGAGCTGCGACAGGTCGGCCATCCACTCCTCGCGCCGCCCGCTGTCCCGGGAGGCGCCCTCGCCGCCGGGGCCCATGGCCGTGTCCAGCAGCATCGACCACGACTCCATGCTGTCCCACCGCTTCCTCTCCATGACGTCGTCCGCCTCCGACGGCCACGGCTGCTTCCCCCGCCCCGACGTCGACGGCGACGCGGCGAACAGGCTCGCCGCGAACGGAAGCGACGGACGCCGGGGAGACGCGGCCGCCGGGTCCGCGTCCCCGCCGGCGGCCGGCCGCAGCAGCCGGAAGCAAGAAAGCATGTGGAGCTGTATCAAGAATCGCACGACGCCAACGGCATGCCGCCTGAGCCGGCGCCGGGGAAACAACGAAGCTGAACCACGCCGGACGACGACGGCCGCGCCACCACCACGAGCATTGCTCGCCGTACCAGCACTCCTAAACTTTGATCCCTTACCACTCGACCCAAAGCAAAGTATATGCACTCCGCGTCAAGCTAAACAAGATCCCAAGCACTCATGCCCATTCAACGGCAAGCATCGATGCCTACGCAATCCTACGCGCCGGCCTGGTACCCTATGCAAACCATCCGTGACACGAAGCAATTAAACAACTTCTTCGAGTATAGAAATGGCACGAAAGCGAAACAGCGCGCTCGCCCGGAAGCGGCAAGACGGAGATGCTTCTTCTTCTTCTTCCGCTCTCTGGCACCCTTGAGAAGCAAGCTGGTGTTGTTGACTCTCCCCCGAGAGAGAGAGAGAGAGATAAGCCAGAAAGAGTAAAGGTGCTCAAGGATGTCTCGTGACGAAGCAGTTCAGAAAAGGCCGCACCTTTTCTCTTCCAGTAGCTAGATCGGTGCTGATCACCCCAGCTCCTTCGGCACATGAGAGATATCTACAACGAAAAGATATATCTGCCAAAAAAGGGGGGAAAGCTAAAGCTTTGCATGACATGACATGCAGCGATACGGCAAGCATAAAATGCGTCGGGAAAGCGTGGTGCTGAAAGGAACAGCAAGCAGAGGCGATCTACGTACTTAGCGTACTTTGCGATCCGCACGCATGGAGCCGTTTTGTGGCACGAACGACGCGCTGCCGATCGTATTGCATCAGCGAATGCGTCATATCTTGCAAGTGAATATTTTGCTGGTTGAAGGGGGAGGAGAGAAGGGGAAAGCAAATTGTCATTTCACGGGCCGATTCTTCAAAGGGCCAAATCTTTGGTAGTGCGTATTGGGCCATTGTTCTTGGGCCCGTATAAGTTCCTGAGAACAATAGGTCGTGGGCCTGTAGTAGCATCCCTAGGAGCCTCAGTAAAATACATGGATTGTGCTAAAAAAAGGTAAAATACATGAATTTGCAAGGATACGTGCTTCTAAACAAAATAAAATGATGAAAAATGCGTGGGAATTTCAGCATTTTTTTCATTACAAACCTTTCAAGCGATTCTAATTAGCGAGTATCCACTAGTAATCTCTCTAGACTATACACGAATTTTAGGAAGAATGGAAAAAACACTTGCATCCAAGAGAAGTTTACATAAGAGCAGGAATACAAGAGAGAAGTGCATAGCGATTGTATTGACCAAAGCCTCAATACAGGCAGTGTTAGAACTAATTTAACTTATATCAAAACAATGCTTAGGCTAAACAGGATCATCCAGTCAATAACAGATCACATCTAGATTAACTAATCTAATGCGGAATAGGTTAGGTTAATTACCAGCAGACGTTGCGTCCATTGCAGTAGGATCAGAGGTGACGGCGAGAGCCTCTGAGGGGATGAATCGCAGCTTCTCCTTCAGGGTCCTCTGGCGATTACCTTCAGGGCGGTAGCGGCACTGCCCTGTAGTAGATGGAAGACGGAAACGGCGTTCCAAACCCTCCAGCGTGCTTAGGTGATCGGTGGGTGGTTAGGGTTTCGGTCAAGGATTCCCAGGGGGTCCCCTCACTTATATAGTCACGCTGTGGGCCCGGGGCCGAGTCCTAGATGGAAAGGGTTTGCCTCCCGATCAAGGCAGTATAGAACTCTGATTTGATTCCCTTTTATTCTCTTATTTGTTTCTATGTTTGTTGCCCGCAGGTCAACACAAAAGGAAATACAACATTCTCCCCCTTGACCAAAGGTCAACAAACTTAAACTTAAACTTACTCTTAACTTACTCGTTATCCCTCCTTAGTAAACCAGCGAGCACCAGACCAATGCGTCATCAGCGGACCACGTCACACTGGGACAACATTACCCATAGCCTCCACTAGAAAACTTTGTCAGGACTCTTACTCTTATTTGGGGAAGATTAACGGCCCTTAGACCAGGACCTTATCAAAGCTATCCACCAGACCCATATAAACGACATGTCTTTCGAAAAGGTGTGGTGGTAAACCTTTGGTAAGCGGATCTGCTATATTTAACTCAGTATCAATATGCTCAATCTTAATTATGCGGTCCCGGTTTCTTTCTTTAACGATAAGAAACTTGAGGTCGATGTGCCTGGAAGCACTACTTATCTTTTCATTACCGCTAAAGAAAACTGCGGCTTGATTGTCGCAGTGCATTGTGATAGGTCTCGAGATACTATCAACAATCCTTAATCCCGGAATAAAATTCTTAAGCCACATTGCCTGTCCCGAGGCATGGTAACATGACACGAATTCAGCTTGCATCGTAGATCCAGCTGTTACTGACTGCTTAGCACTCCTCCATGAAATCGCTCCCCCCGCTAGCGTGAAAACATATCCAGAAGTGGATTTCAATTCATCCTTATCACCAGCGAAGTCGGCATCCGTGTAACATTCAACCCGAAGGTCGTTTGTCCTCTTGTATGTGAGCATGTAATCGTTAGTGCCTTGGCAATATCTTAATGCCTTCTTAACAGCCACCCAGTGAGCCCATCCTGGGTTAGACTGATATCGACCAAAAACTCCGGTTGCAAATGCCAAGTCTGGACGCGTACAGACTTGCGCATACATCAAGCTTTCAACAGCCGATGCATAGGGAACGTTCTCCATTCTTTTCTTTTCTAAATCATTCTTAGGGCACTGACCTTTATGAAGCTTATCGCCCTTTTGAAATGGGACAGGAGATGTATTACACTTATCCATCTGATACCTCTTAAGCATTTTCTCAATATATGCTTTCTGAGATAATCCTAGTGTTCCTTTGGCTCTATCTCGGTGTATCTCAATGCCAAGTACATACGAGGCTTCACCTAGATCCTTCATGTCAAAATGAGATGACAAGAAATTCTTAGTCTCATGTAACATATTCTTATCATTGCAGGCTAATAGTATGTCGTCAACATACAGCACTAGGATTATTAATTTTCCACCCTTGGATTTGATATAGATACAAGGATCCACATCATTACTCTTAAATCCAAATCTCTTAATTACTTCATCAAACTTAAAATTCCACATTCTGGCCGCCTGCTTAAGGCCATAAATGGATTTCCTTAATCTGCATCCCATATTCTCTTTACCCTTAATGGTAAAACCTTCCGGCTGAACCATATAAATAGTCTCATCTAAATTTCCATTCAGGAACGCAGTCTTAACATCCATCTGATGCAGCTCCATATCAAAATGAGCTACAATTGCCATGATAATTCTAAGAGAATCTTTGGAAGACACAGGAGAGAAGGTCTCGTTGTAATCGATCCCCTCCTTCTGCGTAAACCCTTTAGCAACGAGCCTAGCTTTGAACCTTTCGACTTTCCCTTTAGAGTCACGTTTGGTCTTGTAGACCCATTTACAGCCCACTGGTTTGACTCCATCGGGAATTTCTACTAAGTCCCATACTTGATTGGAATTCATAGACTTAAGCTCCTCTTCCATGGCTTCAATCCATTTAGTGGAATTCTCACTCTGAACTGCCTCCTTAAAATTGGCAGGGTCGTTCATGTTCCCGACATCGTACAAGTCATCACTTAAGTATGTCTCGTAAATGTCAGGAATAGCCGATCTCCTTTCCCTGACAGATCTTCTTAATGGTTCGATCGCGGCAGGTTCAGGGACCGGTTGAGGTTCTACTAATGGCGCTTCTTGCGCCTGCACCTCTGCTGCTGGCGCCTCGTGCCCAACGTCTGGCGCCGGGACGACGACTTCTGGCGCCTGCATTTCTTGCGCCTGAACTACTGGCGCCTGCGCTTGAATTACTGGCGCCTGAGTGACAGTGGGCGCCACTGTGCTACTTATCTGAGGAATAACTGGCGGTACGAACTGAAACACAGGTGTTTGATAATCCGGATCAGGAAGGTTGACCCGCAGTTCTTCTAAACTTATATCCCTCTTCGGGAAATTACCACCAATTTCCGAGTTTTCAAGAAACACGGCCTGTCTGGTTTCAACGAACTTAGTGAAGCGACCAGGACAGTAGAATCGGTATCCCTTAGACTTATCAGGGTATCCGATAAAATGACAACTCACTGTCTCAGAGTCTAATTTCTTATGCTGAGGATCAAATAGCTTAGCCTCAGCGGGACAACCCCACACCTTTAAATAATTAAGTGACGGTTTCTTCCCATTCCACAGCTCAAAAGGTGTCTTGGGAACTGACTTAGATGGAACCCGATTAAGTATGTGGGCAGCTGTCTTTAATGCCTCTAACCATAGTTCAACAAGTAGACTAGAATGACTGAGCATGCTTCTTACCATGTCCATTAATGTGCGGTTACGCCGCTCAGCCACTCCATTTTGCTGTGGTTCTCCAGGCATGGAGTATTGTGCCTTAATGCCATTTTCTTCTAAGTACTTAGCGAATGGTCCCTTAATTTGACCATATTCAGCATGTTTCCCGTAGTATTCTCCACCCCTGTCTGACCGCACAATCTTAATGGAGGTATTATGCTGTTTCTCAACTTCAAGTCTATAAATCTTAAATATTTCTAGCGCATCTGAACGCTTTCTTATGGGGTAGATATGTCCATAGCGGGAATAATCGTCGGTAAATGTGATAAAAGAATCATAGCCATCTACCGAAGTTACTGAGAGAGGGCCACAGATATCTGTGTGAATTATTTCTAACACGCCCGTACTCCTAGTAGCTCCTTTCTTAATTGTCTTAGCATATTTTCCCTTAATGCAGTCGATGCACTGCTCTAAATTGGAGAAGTCTAATTTCTCTATTATTTCGTCTTTAATGAGACGCTCAATTCTCCCCCTCGAAATGTGGCCAAGGCGACAATGCCACAATTGCGAAGAGGTCTCATTATCACGCTTACGCTTATTTGTAGTAACATTCATCACAGAATCATTAAGAGAGAGCATATAAAGCATGCCTTGCCGACTAGCAAGACCAACACTAATCTCATTAAACTTAATCACACATTGTTTGTTGCCAAACTCACACACATGTCCAGAATCATCTAAAGCTGATACGGAAATCAAATTTCTCTTTAAACTAGGAACATAAAGGACATCTTCTAAACGAAGCTGGAAGCCTCCTGGCAACTCTAAGTCGAAGCTTCCAACGCCTTCAACTTCAACGGCCGTCCCATTAGCCACTCTTAGGTTTCGCTCCCCCCTTCTTATAGTTCGGATCGAACGGAATGCCTGAAATGAATTAGAAATGTGCACGGTGGCACCTGAGTCAATCCACCAAGTATTAGGGGAAAAATCTGCTAAGAATAACTCATCAATGAAAGAAACAACATCAAACTTAAAATTACCTTGTTGCTTCAACCATTCCTTAAAGCCTGGACAGGCTTTCTGAAGGTGCTTAGGAGAGTCGCAGAAGGAGCACAACATCTTACCACCCTTGGAGTGGTTGTTCTTGAACTTGTTGTTGTTCTTGGGAGCAAAGTTCTTGTTGCCTTTGTTCTTATTCTTCGCTCCCCCCTTCTGACCTTGCTTGCTGCTGCTAGCCTCATGCTGGTTCTTAGGTGTGGAGTTGAGACTAAGGTTGCCAACCATGTTCACAACATCCTTCATCTTCTCAGTTTTGATACGCTCTTCTTCCTCAACACAATAGCTGATTAATTCACTGATAGTCCAGACGGACTTGTTGGTGTTGTAGTTGATCTTGAAGGCGTTGAAGGTAGATGGCAAGGACGTCATGATGAAATGAACGAGGAAACCATCAGAGATCTCCATCTTCATCTCCTTAAGCCTATGAGCCATGTCACACATGTTCAAGATGTGCTCCCTTATGCCAGATGTGCCAGTGTACTGAGAAGAGACTAGCTTCATGATGAGAGTACTGGCATAGGTCTTAGAGGAGCTCTTGAAATTTTCCTCAACCTTAGCGAGGAACTCCTTAGCGGTGTAGTCATGTCCCTCTGTATCCTTAGTGGGGAGTGCACCCTTAATGCCAGGGCTGATGGTGCCAGTCATGACCATGAGAACCATACGGTTGGACTTCTCCCACTTCTCAAAAGCAGGCGTAGCAGCTTGTCCAGCCTCAGGAGCAGCGGGCTTCTCTTCCCTTAGAGCCATATCGAGATCATTCCATGCCAAGCATGTAGTGACCTTGCTCTTCCAGTCCGGAAAGTTTGCCCCGTTGAGGTTCTCGATGTTGCTGAGAACAGAGACAGCAGCATTGACGTTCGTCACTGAAAATAAGAGAAAACTTAGCTTAGTAATGATATACAATGAAATGCGAAATTAAGTGCATGATTCAAACCCTACGGTGGTCTGATTAAAATCACACAAATAAATTTCAATTTGCATCACCGGTGGGGAAAACAAACGAAATTTAACTTAAAATACTCATGATCAATCAACGGTGGTCAGAAATAATCACAAGTTTACTCTAAATAAACTTCACGGTGGATCCATTTAAATAGAGGCATCTCAAGGTATATTGGTGGATTTAAACTTAAAATAAAGTAAAACACCAACATATAATATTAACTTACTGAAAACTTTGCTTAAAACATTAATTTAGAGGCTAAAAGTGCTTAAATATAATGCTTAAATCTTAAAAGAATGAATAAAACACTTAATTCGTGCGGACAGGCCGAAATTCGAAATCGCGGGCCAGCTCGGAATTACGCGCGGCCCGGCCCAGCTTAACGGCGCGACCCAGCTGAACGCGCGCGCGTGCGCGCGATAAATAACCAGCGCGCGGTGCTTACTCGGGCTGGCGGGGCAGAAAGCCCAACAACCAGCGAGCGGGCCGCGAATTCGGCCCGCCGCGCGCGCGCCCGCACGGCGCATCTAGCCCAGCCCAAGATGGCCAGAGCTACGCGCCGTCGGATCGCGAGGGTGGAGGATCGGGCGGCCAGGGTGAATCGAACTCGGCATAAAAGGCCAGACGAAACCCTAGCGCCTCAGTCCTCACTCCCGCTCCCTCTCTCATCTCGCTCTCTCCCCCGCAGCCGGCGACGCGACGAGCGCGACGACGCCGACCCGCCGCCGCCGCGCTGCGGGAAGCTGCTCGCCGGCGCGCGCGTGCGAGAGATCGCGCGCGCCGCCGTCGAGCTGCTTCACCGTGGCGCCCTTGAGGCCCGGGCCGTCGCGCGCGGATCTGATGCGGCGACGACGGCGACCCGGAGGGCGGCGCGGCGACAACGGCAACGGCCCAAGGCCGGAGGCGTGCCGGGGATCCGCGCGGCGGAGCTTATGCCGCGCGGCTGGTCCTTATGCCGGTGAGGAGCGCGCGCACGGCAGAGCCGTGGGGTCCTCGCCGGCGACCGAGGAGAGGAGGTGGATCGCCGCCATGCGCGCGTGCGAGATCTGAGAGCACGGCGCGTGACGGCGGTAACCGAGAGAGGTAAGTCTCTCTGAACTTAGGGTTAGGGTTAGGGTTAGGGTTAGGTGTGTGAGTTCCAACCCTAGAGCCCAACTTAGCTTAGGTGCGCATCAGATTCGTGTGACATGGCAATTTTTAATGAAGTAATGAAAACCCTAATTACTTACATCTAAAAACGTGAACTGAATTAGCTGAATTGCTTACTGTAACGCCTAAAACATGAACTAAACTTAGTCTAAAACATGACTAATTACACACTGCGCATAGATATATCTAAAGAATAACTTAAAACATGATTAATCTTCATTGCGCAGTAGCATAACTTAACTAAACAGAGTTAATTATTGAACTAAAACATGACTAACTTAGCTAATTCACCTCTGTCTAGGGCTAGATCAAGCAATTAACTTAAAACATAAAGAGATCTAGCAATTAACCGAACCTCTTATCTGTAAACTAGAGGATCTAATCGACTAGATTAGGCTAACTGATACCAATTGTTAGAACTAATTTAACTTATATCAAAACAATGCTTAGGCTAAACAGGATCATCCAGTCAATAACAGATCACATCTAGATTAACTAATCTAATGCGGAATAGGTTAGGTTAATTACCAGCAGACGTTGCGTCCATTGCAGTAGGATCAGAGGTGACGGCGAGAGCCTCTGAGGGGATGAATCGCAGCTTCTCCTTCAGGGTCCTCTGGCGATTACCTTCAGGGCGGCAGCGGCACTGCTCTGTAGTAGATGGAAGACGGAAACGGCGTTCCAAACCCTCCAGCGTGCTTAGGTGATCGGTGGGTGGTTAGGGTTTCGGTCAAGGATTCCCAGGGGGTCCCCTCACTTATATAGTCACGCTGTGGGCCCGGGGCCGAGTCCTAGATGGAAAGGGTTTGCCTCCCGATCAAGGCAGTATAGAACTCTGATTTGATTCCCTTTTATTCTCTTATTTGTTTCTATGTTTGTTGCCCGCAGGTCAACACAAAAGGAAATACAACAGGCAGTACATGCCAATTGCAAAAATAATTGCAGAGCGCATCGTCGAGAGCGTGCCCAAAGGTGAAAATAGATGCCGGCTCTTGCGGAACGCGTTCTCGGGTGGGCAGAGATGTGTCAACCTCTGTTGGGCGCCCAAACGCTAGGGCTTCGTCAAGCGCTACCGCCCCTCTCTCTCTCTCTCTGTCTCTCTCTCTCTCTCATCTCTTTTCTCCATAAACAAATATTACCTCTGTTTTTTATTATATGATGTTGGTAAGTTCAAATTTAATGAATGGAGGGAGCATATATGCTGCCTCTAGTGCAAGGCGTTTGGGATGCTCTGATGTTAATTGCAGGCGGCACTCCTTGAGGTCATGAATTCTCACGCTCATGTTTGTTGCTCGGAGTTAGGACATGGATAAAAGAGGATGAAGCATCAATTGTTTCACGCAACCGGTTCAACATGATATGGTGGGCGGTTCGGACGAACATGCATATTCCTCCCTGAACAGGAAACAACTGGGGTCCCGTGCGATGGCAACACCCACTCTCTTGCTGCTCCCCTTTACTCATTGCCTTGCCGAGACAGTGCAAAGATGGCAGTGTGGATTCAGCAGCCCTATTGCCAGTTTGCAAAGTTGGAATGTGATGCACATGCCCATACGCGCTCGAACGAGTGCGAGATGCAGAGCGGGGAGCCCGCGCGACGGCAGTGTCCTGTCTGTCCACCCTCTTTCGGCTCTCCCCGCTTCATTTCGACGAGAACTCGTGTAGGCTGTGCTGTGCAGCGAGGTTGCAGGGCGCTCGTGTGAAGGAGGCCGTCCTACTTGTCACTTGCGCCCGTCCGATTCAGAGCTGTTCCGGCGGCCCCGCGAGTCACTTGTGAATCGTGATCCCCGAAAACGACGAAACGAGGAGCTCGCCTGTCACGCGTCACGAGACGACCCGCACGCACATTCCGATCCCCTCCACCTCCTCTCGGAGGGCCCCACGTCCGGCCCGCGTCGCATCTCCACCGTCCGCCGCTCGCACTGGGCCCCCATCCCGAGCGCCCACGCGTCCTTCCCGCCAAACTGTCGGCAGCGAGCTGCGAGCGCGCGCACCGCCCGCGCGGGGGACGGCCCGGAGAGCGGCCACGTGCGCCGGCGAAGAGCTTATCTGGCGGCAACACGTCCGCACGCACCATGTGGGATTAGAGCGCGGGGTTGCTTTGCCGCTAATGCTGTCATTATCTCATTCTCCACTTGGTGAGGCACAGCGTATCATACGTGTGGTAATTGATGGATTAATGGGCGCGGTTTTGCGCAAGTGCGTGCTTTGGCGTCGCTGTCCCCGGGAACACAAGGAAACCGGCCGAATCGATTTCGAATCGATCTTGAAGCACTTGAAGAGAAAAATCGATGTTCAAGTAGCGGCCGGCCATGTCTCGCGACGGACCGCTTTCTCTCTCAAGCGTTTAGTGTGCTGGCATCGCTTGCTCGAAGAGGAAACTTTGGATGCCGCGGCAAAACTGACAGCGACCAAAACACCCCGGTAAATCGCGTAATGATCCCCGCTTAAACGCAGCGCAGCGCCACACACGCGCACGCGCCAGAGCCAGCCATGGATGGACGGGGAGAACACGCGCCCCGGGTCAGGGTAGCTCGCCTCAGTTATACCGCCTCTTCCGGCCGTATTGACAGCTCTGCCGCTGCAGTTGTATTGACCAAGCTGGGAAACACACGCAGCTGAACGGTGAACCCGGCTAAATACGGCCAAACTAAGGTTTTGTGCTTGCTCGAACAGTTAGCCGGTAGGATGCGATAGCATCCGGTCCTCGCGCGCGCCGACCCCGGATTAATTCGCGATCAAGCAACGAAGCTGCGTAAGCCGGGCATCGGAGCCCAGTCCTGCGGCGCGGTGCAGTGCGTCCTACTCTGTTCTTGATAAGATTGATGATCACGACACCACGTCGCGGCCTCCTAAAGCAGCAGAAGCAGCATCAGCTTCGCTTGACATCATCATCGGGTTCGCGACTCGTCTTCTTTGGTCCTCCCTGTTTCCTCCACTCCTCTCGATCGTGCTCGTGTTTCTTTCGTCGGCGGGATGCACCAGATAGGGAGCGGCATGTACGTGTCCGGCCCGCTGCCGGACAGGAAGAAGGAGCGGCAGCTGGGGTCGGCCGCCACGCCGCCCTACACGGGCGGCGACCCCAAGCGCTCCGGCGAGCTCGGCCGGATGTTCGACATCTCCGGAGCCCCGCACTCGCAGGCGCCGTCGCCGGCCTCCTCCTCGCGCCGGAGCTCAGGCCCGCTGCCGCGGCCCTCGCCGGCGTCCGGCCCGCTGTCGCAGCTCACGCACCCGGGCCTCCTCGTAGGGCCCTCCCCGTCGCCGGCGCACGCCGCGTCCGCGAGGAAGGGCAGCAGCAGCAGCTCGAGGCGCAGCGCCGGGAAGGAGGTCGAGGCGGCGACAACCGGCGCGGCGGTGGCGCGCGGCAGGAAGGCGAGGCTCGGGGTGCCGTGCGTGTGGTACGTGGTGGTGGCCGTGGCCGCCGCGGCCACGGTCGGCGCCGGTATCTACTTCCTCGTGTCGGGGCACCGGTGGCAGGTGCTCGCCGCGGCGGGCGGCGCGGTGGCCCTCGTCGCGGCGGTGTTCGTGTCGAACGTTATGCGGACGGGCGCGGAGGCGGAGAGGTTCCTCAGGCGGTTCCCCGACACGATGTTCGACCAGGCGGACATGCCCATCGGCGAGCTCGTCAAGATCACCGGGGTGAGCTCCTGCTGCTTAATTTGCACTCTCGTCATCATCTACTGCTTCCCGTATGAACCTGCTAGTTCACTTCTCGTGGAGAATTCCATCGTGATCCTCCCGTAAAAATTTCGTAGGATGCATTCGTTTCTTAAAAAGGAAGTGATCCTGTGTTATTGGACTCCTACAATTGTTTTCTTTTTCTAATTTTTTGATCCCAAAGGCGCTTTTAGTGAAATCCACTCTCCACTCTAAATCTTTGGCGGCTAGTGCTCTATTGCTATTTTGAACGAACGTGGCTAAACTTTTCGATGGGTGGCTGCAATTTGCGAGTCCAAATTGTTGCTTGCACTTGTTCATGCGTCAGAGAATGTCAAAACCATGAGTCCCATGTGGTGGTCAATGGCTTCCTTGCGGAAGACAAACCACCGAAACCACTTTTTGCTCCAAGACGGTAGTGCATTCTCCACTCTTGTACTTGGCACTGCTTGCAGAAGAAATCACAACGTAATTTACAGTGTACTGATTTCTACCGAGTATTGGCGTGCTCTGTTCTGATCCGACCGCCGTGTCCTGCAGCAAGTCACATGCGGCCGCCAACCTCTCGGAGCCTCCTTCCACGACGCGGCCCGGTGCGTGTTCACGTCTGTTCAGTTGTTCGAGCGCCGTGGGTGCGTCCGTTGCTGCTGCCGGTGGCAACTCCGGCACTCCGAGGTCAGAGCTACCTACTGGTGATCGGAGGAGCAAATGAACTGTCATGCTCTGGAACATGCATGGCTGTAACCTGCGTTTCTTGGCCACTCTTTGGCAGGCACGGGTGACGAATTTCTACATCTCTGATAGGAATTCCGGGAAGAGGTTCTACGTGCGGGCCGGCGAAGGTGCCAAGATCAATCCCATGATCAAACGGAAGATGATCAGCTTTGACAGCAAGACGAAGGACACATCACGGAACCTGAAGAACTTGATGGCAAGCATTGATTTATCCTGCGATGGCGATGTGCGCGTAAAGGAAGGGTAAGGCCATTCAAGCCCCAGCGGTAAAATTGACGGAAATTGGCAGGTGTTCTACCTTTGCATTAAGATAGAGGAAGCCCCAACGGTAAAACGAGTGTGAATATTTGTAGAGGGATTCAAACCAATGGTTAGGCAAAAGAAGAAACAGTAGACATGTTATTAACAGGTAGTATGGCTTCTTCTGACAAGAACCCACTTTCACATAAGAACTATTCCAATTATATATGAAGGAATTGAAAATGTAGAAATTGATTGACCTCGCAGCAGAAGCCACAACATAGCAATCACATTATCATAGACATACCTGTCTATGGCATATACAACACTAAAAATTTAGTTCTCACCACAGATATTGGCATCTTCTTGGAAGCTGCAGACCGAATGCCATGCCATATAGCAAAATATTAGCAAGAGGAATGTCAACTCCGTGAATCAGTCTGACCATATACAGAAGTCTATATTGTTTTCCTCAAATATCTCACATGAGATAGCATAACAGTTTGTCGTGAATTCAAGCTGGTGTAACGATCTCAATTTTGTAATGGTCTGAATAGCCTGCAACCTACTACTTGGTAACAACAAAAGTTAGAGGAATTTATAGAAGAGTTGGGAACTAGATATCACAGTAATGCCATGAGACTTTGCATGCATAACATAACATCAGTGCTGCACTTCAGGCTTGAGTTAAAAACACAAGGAAACTATGCTGCCACAAGTCATGATCATTGCATTGAGGATCTAATGAAAATGAACATTGCATTGCTTTCCCATTTCAAGTACCATTGTTCACAACGACTGCACTGAAATTTGGCAGGTTCATCAGAGAGGGGGACATAGCAAGTGTGATAGGCGTGCTGAAGAAACAACACGCCTACGACATTGTCGACGCGCCAACCGGCGTTATCTCAACCGGCTGTCAGCTGACGAGATGCATGTTCCCTGTACTAGTCGAGGGGCTGATACTAATTGGGAGTGAAGATCCTGACGAGGCTGTATATATGGTCTGAAGTCTGAACGTACACGGTGATGCAGAGAACTCTGCTACGCACCCTGAACTGCTTTCTCTGTTTTTTGCCATTGGGGAAGAGGATGTTTTTTTAGTACCTCCCCATGTATGGCTTCTGATCAGAAAACAAACCGACTTACATAGTTGTTGGAAATGGAATGATGTAAATTAAAGTGGTGTTTGTACTTCGTAACCTTGCTTGTAGGCACATTCGCAAAAAAAAAAAAAAAAAACACAAAAAAAAAAAAAACACAAAAAAAAACAACAACCTTGCTTGTAGGCAGTACAGTACGGCAGTTGCAATTCTTGTGTTTAGAGACTGTAAGCAACTGGTTCTTGTCAAAGGCTTGAAGCAATTGAGCCACACTTCCTCTGAAGTCTGGCCTGGTATGTCTCTGGATTGCATTTTCTAGTTTCTTTGTTTACAGCTTCAAGACTTTTCAATCTTGCAGAGGTCAACTGTGTGTGTCTTTTGGATTGAGATGTCTCCTCATTTGGCTTGCCGAATCAGTTGCTCCTGATTTTAATCAGATGCCTCCTGAATTTTGTAGTATAGAGATTTTAGCCAAATTTTGAGGCGGCTTGTGTGATCTTGGCAAGCAAAGAGAACTCATCATAACATAGTGCTTAAGGTTGTTCTCTGATCAACTGCGCAGGTAACAATCAGATGCTTTAATCTGGCTGTAAACTGAGACCCAATGGCACGATTGGTTTCCCCAAATATCTCACAACTTCCCTGACTATATCGCTCTCCAACGCTGTTTCTCATACTGTACTCCCCAATTCGCCAGCAACAGCTCTGTGAATTTATAGTGAACTGAGGAAGCCCTCATGCGTTCTTCCATTTGAACAGAGGAAGCATGAAAGCTGAAGCTGTTCTCATGAGGAACCCATGACAATTGACACGCTGCAGCCTTTCTCCCTAATAGGCGTAGCTCCGGCCTGGGGAGGTACCAAACGAGCCCAAGGCAAGAAAACGGCGGCCATTGGCCAATACAGACGATTCATGGTATTTGAATCTCTTCCGCAAAGAGCGGCCCACGCCTGCGAGAGCCAGTGCCGCCTGGGCCCGTCGCGTGAGGTGCAGACATCTGAACGTACGTTGGGCCCAAAGAGACCCCATCCCGTTCCCGCAAACATGGTGCCGATAACGGCATACGGCGTATGATGAACTCAAGCAAGCCATATTTCTCCAGTAAACGATTGAATTGCACCTGCGGAGTGTCATTGTGCTTCGCTCTGGCAGACACGGCCGTCCAACTTCTACACCTCTGATGGAAACTCGGGTAAGAGGTTCGATGTAAGTGCCGGCGATGGTGCTAAGTTCATCCGATGAACAAACAGAGAGCAACCAGCTTCGATGGATACAAGAAGGGCGCGCCACGAGACTGAGCCGCTCTGTATCGGAAGCTATGATTTAGACAGACTGAGGGCGATCTACGCAGGAGCAAGATAATTTAGGCACCACGGTGAAATTTGAATATCAGCTAAAAATAGCAAAAAATGCTTTATTGCTGCTCCAGCCTTCACTTTCATACAACTGTTTATTTGCTATATACAGTACTGGCTAATTGGCTATATATGAGCGTTTGTTCTCGTTGCATAGACCATCCTTTCGCCTGCTACTTAGTTAGAAGGAATCTCTAAGGGAACATTCACCCTAAAATGGAAATTAAAATCAAGAATACAGATTAGTTTACCACACTGTAGATGACTGCTGTTGCCATCTAGTCAGAGACTTGGAGTGCTTTCGTATCCGTAGCATGCTTCAATGCTAGAATATGTGAAGCACCTCAGATTCTCACCTAATGCTATGCCACAATGCAAAGAATTGCAAGAAGGAATGTTAATTCCTTTCATCCAATTTAAAATGCCTGAAAGCCTAAGTTGGTTTCCTCAAATATCCCACTGAACTTTGTATACATGTTTTGACATTTACAATGACCTCCAATTTCGCGGTGGTCTAAGTAAACCGTTCACAACAAATACTAAGGAATTTATAGACCAACAGCCGAGAATTAGGTATCACAGTAAAGTTGTGAGAATTTACTTGCAAAACATCGGTGCCCTGAACGTAACGTTTGCGTTCATAACACAAGAAAGCTATGCGGCCAGCAACAGATCATGGTCATAGCATTTCCTCCCCCATTTACTGATGTACCTGTTGTTCACAAAGATTGCATTTCAATTTTCAGGTCCATCAGGGGGAAAGCGTGATAGGCGTTCTGAAGACGCACAATGCCGGCACGGTTGATGTTCCTAGTCCTCGTCGAAGGGCTGATACCAATCGGAAGTGAAGACCTGACGAGGTCGTATATATGGTCTGAACTCACTGGTGTACACACCTCTGCTACACATCCTGTACTGCCTTTTTTTTTTTCACTTCTCATGTTTGTTATCGCTGAGGAGGATGTTTTAATTAGCTTCTCTCCATTTGGTATTTCTGATCAGGAAATGTACGACTACATACATGTAAATTGAAGTCAATGAAGTGGTATTTGTACTCTACAATAGGCAGTATGACAGCAGCAGTGCTTGTTTTTAGAGGATTACCCAATTTTTCGTTAGCACTGCGCCATGCTTTCCCAACTTTTGCCTGGTATGTCATTGATCCGGGCTGGATAGATAAAGAATCTCAATCGACCGAGTGAAATGACCTGGTGCTACTTCTGTGAAGTCTGAACACTCGATTGTTGCTTAATGACCCCAAAGCTATCATATATCAAATAGAAAAAGGTTGGAAGGCTTAATCTAGGACTTATATTTATTTGTGCGTGATTCATGTAGTAAAGGCGCGTTATGTGATAGCTGGAAGATCTGCACATGCATAATTTTCATATTCGGAAAAATACAAGTGATATCAAGAAAACTCAAGGATTTGTAGAAAAAATAATAAATAATATACAGTAATTTTTAGATCATAACATGTGTATCAAACCAACCATATAATGGCAATGAAATCGTCCACCCAACCTGCGTCTCCCCCTCTCGGTCACCAACCAAATGAATGAATGAATGAACACACTTGACACTAACATCATATAACAATCAGAGGGCACGAAATGTGGAAGATTATAGCCCTGCCCAATGCCACGACAAAGGTCGCATATTCCGGTACGTCGTTCTCAGTGTCTGTCGGTAGGGCGGAAGCACCCAAACATCTGCGCACACGAAAAAATTGAAGCAAAATGTCAACTCATAAATTCAAAAGGCCATGACTCCACGAGAAGATTTATAAGTACGTATGGTGAACAAGGCATAATAATAAGGTTTAGCAAAGTATGATCACCGTACCTTGGCAAAGAAGGGGCTGTCCCGATGAGAGTGCCGCGGCTCCGGCGGCGGCGGCGGGCGCGGCACGTCCGGCACCCCCGACCTGGCCACCTGCTTCTCGCGCTTCACCCTGTCGAACTGCACCGTGAAGCCCTGCGCCGCCGACGCGGCGCTCTGCTCGTCCCACACGCCGAACTTGGGCACGGCAGCCGACGGCCTCTGTCGATTCTGGCAAAACCGCAACAACCAACCAAAGAATCGAACACAGACACGTCAGTTGTGTTCACATGCGCGGCGTGCATGGATGGAATCGTGTGCAACGCGGAGAGCTGGTCAGTGATGAGGAATGAATGACTCACCGGCACGTTGTTCTGCGGCGAGGCGGACCGCGCACGCGGCGCCGGCGCCGCCTGGTGGTGGTGGTGCGGCTGCCTCGGCGCCTGCTGCCCGCGGTGACCGCCACCAGCGCCGGCGCCGGCGCCGCCGTAGCCGGCGGGGGGAGCTTGGTGCCGGTGGCCGCCGCCGTGGTGCTGTTGCTGCTGCTGCTGCTGGGGGTTCTGGGGGCTAGGCCGCGGGTTGTACTGCGGCGGCGGCGCGAACTTGCTCTGCTCGGCGCCACGGCCGCCCGGCTCGCTGCTGCTGCTCCCGGCGCGCCGGTGGTGGGCCTGCCCCCCGTTCGGCCGGCCGCCGGAGGTTGCCGGCCGCGACGACGGCTGCGGGACGGCCCTCATCGGGCCGTCCTCGGGGTCGTTGGGGTTGAACGGCCGGTTCAGCGGCGGCGCGGTGGCGCCCTTGTTCTCGCGCACCTTGTCGAAGTAGACGGTGTACCCGACATTGTCGCTGTCCCAGGTGCCGAACTTGGGCACGGTCGGGCGTTTCTGCATGTCCGGAATGAAAATTTTCAGTGTCACGCAACCACGAATTTGCAAGTGCGGATTATGAATTGTGATGAGTTGGAGTATGATCTGTTGATTATTAAGTACAGTAATTATCCGATGCGACGACAGCGAGACAAAATGAATGTCAGTCAATGAATATTATAACGTAGTGTAACAAATTTTAATCCTCGGCTGAGGGCTTGCGAATATGAATATTCAATTGAACCCAGCTGGTCAACTATTTCTCTTACAAAGTGGCTACTACTACTATGGCCTCTTCTTTTGACGGTAGGTATTCGAGAAAACGTCGTGTCTCCAAGTAGAAAGCAGAGCCGTGTGCTTATAAAAGTGATTCAAAGTCTAAACAAAAGTATCTTTGATTTGTTCAACGAAGAAAAAGTTAATTTGAAGAGCGCTCGCTGACTCTCTCATCTTGTGGGTTGCCTCGAACGCGCGCAAATCGTCAAGGAGAGGCAAACCATTTTGTCCTGCGCTCATCCCATTTTCCGCCGTGGTGTATCGGATCACTTCCCAACCTATTATGATGTGTTACCACATTCCTTGACGCGAAATGAATCTCGACATGCATCATGCGCCAACGCTGCTTGCGAGGCATTTCTCTCGTTCCATGCGACTTCTACGAGGCGACTATTTTCCCGCATGATCGTATCCATGAATTTGCGTTGATGAGAATTGAAGTCCGTAGAAAAAGGTCCTAATTAAGGTAGGAGAAATTGCAAGAACAGAAGACGACCATCTCTGCATACGTTCTACGATTTCCTTAAAGCAGATCAGAGAACATGCATTTCATTTGCGACAGATAATAGAGCCAATTCCACAACCCGTTGAGTTCAGCGAAACACGCAAATGAAACTTAAAGCAAAACATCAGGTATGTAAGAATCACTCACAGCCATGTGCCCGGAGGGGAACCGACCGGCGGCGACGGCGACGGCGAGGCCTTCTTCTCTCCTCCCCCCTTCTCCTGCAAAGAGGGGAGAGGAAGAGGCAGCAGAGGCAGGCGCCGAGGCTGGGGAGGCAGGAAGGTGAAAGAAACGCCCCCCGAAAATGGCGTCTCGACGCACCAGGCCTCTCTGTTCACGAAGCTTAAATTTGTCGATCCTCTAATAAAAGCAGGGGAACAGCAAAATAGTGCCAGCCCAAATCGGGTTAGCAACGTTTATAGGCAAGCAGGAAGAATATGAGCAGGAACACGTTGAAGGTACTCGGAATCTCACCTACCAAACCGAGTCGCTGCTATCTCTCCAGTCTCGCTTCTCGCCGCCGCGTCCTGATCGCGTCTCTGCAGAATCGTCGCTGGCTTTCTCGGCGTGAGACGTGTCTGCCTGGTCAATGTGTGGAACGTTGCCTTCGTGCATACACACGCGCGTCTCTTTCGATGATGTTTCTTCTCTGCATACCACGCCTGATCTGAAAGATAACGATGGTTCCGTGATCTAGAGATCGAGTACGGCCGAGAGAAGTAGTCATACTGACAAAGCATTTCATTAACATTTTCAGAACGCGAGGTAACAGGCATCACGCGGTGAATCTTTTCTGCAAAGCATGCATGCCACCAACGCCAATGCTCGGAGAAGTTGTTTTGAACATGTCTTGGACGGATGAAACGTGTAATCGTCTTAATTTACTCGCAGCGATGACCAAGGCTGGATATGACTTGTGACACCGTAATAGAGTGCGGTGCCAACAAATGAACAGCTGCAGCGTGATGGCCACTAGATACCATGTTGACCTGCAAGATATTCGGTTTTAATCAAACAACCATGGTTTTCACAAAAAAAAAAGCATGGTCCATTTCACTCGAGGCGGACATGTATCAATTGATTCAGTTCCATAAAAAAACAAAGAAATAGGAGAACTGTATCGAGAGGCTTGAAGACAGCCACAGATGCGTGAATGGAATTGAAAGATTCAACTGAACACTATTTTTTGTAGGAACACAATTCTGCTTGTTAACAAGATAAAAATGATTTGAAAATTACATTAGGATAGAGTAAAAATTATAAATAAAAAATATCCATCAAATGTGTCTTTGGAAGCAATATATTTAACATACGCTTCTATTTCAGTTGTTGTTTTTTAAATAAATAAGACGCATAACATGATTTTAGCGTAAGAAAGAAACAACATTAATAAAAAGATATGCAATATACGCTTAGGAAATAAACAATACCTATTAATTTTCTTGATTAGCCTGTAGTGACGAACTTCTTAATTTTGGTGTGGTGGATAAATTAGAAATAGGAATTGGGGGTATTTCTCTCTCTCTCTCTCTCTCTCTCTCTCTCTCTCTCTCTCACACACACACACACACACACACACACACACACACACACAGAGAAAGTAGTCTAGTACACTCAAGGATGTGAAGCCCAGTATGTTCGATCATTTCTCTAAATTACTTACACATATTTATTCATCAGATAAGTTATTGATACTGATTATGGTTGAGCTAATTAGGCGAGGGGGAAATCGTGAGCGCTTTACAGTGTGCCTTGCAACAAACTTTGGGGCTCCTTTTGTGTTGTCCTTGTACCAAACAAACTATGGCTTCCAGTCGTCCGTTACTCCGTTTCCTTTTATTTGAATGGGGCAATGTTGTGAGGCTGTGTGTGAATAAACGTGAGCATGGCACTCTCGCCTCCGTGCTATACCACGCTGGATATACGTTGGCCGCCTCGCGCCGGACACGCCACGCTTCTGAACGGGGCGCAGTTGGTATGCAATTATGCATCGTTGTATGCACCACCGGGCCGAGCCTTCGATGTGAGAACGGCTTGGCACTTAGGTTTTAGCGAGCAGAATGCCGTGTCCGAATTTCTCATCTCCAAAACATAAGAACTTTACACGTCCTGACTTATGGGCTTCTTCCTCACCATGCGCCTGGTTCCTCTCAACATGATGTGCCGGGCTCAGTGGAGAGTATACTCAGTGATAGTGTGAATATCCATTGCTATTGGCAGTACAAAGCAGCGATGATGCAAGAGTGGTAATTCCCTTGGTTTTGGTTGTGTGTGTGTGCTTTAATACTGTAAAAGACCGGAAACAAATGCAATATTGTTGTGGTACATACTGCCATGTGGCGAATTGTCGATGATGAAATAACCTGCAATGATTTTTCATGTGTCAGGAAGATAAAAATGCTAAGAGAATGGTGTGATTTTTCAGCTCTCTGGGAAGGCGGTCAAGGCCATTCGCAAGGCTGCCAAGCTAGCAAGCAAGCCGATTACAAGAGCAGTGGCAGCGGTTGCGGCTGCTGAGGAGGCAGGCGAGGCAGCGTGTCACACCCGGTTTTAAGGCCAAAACCGAATGCTCATCTATATGTGTGTCCAGAATCAAGTTTCACACATATAGGACAAAGTAAAGTACAACAGATAACCAATGTCATAAATACATCGTATAAATATTACAATAAATGTCCCAAAAGACTAAGTGAATACAAACGCTAGCGGAAAAGTCCATCACGCCACAGGCAGTCGACCGGGGGCTCCACAAGCTTAGTCTGCACCATCGTCTTCAAAGTAGTCCATCTTCACTCTCTGAGTAACATATCATGATTGTAGAGGAAATAGCAAGCGTGAGTACATGTCGTACTCCGCAAGTGTGGGAAAGTATATGCAATGCAAGCTTATAACAAGAAAGGCTGACATATGGTTCATAGCAGAAGAGCAACTTAACTTAAGACACTATTAAAGCACCTATATTACTAAGTGAAATCCCGAACCCCAAAGTTATTAAATTAAGTACTACAAGGTACCCCTTGCAGCAAAACGGGTTAACCACCCAAAACCATCCAAGTCCAACCATCCATTCTCTAATCATGTGAGGATCCAGGCCGCTCCTGACCGTGAGCACGGCTGTCATGACAGTTTTACTTCTCTGCAGAGGTGCACAACTTTACCCACAGGGTGGTGATTCCATCACTATTCAGTGACTAAAACCTCCATGTTGCCTTCACACTACCAAAGGTGTGAGGCCAAGAGATCACCACATGGTCTTTCAAAGCGTTGCCCAGCCTGCCAACATCCCCGCTAAGGTTCCACCGCCGCGGAAGTAACCCTTCTTCAGAAGCTCCCTCTTGCGCCTTGGCTAGGAGTACCCCTCCATCACCTGAGTTTGTAAGTACCCCTTCCTCCCTCCTTCCATGAACGTCGGCAAAACTGGGAAGACAACATAATACTTGACCAAGTCTACAATAATCAACCCTGTGCTTTGCGCTGTTGTCCTGGGTTGCCGCTCCACGAACCGGTCCTTATGATCACAAGCAGGTACTACCCACAACCAACAGTACCATGACAGGCACATGTGCATACCCGCACCATCATCAACATCCTCCTGCTTGGATCACCTAAGTTCCATGTTGCTAAAAAGATTAACCGGTCCGCGAAGATTATGTTCAAGTGAAACCATTAGTCAAGATTATTAGTCAAATTATTATCCATCCCAAGACAGCAAGCTAAGCATGACATACCCATCCATATTATTATCAACCACACCCGGGCAACAAGGAGAAAGTAAAGGAACAGGATATGACACATGGGATTCAATTTAAACGCAATGCATGCAAAACTAGAGGGAGAAAGAAATAGGTTCAGAATGCGTCAAGGGCACTTGCCTCAAAAGCTGCTGCTCAGAGTCTTCATGTCTTGATCTTCCTCTTGGTGGTTTCTCGAACACGCGTTTCTATATAATGGTAACATGCAAAGCACACAAAGCACAAATAATAAGAAACAGTACACCAAACAATATCAAATTACTCTAATAACAGTACTAAATGATAGAGCTCAAGCCTACGATCACGTGAGAGCAAGAATCACTTAAAACGGAGTTACGAGCAAAAAGTTATGATGTTTGAAAGACTATGCACTAAATCTGGAAAAACAGAAACAGTTACGAAATGAAATGTGCGTGTTCCCGTTGACTGGACGGATATTTTGGGACAAGGTTTCCAAAAAAATATGCGCAATGTTGTGGAACATGTTGGACGCAAGATAATTGGGGCACTGGTTTACCTCAAAAAGAGATCAAATGGTTGGATCTAGATGGAGTTGTTCTGGAACAGTTAACGGTGACATTGCGTTCCTGGTCGATTCATAAACGATCTCGGCGAATCCTTTGGGTAACGTGTAGTAGACTTTCTGGAACACAACATGGTCTTGAGTTTAGGTCAGAAAAGTAGAGGGATTGGTTGGAACACGAAAAACAATTACCATCAGACGCGCTGGACAGATCCCGAACAGGAGCAGTAGTCATTGCGAATTCGATCCCCGTCGAACCAGGTCAGATCTTGGGCTGAATTTTGGATATGTTGTAGAGGACTCTATGGCGCACTTTCTGGTGAAATTTGGCATCAATTGAATGGATGTATCTCCGGGATCGTTGATGCCAATTTGTGACTGTGCTGCTGAACGCGACGGCGGCGAGACGTGGCAGCAGCTTGGCGGCGTGGTTAGGGTTTGAGGGGTGAGGGTGTGCGTGGGGGACAGCAGGGGGGACGTGGGAGGGGCTCCCATATCAATAGAGAGGGTGTCTTAGGGTTTAGGAAAGGTTTTGGGCTTGGCCCATAAGTGGGGAGGGGTGAGGAAAGGTGGGCCTCGGCCCAAACGACAAGGAAATCGATGGGTAATTTAGATATGGTGGTGGACTGCCTTTGTGCTTGGCCCAATAAGCCTTAGGGCCATGCGGAGGACGTGGGGAGGAGTCCAGACATTCATAGGAGAGATGTGAATGATGTGTTAACGAAATAAAAGGCGAAAATAAGGAGGAAAGTGTATAAGTCGAGTGCTAAATGCAGTTTTTATTTCCTTTTGTGCGAAAACGGTAAGTGAAATGAATGTAGATTGAATCATATCTTGGAAGTAGAATGTCGGAGACATCATATCGACATGAATGAATGTATAGATGACGAGAGGTGATGTTATAAAAGGAAATAGCACAACTCATGTGGTCAGAACGAACATACACAAGCCTGAGTTTATATTGATGCGGAAAGGAATAAAGAAAACAAGAAAATCTCTGAACTTGATCTACAGAGTCGTAGACGGAACTGAAGATCATGGTTGAATAGATCAAGGTACAAATTTATAAATGCATTATGAGAGAAACAACGATTCAACTCAACGAAGATCAAAATGACAAGGGATCAAAGAAATTTATATTAAATGATATAAAAGATTGACTAGGTATAAGACATATGACACATAAGTGATATCCATTATTTTAACATCCAACCTTATGTTATGCATCAATGACATGTGCACCTGCCATTGCATCGACATAAATTTGGTAATTAAAATAATATAATATCATTGTATGGTTATGCCAACACAAAGGCCACGAGGTAGCAAGACTTGTAAAGAGTCCACAGAATGGATAAACATATTTGTTGGAGGTATATGACAAATAAGAAAGAACTAGATAACCAAGGACACATGATGCTACAGCAACAAAAGGGATAATAGGAGAAGTATGGAGGATTTGTAGGATCCTTTTGTAAGAGTGTGTTGTCCAAATCAAGGAGGCATGGAGAGATGCACACGGTAGTGAGGAATCGAATGGCGGTGTTGGAGAGCTTTGAGGGAAAGAGGAAGACGACCAGGCAGGCCTGATTTCCATAGGAGAGGCGAGCTAGGAATCTGATCATCGGTTTTCTTCTTGGTAGCTAATGATGTACGATAATTGTGCAGGGTCTCGTTGCAGCATGGTTCATGCAGGTGGTTGGGGCAGAACTTGCTGAGTTGGGTCGAGTAGGGCACGAGGTTAACTATTGGTTAGACCATGTTGATCAGATACATGATATGTAGAATGTGGCAAGGGCCATGTTGACATGCTTCCCTAACGTCAACGGATTGAAAGATTAGTTGACAATCAAGACACGACAGAGAGGCAAAGGTATCTCTTTTTGCGGGGCTCAAGGTGAGCTATAACTGGAGCTTGTGGCTGAATTGCAGCGGCTATATCTAGGCTTCAACAAAAGTGACGCAAAAGGACAGAATGGCTAGACCATAACAGTGGTTTGCCATAGCTTGCAAGCAAAGGTTGGAAAAAGAGAAAAGAAACACAAAGAATGCTGAGGTCTTCTTGGTGCTATCTATTTTAGATAGAAGATGAGATACAAATAAAGAGTAAGAAAGAAAGAAGTAAGGCCCGATCAAGATACTGAGTTGCAAGAATTGGTGCATGTAGAAGGCAGAGAGAAGGCCAAAAGAGAAGGGAAAAGGTTGTCGTAAGCTGCAACCTTGGGTTCCAATATAGCTACATATGTAGATTACAAATAAGTCACGATGGATAGAAAATAAACAAAGGAATGAAACGTCTGGGGTACAAGCTGATGGAGAGACATAAAGAAATTAGAAATGATTGAAAGTGCAAGCAGGTAGCTCGTTTGCTTGCAACTCAAATGATAGAAATAAGCAGAAAGCAGAACGACAGGGTAGCATTAAGAGAGGTAAGGTTTGGCGAAAGCTAAATAGCAAGACCATGATAGGAGGAAAAATAATAGGGAGGAGGGTGATTGGGTGGTGATAGCGAAGGTCTGTTGGATTGACTGCACATTGAGGAAGAAAGACATATAACTAGATAGATAGATAAAGAGCCTCGGGAAAAGATCAGCTGCTTGTTGTGGTGCAACTATCTTCATTACAAACATTTAGTAGAAAGAGAGAGAAAGAAAAGATGATTGAACAATGAAATCAAGCTGCTCGCAGGTGGCTTGATTGCTTGCAAACAAATGTTAAAAATGAACAAAGAGTAGAACGGCATAGTAACAGCAAAGAGTATGGCTTGGTTGTACATAAGCTTCATGGCACGATCGAAGGAAAAGAAATTAAGAATGGTAGATGAGATAAAAGAAAAGGAAACATAGGAGGTAAACAAAAGGCATGCAAAGATATTTTGATCGCATAGTTTTGTTGCACATAGATAGCTTGGTTGTTTGCACGTTGATGGAGAGAAGAGAAGAAGAGAAACAAACAGGATGACACCTTAGCCGAGATTAGGGCTAGGCTAGGAATTGCACTATTATCGATACTCAAAAACTAATTCGATCCACAAGATCACTATCGAATTTTGAAATTCATTTTTCACACAGAGAAGCACCTAATGCTGACTAACGAGCATGAATGCAACAAACAATTTATATAACCTATATTTATTTAATTTATTTAGAAAATAATTCTTTTGCCTAAAGAAAAATGACAACAGTCGAATATTAAAGTTAAATTTTAAACTATTCCCAAAAAGTTTTAAAATTTAGTGAAATTTGAGTCACATTCCAAAATTTGAAATTTTGGGGTGTGACACAACGGGAGAGGTCTGATCCGATCGGATGGTGCTAACGGGTGATGCCTATCTGTTTTCCCATGTTAAACAGCGCATCTCTATGTCTTCTTATGATGTTGTTAGGTTTCTTTATGCAATCTGTTGTTAGCGTAGTGTGTGGGGAGTTCCTTGCTGTAACTCCATATTGGGCCTATTGGTGGGGAGTTGCAGTTACAGGTGGCAAGTGGGTTGGTGTTTGTAAGGGCCGGTGGCCAAATGTTTGTCTTTGCAATCCAATGTTCAGTTCAGTGTTTGTTGAAAAATTGAGTTTCCATCATGAGTAATCAAGATCTAAAATTCCTGAACTGGAACGTAAGGGGGCTGAACTGCCCACAAGGAGGGAAAATGTGTTGCGTCTCATCCAAGCAACTCAGCCAAGCCTGGTCTGTCTTCAGGAAACCAAGGTTGAGGTCATTGATTCGCAGCTGGGAATTCAGTTCCTGGGTGCCAGGCTAAATAATTTTGACTATGTCCCTGCTGATGGAGTGAAGGGGGGAATACTTGTGGCTTGGGATGAAGACCTGATTGAAGCATCAGATCCGATCATGAGGGACTACTCACTGTCGATCCGAATGAGAATGAGGCTGACAAATATCTCCTTCTTGCTCACAGCGGTATATGGGACATCGGATGATACACATAAGCATGACTTCCTAACAGAATTGCAATCTTTGAAGCCGGCAGCAGGAACACCTTGGATTTGTATGGGGGATTTCAACCTTATTTACGAAGCCCGTGATAAGAATAATCTCAATCTGAATAGGAGGCTGATGGGTCAGTTTCGAAATACTCTTGACATGCTGGAGCTGTTGGAAATCACCTTGCAGAACCGCAAATACACTTGGAGCAATGAAAGAGACAACCCAACTCTAGTGCACCTGGATAGAGTGTTTTGTACAAAAGAATGGGACTTGTTGTACCCGACTGCGTCGCTGCAAGCTCTCTCCTCTTCTATGTCAGATCACTGTCCTCTATTTTTGACCCATCAGGAAGGGCCGCCAAGGAAGGCGAGGTTCAAGTTTGAGCAATATTGGACAAGAGTACCGAGCTTCAATCAGGTTGTGCAAGTGGCTTGGAATAGACCAGTACTAGGTCACTCCCCGCTAATGATCTTCCATAACAAACTTTGGAATGTAGCATGTGACCTCAAGAAGTGGAGCAAGGAGCTTTTTGGTAATGCTAGGCTGCAACTGTTCATGGTTCAAGACATCATTCTTCAGCTAGATAAGGCACAAGAACATAGAACTCTCTCGGCTGAAGAGATTGAACTGATAAAAGATTTGAAAGTTCGAGTGTTAGGCCTGGCAGCCGTGGAAAGGGCGAGGCGCCGTCAATGCTCAAGGATAACATGGCTGAAAGAGGGGGACACAACAACAAAATTTTTCCACCTAAAAGCAAACGCTCGAAGGAGGAAAAAACTCATTCCATGCCTCCTGAAAGCTGATGGCACTTTCGCTTGGTCTCATGAGGAGAAAGAACATGAAATACATGAACATTTCACAAAGATTATGGGGACTAAAGTGGACAGGGAACGCTCATTCAATTGGGATGAACTGGACTTGCCAAAAGTAGATAGCCAAAGCATGGATGGTTTCTTCACTGAGGAGGAGATTTGGGAAGCTATCAAGCAAATGCCCCCAGAGAAAGCTCCAGGACCCGACGGTTTCACCACCACCTTCTACAGAGCATGTTGGCCTATAATTAAATAAGACCTCATCAATGCTTTCCATTGCGTATACTATCTAAACGGGAGCGCTTGGCTTCCGACCTATTCAACAGGAAGCCAGCCTCCGCCCACCCACCCAGGAGCTCCAAATATTGCTCCCCGGCCCATATAGGCCCAACAATGTGGCAACGCGGCCCGCACCCAAGCAGCACGAGGAAGCCGCGGGGCATCGTCTTCCTTGCGTCGTAGCTTCAGCTGCTACTCGCCATGGCCGCGTCCCTTGCGTCCTTGCGCTCTCGTCGCTCCAGCCGCCAGTAGCCATAGCTGGGTTCTCCGTCCTGCCCCACGGTCGGCGAGCTCGCTGCCTCGTCACAACATAGAAAATCAAATATTTGGAATCGATTGTTCCAGCCATCTACAGTAATTGTTCCGAGAACAAAATTCAATTGTTTCGACAACTAAATTCCTTTGTTCCAACTATCTAAACCAGATGTTCCAAGGAAATACACCAATTGTTCCAACCATCTAACCCAAATGTTCCAACAAAAGACACCAATTGTTCCAAGTAAAGAACACAATTGTTCCAAGATAAGACACCAAATGTTCCAGTCAGATGGAAATGAAAAAACTTCTCCGGTTGCGGTGGGTTCGGGACGCTGTTGCCGGGTGTTGCGGAGGGGAGGAGGGAGGCGGGTGAAGGTCGCACGCGACAAAGGAGAGAAGCATGTCCACTCGTCGAGATCCCAGCCGCCATGGTTGGGCTAGCTGAGCTCAAGCGCCCCAATCGTTGCGGCGGCGGGGTTGGTTTGGTTGATGAAACGTTGCTTGTCCACTAAAATCAGCCCAACTACGACCCACTCGGAAAAATAAAACGAGAAGCAGCCTGGGTGGGCGGAGGGAGGCCACGCGTTGCGTTGGGCGAAGGGGATGAATCCCGCTATCTAAACACTGGCCCATTGGAGAAAATGAACACAACAACAATTACTCTGCTGCCAAAAAAGGAAATTAGCCAAGAAACAAAGGATTTCAGTCCCATTAGTTTAATACACTCCTTTGCAAAACTAGCATCCAAGGTATTGGCCTTGAGGTTGGCTAAACATATCGACAGTCTTGTCTCAAATGCTCAGAGTGCTTTTATCAAGAAAAGACGCATTCAGGACAACTATCTTTACGTGAGAAACTTGGCTCGGGCATATCAAAGGACAAAGACACCGGCGCTGTTGTTCAAGCTAGACATCATGAAAGCTTTTGACACTGTTTCATGGGAATACATCCTTGATTTGCTACAGCAGAGAGGTTTTAGCCCAAGATGGAGAAGTTGGCTGGCCCTTATCTTTGCATCTTCATCTTCCTCAGTTCTACTCAATGGCATTCCTGGAAGGCCTATTATCCATCAGCGGGGATTGAGGCAGGGCGACCCTCTCTCGCCGTACTTGTTCATACTAGCCATTGACACGCTGAACAGAATTATGGAGATGGCCACTGAGGATGGAGACCTATCACCTTTGAGAGGAAGACAAGCACGCCTACGACTTTCCTTGTACGCCGATGATGCAGCCGTATTCCTCAATCAAGTGAAAAAGGAGGTCGAAACTCTAATGGAAATTATGGACAAATTCGGAAAAGCAACAAGCCTTAGAATCAATGTGGAGAAAAGCTCTGTCGCAACGATACGATGTCAAGACCTCAACTTGGAAGATATATTACAACCTTTTGCAGGGCAGCGCACTTCCTTGCCAATGACCTACCTGGGCCTTCCGTTAACCATCGGTCGGCTGAGGTTAGTTCATTTACAACCAATTCAAGACAGGGTACGCGCCAAGCTAGCTGGATGGCAAGGGGATCTCATGAACATAGCTGGCCGTAAGGAACTGGTCAAAGTGGTTTTAACCGCGATCCCAATCTATGTCCTCATGGTGATTCGACCACCTAAAAAGTTTAACAAGGAGCTGGACAAGGCTAGAAGAAATTTTTTATGGGCTGGAAGTAGTGAAATACATGGAGGAAAATGCAAAGTCGCTTGGCCAAAATGCACAAGACCTACAGCACATGGGGGCCTGGGGATTTTGGATCTTGAGAGCTTTGGAAGAGCGCTCCGCCTGCGCTGGATGTGGTTTGAATGGACACAACCGAATAGAGCTTGGGTGGGTATGGAGCTGCCTATAGACTCCACGGACAGAGCACTGTTCGCGGCGGCAACAAAAGTAATGGTGCATAATGGACAGAAGGCTAAGTTTTGGACATCTAGCTGGCTTGATGGCGTCCCACCATCCATCATGTTTCCAGCGTTGTTCAAACACAGCAGGAGGAAGAACCGCACCGTGGCCCAAGCAATCGGGGATGACCGGTGGATCATCGACATCGCCTACAACCTGAACGATGAGATGCTATCTGAATATTTCAGGTTGTGGGAGCTAGTGGAGGAAGCATCCTTGTCCCTTGACACCGAAGAGGAAGATCAGATCGTGTGGACACAATCGAGCAATGGAGAGTACACATCGAAGTCAGCCTACAACATGCAGTTCGAAGGTGGGATCCGCTCGACTTTCCCGATCATGATCTGGGAGAATTGGGCACTGCCTAGGTGCAAACCTTTCATGTGGTTATTGCTTCAAAAACGGATTTGGACAGCCGACAGGTTGCCCCGGAGAGAGTGGCCGAACTCATATTTCTGCCCGATGTGTATGCGTAATTTAGAGACGCCCCAGCACTTGTTCTTGGAGTGCCCGGTGGTCAGGCAAGTTTGGGAGGCAATTGAGAGATGGGTGAACATATCCTCTATCCGACCACAAAGCTGGAGAAACATCGAGGACTTGCAGGAATGGTACCAGGAAACCACTGAACCTCAGGATGATCAGGTTAAAGGGTGCCGCACACTAATCATGCTCTGCTTGTGGCTGATCTGGAAGGAGCGCAACAATCGGATTTTCAACGACAAATACAAATCAATGTCAGGCCTAGTGTCGGAGATCAGGGATGAGGTTGACTGCTGGATTATGGCCGGAGCAAAGCGCTTGGCACACTTAGTAGGATCAGTACCTAGTGAGTAGTTAGTTTTTGGCTCTCACCCTGCCTGTCCGTCAGTCAGGCAGGGTTTGCTGTACTCGTGCTCTATGCACTTGTAAAACTCACCTTGCTTATTAATACATGCCGGGCTATAATGTTCCGGGTCTTTCGATTTTTTTTTAATTATATGGAGTTCATATTGTGTTTGCATTTCGTAGATCCAAAGGGTTTTGCGTAGTGCTACTCATGTGTGCATGCATAATGTGTGTGTGTGTGTGTGTGTGTGTGTGTGTGTGTGTGTGTGTGTGTGTGTGTGTGTGTGTGTGTCGATGGGAAGCGTCCGTGAATCTTTCCGTTGGAACTCAGGTGCGCCAAGGACGGTAGCCCTGTCGCCGAGCTCTTGCCGGGGCCACCGTCTCCACCTCCTGGTCTGCCCTAGCACGGCGCGGCGGATGCGCCCCTTCAGCCACGGCATGGCGAGCGCCGCCACACGATGGAGCGCGTGCGTTTATGCGCAGGGCGCGCCGGTGCTGGCGCGGCTCCTCCTCCTGAGCCTCGCGCGCAGCAGCCGCCCGATCCTGCGCTGCTCTCGCCGCAGCAGCCGTCTCCTGCTCCTGCTCGGCCGTGCGCGCCGGATCTGGGGCACGAGCCCGGTGTGCGCGCCTCGCCCTGACGACCCCCGCATCGTCGGCCGGCTGGGCGTTCATGCACAGGGACAGCCAGCGGGTGCGCGCCGGCTCTGCCGCCTGCGGCTCGCTCAGCTCCCTCCCGGCTCTAGGCACCGCCGCCATCGCTCTTGATCTCTAACTTTCTCCCTCGTCTCGCCACCCACGCAACCTCAAGGACGTCGGGGCTTTATGATCGAGGCTGAGTGGGTGTTACGCGGCGAGAGCTGCGTGGGCAATTTTTCTCGTGTGCTTCAACAGTATAGCCGGGGCGTTTGTTTGGCTAAAGACAACGGGCAGTGAGCTGATAGTCCGGCGGTTCGGCCTAGTTATGAGAACGCTCTGATGATGACATTGCGAACTTGCCATCATTTGTGTACATTGGTGTGGCACCGCCGCATATCACATTATGTGGTGAATCATCTTCGGTGGTGATGAAAACCAATAATATTGTGTATTTTCTTTGGAACTTTTGCTTGTAATGTGGTGAATCATCATCTTCGGTGGAGCGCAGCCCATCACCATCCGTCACCACGCCCGATGCCTCGCCAATTGTCGCCGTCTCTAGTTTTTCGCTTCACTAGCCGCCCACTTCACTCCACATTCCATCTATAACCTCTCCAGCCGTTTCTTACCTCAGCTTTTGTGTGTGTGTGTGTGTGTGTGTGTGTGTGAAACTCAAGCCCACCACAAAAGGATGGTAGATGGGTTAGGCTGCCCGTCGTCAACGAACATCTCCCAGGTTGAGCTTGGGCCGACGGTGCTTTTTGCCAGCCAGTTGTAGATGGGCACGCCGAGCCGAGGTGGGATGAACCGTGAAAGTGCCCAGCGTGGTGAATGGCCGGATGTGGGGTGTTGGGTGCATCGGTACTTCCATGTGAGAAATGACACTTCTTTTGTGTTTCCAAACACAGGCGCTTTGGTTTTATCTAGGTAGATGTTGTCTCCTTATTTCTTATCTTCGAAAACGTTAGAATTTTACACGCCATGTGAGTGTCAATTACACTCAGGGAATATGAGCATTGATTGATTTGATTCCACTAATAGAATTAGAAGGATCCCTAAATGCCGGCTCCATTAAGGGACTCGAGGTATCCTGATTGCAGCTGCAACTTTTGAAGAGGACTGTTTGTTCAAGACGTAAGATTTTGATTTTGATAAGCAATTTCTACTCCATGTACGGACAGTAGAAACCCTGAAACAAAGTAGTTTATTGTCATTGCCTCACAATAAACTCTGAAACAAAGCAAATTATTCAGCCATTGACACACAAGAACAACACTTCAACAAAATAAACACCCTCGATCGTTGTCGTGGTCATTTGAGAAGTTGTCACCCATTCCTGACTGAGCAGACTTGCTCTCCTCTTCGTCGGGCATCTGTGCAAGCATGTGCAAGGCGCATTATCCCTCTTCCCGGGCTCTCAGTGCAGCCAACTCCTCCACATCATGTTCTGCTCTCACCGTAGCCTGAGTCCCTTGTGGCGCATATGCATCCCTTCAACTATGGGGCACATTGCGCGCTAGAGCATGTGGAGGATACTGGGCACGCATGTGCAAGGCGGTCTGACATTCGCGTGACTGATCCTCCATCAGCAACAATTCCACTCAGGGAGTTAATGTATCCCTTAAAGTGTTTATTACACAGAAGGATCTGGTGTGTGTGTGGGGGGGGGGGGGGGGGGGGCATTGTGTCCCCTCCCCCTGGATCAAAGGCTTGGCTTATAATTGAGGTCCATTAAGGCCCAATAGGATAGAAAGAATAAAACAAATAGATCTTAGTTGGCTTATAAACTATCGGGGCTCGAGAACCCTTATTGTAATAGGAAAGGACTACATTGCCTTCTCTAGAAGGGCATTGTACCTATGTTTATAGGGTTTTTGGGTGGTAGGAACCTATAAATACCCTCCATTACTTCTCGACAAGACAAGAGGAATAGAGATTATTCACTACACTCTTATGTCCATGGCTTTTGTTTGACCCCAATCCTTCTAAAGGGTCCCTCATTTGTGATAGACCCTTGGAGGATACCCTTTTTACTATTGTTGGCTTGCAATCATAACAGTTTCTTTGAGTGCTGGTTCTACAAAGAGAATTTTAGGTATTGAGTGTGATTTGGAGGGTATCTTCTCCAAGTGTACATGACACTTGGGATATTCGACATCCTAGCTAGTAAGTGTCCTTTCTTGTTTTCTTTGCAAAATCTAGCATGCTATTGCTGTGCATGATGGCTATGGAGGAGCGGGAGATCGCCACATGCCTTTCTAGATCTCTAACTACTTTCCCTCGCAAACTCTAGCTATAGGCTACATTACCACCGCCTGCCTCCTCGCCACGTCTAACTGCCCCCTCCTTAGACGTAACATATCAGATCCAATAGAGAAAAGCTTATAGAGGCCACTGCAGATGTTGTTCCGTCACATGAACTCGCCAAGATGGCTGACCTCCCTGACTCACTACCTTCCTCATCATTCCTAATCTTGTTGTACATCTATACTTTTCTCGTTAGACTTTGTACCCCATGGATAGTAGAAAGAAACAAGAAAACAAATCATTTTATTGTCACTGACGCACAACAATCTCTGAAACAATGGAAATGATTCAGTCATCCATTGGACATACAAGAACAACCCTTAATGAACAGAATCAACACCCTCGCCATCGTCAGCAAAGTTGTCGCCCATTCTCAACTGAGCAACAGAGTCGTTGTCCTCTTGATCTTCGTCGGGCATCGATGCACGGATGCGCAAGGAACGGTAGCCTCCTCGCCGGGCACTCGCCGGAGCCGCCGCCTCCACCTCCTGGTCCACCCTCGCCGCAGCCGTAGCACGGCTCGGCGTGTGAGGACACAAAACAGGTCTTCGTATAATCAAGTGTCTCAGTCACTTCCCCGAGGGTGTCTCAGTCATTTCTTGCTTAGCTTTAAAAAACAAATTTGTGTCAGGACACAAAGGATTTGGCAAGACGTGAGACACAAGTGAAAAACAAACACATGTTAAAAACTCTTTGATTTGCGGGTGACCAACACAAGAACTCATTGCGGGTGAAACTTAGCTACAACGGCACGCACATCGACACACAAAGTTAACAAATCACGGGTGACTAATTAACACGATAACACTTTCATGTGGTACGTTGCAGATCAGATCACATGTCCTGCGCAACTAAACATTGCAGTCTGCGGGTTTCAGCTCCGCCACTGGCCTCGAAGGGCTTATCTATCGTACTAATAGCGCAGGTAGAAGTATTGTAGGACAGAGATCAGGGGGCTGGTAGAAGTATTGTCCATGGTGAAACATTGGCAGCTGGTTCTGGTGGTAGGATTGCGCTTCTGCATTGATCTGGTACGCGGCAGGCAGCTGGGAAGGGTACGCTTGAGCCTGTGTCACGGCAGCAGGCGCAGGCTCAAGCGGCGCATACCTGAAACGGAGGCAGCGGGGAGCAGATTCGGGAGCGGGCACGAGCTGGGAATGGCCGGGCACGTCGGCGCGCTACGTGGGGATCAAGTCGGAGCTCACTTCCTCTCCCACCGGCACGAGGAACGCAGGTAAATCGGCCGGACCCTTACTGTGTCATGACTCACGACACTCCCTCGCAGCACGCTTCTTCCACGGCACGGCGAGCCACTTGCCCCTCGCCGTTGCCTCGACATCACCAAAACCCCGCGTTTTGTCCCTTCCGAGCCGCCTAACCCCCCCCCCCCCCCCCCCCCCCCCCCCCCCCCCCCACACACACACACACACACATGGGTCCCCAGCAATCATCGGCTGGGCTATAACTGATCACTCCACTCCATTCACCGTTCTCTCGGCGCACTCCACGTTTTGATGCGGCCGTTAGTCTGGCCGTGAAGGTTTCAAGATGTGGCGGCCGGCGTTGACGCGAATTCGGTGAAACCGACGTGCGACGTCGTACGTAGTGCGCCGGGAGCGGGCTGTGTTGGCGTTGTCCAGCCCCGTGTTGCGGCATTCGTCTATTCCGTGACGGTGCGATGATACTCTCTCTCTCTCTCTCTCTCTCTCTCTGCGTGTGTGTGTGTGTGTGTGTGTGTGTGTGTGTGTGTGTGTGTGTGTGTGATGTGCAGCAGATACGGATCTCTGCAATTGACAGTTGGTTTTTTATGCAAAGTCTCGACGTCACCAACCCACACAACACAAAGAGAACAAAACATTTTATTGTCATTGACGCACAAGACACTCCGAAACATAGGAAATAATTCAGTCATCGAATAGACATACAAGTACAACACTTAGTTAACAGAGTCAGCACCCTCGCCATCGACCTTTGTCATCACCGAAGTTATCACCCATTCCAAACTCAGAAGCAGACTCGCTCTCCTCCTCATCGGGCGTCTGGGCACGCATGATCAAGGCACGATGGCCCCCTCGCCGGGCTCTTGCCGGAGCCACCGCCTCCATCTCCTCGTGCGTCCCTTCAGCCGCGCGCCTCGCCCTGACCATCCCCGCATCGCCGGCCGGCTGGTTCATGCGCAGAGGAGGCCAGTAGGTGCGCGCCGGCTCCGCCGCCTGTGGCTCGCTCTCCCTTCCGGCTCTCGGCACCGCCGCCATCATTCTCGATCTCAACTTCAATTATATTCCTCCTCCACACCCTCATGGTCGATGTTAGACACAGGGAAGACGCCGGTGCTTTATGCGTGGGGCTGGCGGGTGCGGAGCGCAGCACATCGCCAGCCGTCACCCCACCGATGCCTCGCCTGTTGTCGTTGTCTCTTTTCGCTTCACGGTCTCAACTTCCGATGTGTGTTCGTTGACGTGGCACCACTGCATCACATAGTGTGGTGAATCACAAGTGGTGAAAACTCATACTACTTCCTCCAGTGCGTGGCAGCTAATACATTTATGTTGTTGTAAACAAAAGCACATGATAATTAACTAGAGAAACAAGTTCAGATTACATAACAATATATTGCCACACAAACAGCTGACCAACAAATAAATAAAAATACAGAACAATGTCGAAGAATCGCTTTATTCCATGCAAATCACGGCTGTGCGCATTGCACTCAGGATCTTCCCCACTGTTTCCTCCGGTGCCCTGTGCTCCAAGGCCATCGGCTGCCTCCTGCAGACAATACAGAGCTTGATCGAATGGATTGTTTAGCGTCATTACAGTCATGCAAATGCAAGGATTCTATGTATTAAGGGGTTTTCACATGAACCGACGGATTAATTGAGTAGTAAATGACTTATGTGACATGCATTACTAAATATAAATAAAACTTTATGCCAAAAATGCAAGCTATATTTTTCACACGTTCGGGATGGTCAAGCTATGTATTTCTTGTAACCATTCAAACGGTTTTGGCTCCAATTTTGGACGTCTCGTCCAGTGGCGAAGCTAGAGCACCGAGCACCCGAGTGCACAATTCAACTTCAGACCTCAGTTTGGCTTGTTGACAGGCCTCCGCGGCTGCTCCATGGTGCATGTTGTTGATCCAAGGTAGTGCACATGAGGTAAATAATCACCGGTTATCACTAAAGTTTGTCTTGAGACCTGGTGCCCGTGCACCAGGGTGGACTAACGTAGCTTCGCTAATGGTCTCGTCTATTCCATATCCCTGTGTCATCACCTATCTATAATACAATAACAGCTTGTTATGTCAATAGCTACGGTACTACAGTGGCCCTTTTTTCGTAAGTATGCCTTTAAGCAATAAGCAGGAAAATCATTAGAATATATAGGGATCCTAACATGCATTACGTGAGACTAAGAAAAGAAGATAGTAACAACGTACACTCCAATAGCAAAATCTAGCTCAAAAAAGATTGTCTCAATCTTTCACAATTGCATGTTAATGGGCTCGCATGCAGTTCATCACATGGGGGCATTCTTTGAGTCTTCTTTCCATGGAAGCTCTATGGATTTTCAATTCAGAGAGAGGAGCTCATCAGTTTATATATTTTGGGTGGCACTTTGGAATCACATGATGAACCAGGTCTGAGATATCATTCATTATTTGAGAGATAAAGGAGCCTAGCAGGACATGTTCCCAGTTAATACTGTGTTTTGTAGCGCATGCATGATCTGTGCGTGAAAAAAGTTTCAGGTGACGGGGTGCATATACTGAAGCACCTACAATTGGATTGTAATCCTGTTCCGTTAAAGTAATGAAACTTCTGGAATGAAAAAAAAAGAGGGATCCTTCATACGAAATCACAAGATTTATACTTCTGGAATCATCATATCTGATTATGATGTCCCATATGATCATGGTAGATGAATGAAATAAACACCAAATTGCCACTGTAGATAATATCATGTGACTGTAAACAAAACCATATGGTAATTAACAAGGGAAATAAATTCAGATTACAGAACAAAATAGTCCAAGATAGTATCTGAACAACAAAAACTCCAAATATATTAAATAGATAAATAGATGGTACAAAGATTGGATCCCGTGTCACTGGATCGATATTACATGACAGAGGGTCCAATTGCTGAGGTGCGAGCTAGAGCCTAGAAGCGATTAAGAACCACTACTGTCGCATGCGGTGCTCTCCGGTTCTTCCCCTCCGCTGCTTCCGGCGCCTTCAGTGTGCTGCGTGCCAGGGTCGCTGCAACCTGCTCCAAGCCGGGCGGCTGCTTGCACCTCCGCAAACAGACGTTCTGAATCTTGGAATATGGCCAGAGCTCTGTCGTGAGATGCCTGGACATCGCGCAGATGCCGGAGGGCTTGAAATTGCGCCTGCGTTGTGGTTCTCGCATAGGCTAGGCACTGGTTCACATACTCCCGAGTGCGCGGCGTCGTGGCTGCTGGCGCATTGAAAGCAGGGGCGACGTGGAAGGCCGGTGGGGGTGCCATGGCGTTGGGGAAAGCGAAGGCGAGTGGTGCTGGGGCGAGCACGGGTGGAAACGGCGAGGCGGACGCGTTCGCCGCCGGATCCGGGGCAGAAGGCGATGATGAGTCGAGGGGCGCAGGGGTGAGCACCTGTCCGAACAAACGGATGGACGACGACACGCCCACCGGGGGAACCGCCGCGTCGGCCGCAGCCGCCGTAGCCGCTTGGGCGGCCTCCATCTCCTCCATCTCGCGCAGGACTTGTTTCTGCCGCATCTTCTCCTCGCGCTTGCGCTTCAGGCCAGCGACGTGCGCGAGCACGACGGCGACCCTCGTCTCCTCGTTCCCCGCCGGCTCGGGGAAGTGCGTCTTGGCGTGCGGCCGCAACGTCCGCGAGGCGGCGTCGTACGCGCAGGCTGCCTCCTCGCGGGTGTCGTAAGTCCCCAACCACACCCTCTCCTGGGTCGAAGGATCTTGGATGTCAGCGCCCCACTTGCCGCCGCGGCGGCTCACGCCGCGGTACGGCCGCTCCGGCGCCTCGCCATTCGCCGCCACCACCGCCGCCACCGCCTTGGCAAACTCCTGAAGACCCCCTTCCATCCCCGAAAACCTAGACTTCGCCTAGAAACACAGGCCTGCTACTACTACTGCCGCCGCCGCCGCTGATAGCTAGAGAATCTGGTGTCTTTCGATACCCCAGATGTGCAACGCCATCGGGATTTAAAGGCCGGGTCAGCGTGTCTCCCAGCCACGCGGAACCCTTGCCTCGGCTGGCGTCGCGTCATCGCGCCGTCCCAATGCTTCAAACCTTACCATTTCTGCTGTGCGAAATTTCGAATTCTCTCCGAGCGTTTCTTGCCTCTTCTGCCTGCGTTCTAGCGCAGCGCGCGCTGGCAGTTGCTTGCGGCGGTCTTGCGGAGCGGGGAACACGAACAAGTGAGAAAAGAGAGAAGTGTAATTTTTACAATTTGGCCTTTTTTGAAAAAGTTTTTCACAAATGGACCCTTGGAAAAAACATGTCCAGAAATGGACCCTTCTCTGAGCGCCGTGTTATTTGGCGCTCAGGTCCAACATCTGGGCGCCGAAAGAATTGGCGCTCACATCGTCCACGTCAGCTGGCGGGCACGCGGCCGCTCTGCTGACTTGGCGGGGGGTGGGCGCCAGATCCATTGGCGCTCATGGGGTGAGCGCCGCATCCTTTGGCGCCCACCCCCGGGCAACATAACGCCCGCGGGCCTTCTCTTTTTTCCTTCTCCTCCATTTCTCCTTCACCGAAGAACACGCCGGCTCTCTCTCTCTCTCCCCATTCGTTCCCCTCCTCCAAATCTCCCAAATCCGGATGGTTTGAGCCCAAATCTTTTGGAGAAATTTGTTCCCCAAGGTAATCTCCTCCACCTCCTTGAATTTCATCCAATAGAATTGCTTGTATGGCTCTAATTTGGGGTAACCCTAACCCTAGGGTTTGAGGTTGAAATTGCTCGATTTGTTAGGTTTGGTTGTTAGATTTGCAATGGGAAGTGTAATGTTGTTGAGATGTTGATGTTTGGAAGGTTCGGTTGTAGTTGGTTTGATTGGTAGCAATGAATTGTTAGTGGGCATGTTAATGACATAGGGTTGTATGCTTAAATTAGTAGAGAATGAAGGTTTGTTTGATGATTTAGAGTTATTGGAGGTAGTTATATATGAAGTGGATGAGATTTGCAGTACGAAATTCGGTAGGGTTATTTTTGATGTTTATTTTGATATGAACAATGCTAAATTGGGAAATGTTTTTATTTTTTTGTTGAAATGTATGTAGATGGCTAAATGTGTAAGAGTGCATCATGGAGGTTCAGTTGTAAGGACAGAGGATGGTAGTGTTGATTTTGTTGGCATGACAGAGGTTGTGTTGCTTTTTGTTGAGACACCATCTTTGTGTAGTCTTTCATCTCGAGTGAGACAACGTTTGGGATGGACGGAGGAGGGTGTTAAGTTGGATTTTGAAGGAAGGATTGATGTGGGTTCGTCGAATGGGCCACGCATGAAGATAATGGCTCCAGTGGGTAGTGAGGAGGAATGGCAAGCATATGTTGAGATTGTTATGAATTCAGAAGTTCGAGCTTTAGATTTGGTGGTTCGGAAGGTAGTGGTGGATGGAGGCGTAGGTATTGGTTGTTCGAATGAAGTAGAAATTGACCTAACCCAGCCATCACAAGCAAGTGTGCATGACGGTTTGGCACGGAATTCTGCAGCAACCGTAGTGATGACTGATTCGGTTGGAGACCAAATGCCTTCGATCGTCCTGAATTGTGGTGATGATCGTAGGGATGAAACTCTGCCGGACATTGAAACGGGTCCTCAAGTGGCACCTAATGAAGTAGTGGCACCTAATGAAGATAACTACGGTGTTGCTACCTATCTAGTGGATGTCCCGGTTTTTGGTGATGATACAAATTATGAGGAGGAGAGAGCGGAGGATTCGGATGATGATCGCCCTATCGGTGGATTGGCAGAATGGGAGAAGGAAATGTTGAGGCAAGTGATTACGGACCGTGATCCATTAGTCCCTGATTGTCGGGATTTGAGCCAGGGTCATAGAGCTGTTGCTGATGGAGAGGAGACCGAGACTGTTGTGCCACGGGTAGAAACAGCTGAAATAATTCAGAAGGGTATTATCTTTCAGGATATGGAGTCAATGAAGATGTGGTTGAATGAGTACTCCGTGTTGCACTGCCGTCCTCATAGTGTCAAGCATTCTCACAAGCAGCGACGGTTCATTGTTGTGTGCAAGCGTGGCTGCCCTTGGACAGTACGCGCTTGGAAGCCTCGTCATGCGAAGTGGAAGATTACAAGTGTGGTGCAGCCTCATACTTGTGGCTCTGACAATCCGGATGACAGCCACCCACAGCTGAGCTCCAAATTTATTGCTCAGAGACTTGTCAATATCATAAAGCATACTCCAACGATGCCGGTGTCTTCCCTGATTGAGATGGTACGTTTGAAATGGAGGTACCGCATTAAGTACGGGAAAGGTTGGCGGGCAAAGCAACGCGCTCTGAAGACATGCTACGGCGATTGGGCAGAAGCATATGAGCGCCTGCCTGCAATGTTGCATGCCATGAAAGCCAAAAACCCGGGCATGCATATGGAGTATGTCCCTAAGTCACAAATAAAGAGAGCGGATGGAAGGGAGATTTTCTTCCGAGCATATTGGTCTTTTGCGCAAAGCGCTGAAGCTTTCAAGCATTGTCGGCCTGTGATTTCTATTGACGGCACCTTCCTCACTGGGAAATATCAGGGCACCATGCTTATTGCCATCGCAATGGATGCTAACCGGCAGCTTGTACCTTTGGCATTTGCAATTGTTGAGAAAGAAACAACCTCAAGCTGGGGATGGTTTCTGAGAATTGTGAGGAAAGTGGTTGTTGGTCCCGGCCGTGACATTTGTGTCATCTCCGATAGGCATGCTGGCATACTTAATGCGGTGCAAGAGGAGTTGCCGGGGTATGGTCGTATACATCATCGATGGTGTACACGGCATCTAGCACAAAATTTGTTGAAGGTTGATCATATCAAAGAGAACTTCAAATTCTTTGAGGAAGTTTGTCGGCAAACTGAACGTGACCTTTTCAAACAGGGCTTTGATGCATTGAAGACAAGGACCACTGACGCGGGTAGGCAATTCTTAGATGGGATATACGAACAAAGGGAGAAGTGGTCGCTTGCATATGATGTGGGTGGTGCGCGATGCGGATTCATGACTAGCAACATGGCTGAAATGTACAACAGTTTGTTGAGGGGCGTTCGTGCGTTGCCGTTGACTGCTATTGCATCGTTCACATTTTACAAAACAACGGAGTGGTTTGTTCATCGGTTGAAGGAAGCAAATGTTGTTTTAGGCTTGAGGGAGAAACTAGCAAAACGTGGCCAGACGTGGAGCAAATATTCCAAGCTCCCCAAAGGATGTGACTTCATACAATGGATCGATGACACCATCTCTCCAAAAGACCAGGAATGGGTCAACTTGAAAAGAAAGTGGGAGTTGGATGAGCTTCGCGACAAGTTCAAGACAGGTGGGTCTTCCAAGAGGAATGACGATGATGACAGCTACTTAGGTTCGTCCACCCTGGGTGATGATTAGTGCTTGCTGTTATGCAGATACCCGGATTATGTCGTTGTATCATGTTTGTTGTTAGTCCATTTAAATTCCCTAAGGCGTGTTACGATTAAATCCATGCACGACTAGGTTTATGATGTGCTTGGAACACGCTATTGTTCACTTGTAATCAATGTATGTTGCATGCTAAGTATGAATGTTAAAGCCGGGTTGTTTTCCTTTCATTATCGCCTTGTCATACCTCGCAGAGCATCTATGCTTTGATTGTCCTCTTGTGCATCACTACCTAGCAGAGCATCCTATGGGCCAAAGCTTTTTTCGACGCAGTGCCTGCCAGTAGCACCAATGCATCAATGCACTTGCTTTTCTGCATCGATGTGTCCGGTGGCCATCAATTCATCAGAGCATCCAATGCCCCAAAGCATGCATGCCACAAAGCATGCGTGACTGTCTCAATGCATGCATGCCACAAAGCATGCATGACTGCCACACAGCATGCATATTCTCTCTTTCCAGACGTGCAACTTTTACTGTCGTAACGACATTTATTGTTTTCGCATGGCGACACATCCATTCATGGGCAACTTTGCAGAGCATCCGATGACATCTCCTTTTCTTTTCTTTGTAGTCTTCGTCTATAGACCACGTTAGTTATGCCTATAAAATGCACACATCGTCTGTCCGTTAAACTCAACCACTTCGCAATATAACCAACACCGAAATTTCTCCCATAGCTATGGAGTTCCCCAACGACCCACCCCACAACAAAGAGACGTTACCTCTCGGAGATGGCTTCATCGCTCCTATGTGCCTCTGTGGCACTCCATGCAGGCTAGTGAAGTCACTCGTTCTCGGTGATGACTACGGCAAAAGGCTTTGGATGTGCAAGAACTACCAATATGACCCTTCGCAACGTCTTTACTCTTCCGATAGGAGATCAAGGGTAACTACTTGTACTTCGGCATTCTTTGCTTCCACCATTGATTCTTACTTACTAATACGTTCATAATATTGCAGTCCCCGCCGCCTCTGTGTGAGTTCATCGAGTATGTTGACACTGAGCAGACACCAGAGGATATAGCCCATGTGTACCGTGTCGCTCAGCGTGCAAGAAGGCATTGGCTTGATATGGAAGCTGAGGAAACGAGAGAGGAGGAACGCAGGAAGATGAGGCAGGAGGACGAAGAGCGTCGACGCAAGTACGAAGCGGAACGCAAGCAAAGAGAGGAGGCGGAACGAAGGCGCAAACAAGAGGAAGATCGGCTTGCTTATGAGGCCCGCGAAGCCGAAAGGGAGAGGATGCGCGAGAGAGCTCGCCGCGCTAGGGCAGCAGGTCCGGATGCCTTCAGAAAGGGGAAATATCCCCGTTGCATTCAGTAGACACCTCATATGTCATTCCACCTTTTAGAATACTATGTTCACCGTGAGTGAAATTTATTTCCCTAAGGCGTGTTAGGAGTAGATCGATGGACACGTAGCTTTGTCATGTGCATCGAAACACGCCATTGTTCCCTCTTCATTGTATGTATGTTGCGTCCTAAGTATGAATGTTGAAGGCGGGTTCTTCTGCTTTTATTATTTTCATGTCCATTCGTTGTCTGGTTGCTATGAATGCGGACCAGTCCTTTACGTACATGCAAGTAATCGAGACAGGCCCACAATAAAAATCACGCAGCGCATGCGGCCCTTGTTTCGTTCTCACTGGTGGCAGGCAGCGTATGCAACTAATGGAGGCAGGGCCACAATTAGTCACTACACTCCGGACAGACAGGACATCGCATGCACGACCACAGTAAAAGGAGGCAGCGCACCATGATTGCATCAGACAACGCGGAGCATCCTATGCTTCTCAATGATAAAACCATGGGGTGTTCTTCTCCTTTTATTACTGCGTCAATGAAAGGACCACAATCACTGCATCTACACCAACACGCAGGGCATCCAAGGACCATGTAGTCAAAAAAAGAAAGGTGACATTAATAGTAAAAAAAAAAGAAAGAAATAGGAGGTGAGCGCCAAATGGTGCGGCGCTCACCCCCTGCCAGTCAGCAGAATGGGCGCGTGCCCTCCAGCTGACGTGGCAGTGGTGGGCGCCAATTGTTGCGGCGCCCAGGTGTTCAACCTGAGCGCCAAATAACACGGCGCTCAGAAAAGGGTCCATTTCTGGACATGTTTTTCCCAGGGGTCCATTTGTGAAAAACTTTTTTAAAAAGGGCCAAATTGTAAAAATTACACAAAGAGAGAACGGGGGCCATGGGCCCATGTTTCACTTCGTGGCTCGTCACATAGCCCAAGGAGCCCACAAACGTGCAGTAGGCCCAGCATCACTTTTTCTGTTTCTGGCCGATGTTAACAAGTGAAGGTGCTTTCCTTGATGTAATGGAGGTGACACCAGTTACTGTCTAATCTGACTCCGCTTTGCATTTAATGTGAACAATAGCACGGATCATTCTTGTTGAATGAAAATCCGACGTTCCAATCACTAACTAGTACGTATAACACAATGAAATACGTCAATAACAACCATATGACTGTAAAAAAAAAACATGTGTCATTACTTTTTGATTTGTGGGTGACCAACACACGGATGAAACAAAAGCAATAAATTACGCTATAGAAATACACATCGACACAAGTCTATTACCATAACATCACATGTGACTAATCTAACACTAAGGGAACACATTAATAGACATGTCAGATAAGTCGGCATGTCTTAGCTACATTGCAGTCTGACGGTGCTTCATGCTCATCACCGATGCTGCTTCCCACGCCTGCCTACAGCGCTCCACCATTGTGGACACCACAAGCCGCGCGTGTCCATTTCCACTTCCATTATGTTTCACCAACAGCAGAGGGCCAGAGGCTCCGTGGGCGATGCAGCTGACGACGAGGAAGCACCGACGTTGGGGAAGAAGTTGTCCGCTGTCTCGGACTGAGCTGGCTCGAACTCAAGGGTCACCCTAGCAGGCAGTGGGGTTAATTTAGGGGTGCTGCTCGCCGAGCTTGCATTCATGGGCATGTCGGGAAGGGTCGAACATGGGCAGCGAACCGTCGACGCTAGTTGAAGCGGCGCTAGGAAGGGTCGAACATGAGTAGTAGGGCTAAACGCTGGCAGTTGCTTGCGGCGGTCTTGCGGAGCGGGGAACACGAACACGTGAGAAAAGAGAGAACGGGGGCCATGGGCTCATGTCTTACTTCGTGGCTGGTCACATAGCCAAGGAGCCCACAAACGTGAAGACCCCAATAACATCAGTAAACGCGAAGGATCTCTAAAAAAAAAAATCAGTAAACGCGAAGACAGAAGCAGCCCAGCACCGTGCAGTAGGCCCAGCATCAGTTTTCTGCTTCTGGCACGGATGATTCTTGTTGAATGAAAAATCCGACGTTCCAATCACTAACTAGTACGTATAACAAATGAAGCACGTAAATAACAACCATATGACTGTAAACAAAAAAACACGTGTCATTACTTTTTGATTTGTGGGTGTCCAACACACGGATGAAACAAAAGCAATAAGTTACACTATAGAAATACACATTGACACAAGTCTATTACAATGACATCACATGTGACTAACACTAACGGAACACATTAATAGACACGTCAGATCAGTCGGCATGTCTAAACAACATTGCAGTCTGCCGGTGCTTCATGCTCATCACCGATGCTGCTTCCGACGCCTGCCTACAGCGCTCCACCATTGTGGACACCACAAGCCGTGTCCATTTCCACTTCCATTATGTTTCACCAACAGCAGGCTCCGTGGGCGATGCAGCTGACGACAAGGAAGCACCGACGTTGGGGAAGTTTGTCCGTTGTCTAGGACTGAGCTGGCTCGAACTCAAGGGTCACCTGATCGAGGAGGCGGTGGGGTTAATTTACATGTGTGTGTGTGTGTGTGTGTGTGTGTGTGTGTGTGTGTGTGTGTGTGGCTCACTTGCATTGCCTACCACCTCGCCAGCTCAACTGGACGAGACGCGCTCCCGATGGGTGCGCACTGGACGAGAAGGCTGTCATCGCCAAGAAGGCTAGCCTCCCTGACTCGCTAGCTTCCTCATCGTTCCTAATCTACACGAGTTGTTTTTCTTCGTCTTCTTGTTGTACGTGTAGACTTTTCTCGATCGTTCAACTTTGTACCCCATGGACAGTATAGAAAGAAACACGGAAACAAATCATTTTATTGTCACTGACACAACAACAAACTCCGAAACAAAGGTAATGATTCAGTCGGTCATCGACTGGACAAACTAGAACAACCCTTAATTAACAGAATCGACATCCTCGCCGTCGACGTTGTCACCAGAGAAGTTGTCGCCCATTCCCGACTCAGCAGCAGAGTCGCTGTCCTCTTGATATTCGTCGGGCATCGAGGCACGAATGCGCAAGGAACGGTAGCCTCCTTGCTGGGATCTCGCCGGAGCCGCCGCCTCCTCCTCCTGGTCCGCCCTCGCTGCAGCCGTAGCACGGCGCGGCGCGTGCGTCCCTACAGCCGCAGCACGGGGGGCGACACCGCGCGACGGAGCGCGTGCAGGAGTGCGGCGCTGGCGCGGCTCCTCCTCCTCAGCCTCCCGCGCGGCTCTCGCCGCGGCAGCCGCCTGTGACCTCGCGGTTCTCGCGGCAGCAGCGGCATCAGCCGGCTCCTGCTTGGCTCTCGCTGACCGCTCGCGCTGGGCTCTCGCCGCCGGAGTGCGGGCACGAGCCCCGCGCGGCGCTGAGGCCGCGCGCCTGGCCTTGACCATCCTCGGCTCGCCGCCCGGCTGGGCCTGCAAGCCGGGGTGCGCCGGCTCCACCTGCGGCTCCCTCTCCCTCCCAGCTGCTCTAAGCACGCCCGCCATATCTCTCTCGATCTCCAAGACTCCAACTGCTCTCAGCTGCCGCCGCTGATAGCTAGAGAATCTGGTGTCTTTCGATCTCCCAGATGTGCAAACGCCATCGGGATTTAAAAGTAGGGTTCGCGTGTCGCCCAGCCACCAAACCCTTGCCCCGGCTGGCGTCGCGTCATCGCGCCGTCCCAATGATTCAAACCTTACCATTTCTGCTGTGCGAAATTTCGAATTCTCTCCGAGCTTTTCTTGCCTCTTTTGCCTGCGTTCTAGCGCGCGCTGGCTGGCAGTTGCGGTACTGCGGAGCGGGGAAGACGAACGAGTGAAAAGAAACGGAGCCGTGCGCCCAGCCATGTCTCAGTTCGCAGGGCTTGACAAAGCCCATAAGCCCAAAAACGTTTGGAATAGCCCAATAGAATCATGAAAAGAGAAGCAGCCTGCCACCATGCACTCGTGCAGTAGGGCCAGCATCTATTTTCTTTTATGGCAGCCCACCACGTGAAGAGACATATTTTTATCACAGTTTATTAACTAATTCTTAATAAAATTTATGGCAGCCATCCACTGAATTTGCCTTATGAATTTACACGAGGTTGGCTCCTGTTCTATAATGAGTGTGGACCACTCACTTTTCAGTTAATATAAGTTATGAGGTATGCATTTTTTTTTTTTTGAGCAAAAGTTATGAGGTATGCATGACTCCTGTTCTATAAATGAGTGTTTTCTCAACTATGGGTCTATGGCTCACCATCGTTCATTTCCATTTTAACTGACACATGTAAAAACTGATTTTTAGCAGAGCTAAAATGCCGCGGGGAAATAATCGTGGGCGCTTTGTTTCTCCAACAAACTGTATGACCGTTTGCACAACAAACTATAGCTTGAATCTTCCTTTTCTTTGTCTTTGAATTAATCGGGCTTTGTTGCGTTGCATGCACACATGCGTTGCATGTCTGGCTCGGCGGTAAGCTCGCCCCTGTGCGTCGCGCGCTTCGTCCGCTCAAAGGACTGATCAGCCCACCTCGCACACGCCACGCACGTCTGCGTGGAACCAAAGCGGAACCGAGCGCGGCTGGTGTGTGCATGGCTGGCGTGGCGTGACCGTATGTAGACTAGTGAGTAGTGACCCGCTGCATCAACGACGTGCCGACCTTCCATGTGTATAGCGGCTTGTACGTACTGCGTCCGGTGGCACGGCTGGTTTTGGGTTGGTTCTTTTGTAAAGTGTGTTTGGTCTGTTTTGCCGTGTCTCACTTGAGTTAGTTCTTTTGTAAAGTGTACGCTGTTTTGCTCTAACAAAACTAGGAATGATACGAATGAGTCGTCACTTTTACAGTTGTGGTGATCTCTGATCACTGCTAAACAGAAAACAAAAAAGATCCAAATAACCACGTAACTCTTTGGGACATAAGCCTCTTGCTCCTCTCTCGTTCCCACTTTACAAGAAAAGCTGTCAACCAACACTATCAGAAATTGATAGGGGCATCGACTAACAAACACAAACTTCAGACTGAAATTTAATAAGGATGTAAAAGTTCAGAATTATTTATCGTTGTATTAAGAAATGTGCAATATCAATGACTCAAAAGGGAGTATTTTTAGGCATCACTAGTAAAGAGTACTGCCAAAACTTTTTGGCATTTAGCTTATTAATTAAATAATAAATATATAAGGGAAAACCAAGCAAAAAACACCTTTGTCGGCTGTTAATGTGATGGCCGACACTGATAGAGAAACACGTGCTAATATTATCTTGCTAGAAAACGTCAGATACACGATAACTAGTAATACCTTTCCACATATGTAAAATAAGCCAATCACATTTCAGTGCGACCACCCATGTCTCACCAATTAATGATCTTCTTGGGTTTCTTCTTCGGTTCCCTGTGAGGAAACAAATAAAATTAAAGGGATGGCTGTAATGCCTTTTGGCGCCATCGCAAAATTGTAGCAACCTTGTACCCTTACTCAACTAGGGTTTCTGGCTTAATTGCGGCTTCGTTAGCTCTCAGCAGGACACCACCAACCTTTCTTCGCGAGTTAAATTTTGCTTGGTTTGAAATGCTTTGCTAACTGCCCCCTCCTCAGACGTAACATATCGATCAGATCCAATAGAGAAAAGCTTATGGAGGCCACTGCAGATGTTGTTCCGTCACATGAACTGGCCAAGATGGCTGACCTCTCCCTGACTCACTACCTTCCTCATCGTTCCTAATCTTGCTGTACGTCTATACTTTTCTCGTTAGACTTTGTACCCCATGGAGAGTAGAAAGAAACAGGGAAACAAATCATTTTATTGTCACTGACACAACAACAAACTCTGAAACAAAGGTAATATGATTCAGTCTGTCATCGACTGGACATACAAGAACATCCCTTAATTCACAGAATCAACACCCTCGCCGTCGACATTGTCACCAGCGAAGTTGTCGCCCATTCCCGACTGAGCATCAGAGTCGCTGTCCTCTTGATCTTCGTCCGGCATCGAGGCACGGATGCGCAAGGAACGGTAGCCCCCTTGCTGCGATCTCGCCGGAGCCGCCGCCACCTCTTCCTGGTCCGCCCTCGCCGCAGCCCGAGCACGGCGCGGCGCGTCAGCCGCGGCACGGCGGGCGACGCTGCGCGACGGAGCGCGTGCAGGAGTCCGGCGCTGGCGCGGCGGCTCCTCCTCAGCCTCCCTCGCGGCTCTCGCCGCAGCAGCCGCCTGCAACCTCGCGGTTCTCGCCGCCGCCGCAGCAGCCGCCGGTTCCTGCTCGCGCTGGGCTCTCGCCGCCGGAGTGCGGGCACGAGCCCCGCGCGACGCTGAGGTCGCGCGCCTCGCCCTGACCACCCTCTCCTCGCCGCCCGGCTGGGCCTGCAAGCCGGGGTGCGCCGGCTCCTCCTGCGTCTCCCTCTCCCTCCCAGCTGCTCTCGGCACGCCCGCCATATCTCCCTCGATCTGCAACTACGCTCCCTCTTCCACGCCACCTCAAGGACGTGGCTTTATGGACGTGGCCGGTGTGTTGCAGTGCGTAGTCCATCGACAGCCGTCACGCGGCCAATGCGTCGCCTGTTGTCTTCGTTTCTTTCTTCCCTCGTTTGCTTCGTGGTTGAGCGCGCGCACCCTGGCAACGGGTTGTTGAGGAGCGAGAGATCCGGCCACCCGAGAAAAACCGCCGGGGTAGTGGGGTGCGTGGGGATTTAGTGGCTTATAGTTCGGCAGTATGGACTTCGGCCCAGTAACGAGAGGAAATCTGATCACATTTTGCGAACATGCCATTTGTGTACGTTGATGTGGCCCCAACGCACATCACTTTGTGGTGAATCAACTTCAGAGGTGATAAAAACCTGTATATTATATAGTACTGTGATTTGCCCTGGAACAACGCGGGTTTAGGCAATTTGATGTTCAATAATGGTGACCGCATGTTTTCAAACATCTATTCTGGTAGCGAGAAGGTCCGTCGTGCAAAGCTGCATGGTTCTGCATGGTTTGGTACGTCAAAAAGGGCGAGCGCGTGGTGTAGCTTGTGCGCCAAGCTACTAGATTGACATGGACCGTTTTTGTCGGTATGCGACCTCGATTGGGTATATATAGCTCTTAGTGGCTCCGGAACGGATCCTCCCATGCCTCATTCCATCTAAGACTTATCCGCTCGTCTCACCCTATGTCCCATTTGTCTCTGTCGCTATATATCCCAAAATAACTACATGCATGCTTGGTTGATGTCCTGGCTGGCAGGATGCCGACCAGTCAATGATCGTAGCCTCAGTCGGCTAGGACTTATACTGTAACACCCCAAATTTCAAAGCATTTCAAAAAGGAATAAAAATCACTCAAAATTTAAATTTTTGTCCAACTCTTATCTTTACATGAATTTTTCAAAAACGAAATGCACTAAATAAATTAAAACCTATTTAGAATATGAAATTTACAAATATTAAAATAGTGCTCAAGTGTTTGTCTTCATTTAAAATTTACTAAAAGTTTGAACTTTTGAATTTACAACAAATTAAAATAAATGCATGATTAAGATCTCTAGCAAATTCACCGTGAATTCAAAAAGTTTTGATTTTTAAAATCTTGCAAAAAGTTCATCATGCGCGATTCTGGTTTTATTTGAATTTATTTAGCTGAGCTGTTTGATTTTTATTCTTGTTGAATTTGAAATTCATTCAAATTCAAATCCCAGGAAAATATCAAACCTTTCCTTTTTCCCTAACTCCTCTTGGGCCGAATTCCTTCTGTTCACCCTCCTTTGGCCCAGCCCAACTCTTTCTCCTCCTTTTTCTTTTCCTGGAAAATGCGAAGTGGGCCGCAGCCCACGTTTGGCCCAGCAATGGCCCGTCCGGCCCACCTCCATCTTCTTCCTCCTCCCTACCCCACGACCTGCGCCGCCCATGCCGTCGCCCGTGGTCGTCGTGACGCCGCTCCGCGTCAGCTCGTCGTCGCGTCGCCCACGTGAAGCCGCTGCGTGGAGCACATGCCGCGCCCAGAGCTCAGCGTCCCGTCCCGTCGCAGCAGAACGCCCATCCCTTCTCCCCCTTGACCGTCGACTGTGACCGCGCAGGACCGGCGACCACCGCGCCTGGGCGTCATGCCACGCGAGCCATCCCTCGCCCCGTCTCATCCCCCACTCTCTAGCCATGCTCTCGCCCTCTTAATCGCGCACAGACGCCCATCACGCCGCTCCTCGTCGCGTCCCGTCGGCCTTCAATGGCGATGACCGGAGAACGACGACCGTGACCGCCCCTCTTGGCCTCCCCCATCTCGTCCACCTACAAGACCGAGTGCGCCACGCTCCCCTCTCCCTATCCCACCTCTCATCTTCCCTCCTCGACCACCATCAAGCTCGAATCGAGCTCTTCCCCCTTTCTTCTCCGTCGACGACCACCGCTCGATTAGCCGCCGTGGAGCTCCCCCTCGCCCTCTGCGAGCGTGCTCCAGCCTCACGAGTGTGCCCTGCCCCCTCCGCGCCTCTCTGTGCAGCTCGGGGAGCACGGGAGCACGGTCCCCGCCGAGCGCCGCCGCACGCCATCGCGTGAGCTCGACGGCGACGACCTTCCAGGCCTCCTCTTCCTCGCCGCTGGCGCGCACCAGCCTCGCCTCGGTGACCTGCACCTCCTCAGCCCTCAAGCACACGGCGCGCAGCTCTTCTTCCCCTCCCGCGACGAGCACCATCGCCGCGCTCCGCCTCCCGCTGTCGCAGACGCGTCCCCGACGCTGCGCGACGTCCACATGTCCCCGCGGTGAGATCTCCTTCCCCTCCTCTCTCTCCCGGGACTTACCGCGTCGACTTTGGCCCACCGGAGCGCCGGAGCGGCCAACTCCGGTGAGTCCAGTCATGGCGCCGCCGTCCCGCTGTTTCCGGCCGCCGCCCTGCTCGCCGGATTAACCACAGCCATCCATCCCTAAACGAACGACGGAGATTAGATCCATCCATACCCCTTCGATTTCATAAAATCCTGGCCGTCCGTTTCAGATCCAACGCTCCACATTGATCCGGTCCACCGTGCCGTCTCGTGGACCGCTCCCATGAACCCAGTCCACGACACCGTGGACACGGTCCATGCTTTTTCCATTAGAAAATAATTCCAGAAATCTTAGAAAATCCCCAGACCCTGTAATCTTGCAGATAAGCCCCTGAACTTTTGCATAATTATGTTCAGGTCCTGTCTTTTTACAGAAACGACCTTATACTTTTCTGTAATTATGTTTTAGTCCCTGTCTTTTTGCACTGAGGCCCCTAAACTTTTCAGTATTTACAGATTGGTCCACAAAACTTTCTGTAATTACAATTCAGTCCCTAAAAACATTTCTGTAATTATAGATATGCCCACGGTATATTTCTATAATTACAATTAAGCCCCTGGAACCTATAAACCTATGTATCTTTTCAACCATAGCTCCGTTTTGGGCGATTCTTGCGCCCACGCGTTCGTAGAAACGCGTAGTACCCTTCGGTACTACTCTTGGAGCTATAGAATGGACCAGTAAGCTGTCAACACCTTATAATCTTCCCTCCTTTGATGTTCTTCCGTATCGCCCATTTCATGCAACGTCAAAATTGCATGTTGTAGCTACCCGCTTTATCGTCTAGTGTTGAACCTAGCCAATCGCTCAATATCTTTCCGCCTTAACCTTGTATGTCGCTCAAACACCCTCACTCGCTAGCAGTAAACCTACCCAATCTTTCGTGTTATATCGCCTTAAAACCTAATACCCTAAATCCCATGTCGATAAATCATGTGATGTCGAGCTCGCACGTCAATGCTCGTTTATCTTTTGACGACAAGCTTATCCAATCTTGTCGTACCATTCTATATCATAACCTAGCAACCTCTTTCATCGCAAACTCCTTTACAACCCAAACCTATCTCAACCCTCGCTCAATCAACCTTAACCTATTGCTTACCACCGATCCTTACCAAGCCTGTTATTTATTATTATTCTCGTATTGATGTGGTCTTTCATCGAGGTTACTGGATTTATTGTTAATCGTTATTTAATTGCTGGTTGATCTTAATCGATTGATCCTTGTCTTTTATTCGCAACCATGCATCCATGTCCTGCATAATCACGTACACGTGCCATCGTCATGCGCTTGGCTTATGGCAAATAATTAGTGGAATAATCTTAGTAATTAATCAATTTAGTAAGTAATTAATAGTTAATCACCATTAGTTAATACCCTAGCATAAGTAGGTAATTAAAGTGACACACCTTGCACTTGTACGTTTGTTGCATGAACCTTTATATAGGTTACGACCTATATAAAACCGTAATGCTGCCAATGTACAACTAACACGTACACACGCTGTTTCTACTTACACATACCCGCATGCACTTATCATGGTTTAGCATCCCACCTTTACATCAAAAGCCCTAGCGTTCGATGCAACACCCCTAATAGCCTCTCTCAAGATAATAAGATCTTCCTAAAGTAAAACCTAATGCATCATGCATGATTTGTGTCTTTGACTTTTATCGGTGTTCTAACGGTTCTTATTAGAGTTAATTGGATCTTGTTTAGTTCTTCTCGATCTTATTTCCTTTGCGATAGTTTGTTTATACGGTATCTTTTTATACGCTAGCCTACGCGGGATTCGAGGAAGAACTAAAGGAAGAACCAGAAGATACAAGCTCCAAGAACGAGCTTCGAGGAAGGACTTGAAGACTTTGACCTCGACATAGGAGTCAAGATTCGAGCTTCTAGGAAGAACCTGAGGACCCGGATTACGAGGACGTGAAGAAGAAGACTAATTAGTGAAGGCAAGCTCTACATCTCCTTGATCATGATTGAACCTACTGTTTTCGCAATGCACCTATAGAGCCTACTCTAGTATTATGCATTACTTGCTATTTTACTGCTTGTGTAGCTATGGACCTACTTGCTTAGTGATATAGATGTCGGTTACTTAGGCGTTAATATCTGAATCCTTGTTTACCCCTTTGTTTACCTGTCACCTTGATAACCCTAGGATAGTTCCATCATTTCTATGATGGCACTATTACCTTGCTGCTAGAATGCTTAGGACCCCTGCAATGTGTCTACATTGCTACACTTTACACACATATATGTTTTACAACTGTGTTAAATGAGTTTGGTGGTGTGTGTGATATATAATGGGTTTGGGAGTAGCACAACTGTGTTAGGTGATGATGTTGATGGTGGCGGTGATGATGGGATGGGTTGGATTGCGGGCAAGGCCACTAGTGAAAGGGATGTTGATGTTATAGGCCCCTAGTGGGGGATATGGTGCTTGCCCGGCCATATAAGGACCGGTTCTGACGCCCGTAAACATAATGATTCTCGTACAACCACGGAACCCCTATGGGAAGGACCTACCCTATCTTTCTGGTATTCTTGCAAATGCCATCTGGAGGCCAGTCGAGGCAACGAAAGCTCAGGAAAAGGACATAGGAAACGTACCTATGATCCGGCTCGCGGAACCCGCTATAGGTTACGGGAGTGCCGCCCGTCCTGGTATATGTTACAGGATCCTGCTATTTGTTACAGGAGCACGACGTACCTTTTTACAAGCGTACAGTGCCAGTGTGTGACCTCTCATGTCACAAGCCCCTGGGTGTGATTTCGTGGTGGAATTGTGAGACTACTCGGAGGATATGGACTAGGCGTTATGTACCCCCTTGCAAAGGGTGCATAGCTCGTGGGAAAAGATGTACAACCTCTGCAGAGTGTAAAATTCATCCGGATGGACGTTGTCACGGCATATGACACATTATTGTTGCGCACGTATGGATTAGCCACCTCTCTCTTTCCTTGGCGTGTGAGTGGGTTGTAGTCAGCCCGTGTTTTGGAAGTGATGGCAAGTGTGCCGGGTCGGTATGATCCTTGAGGTCAGAAGGCCCAACTAAAACCTGGGAACTGGCGGGAAGGCTCCATACTCCCCCAGGGCCAACCAACTAAAATATTGACAATCAATTCCCTGTTTTCATCTATAAATCCTTGTCTTGCTTTAGTGAACCCTTCATAAAGCTTGCTTTGCTGCAAATACACCATATAGCCTCATCCTTGCTAAGACCAAGTATGCATGTATATATATATACCCTTGTGTAGTGTAGGGCTTGCTGAGTACCTTATGTACTCACGCGTTTGCGATTGTTGGTTTAGAAGGAGAAGACTTCGTAGAAGGCGACGACATTTGGGTTTTCGGTTCTGCCTCTCAAGTGTGCTTGTGGCTTTGGGCCAAGGTTTCCGCTGTCTGCTTCACCGTTAGCTGGATTGGTTGGACTTGGATATTTCCTTGTCATACCGCCGCTAAGGGTCCTATATCAGGTATTATGCTTATTTACCAATTCGAGGTATGCTTTTGATTATCATATCTGTGTTTTTGTGCGTATCAGCTACTGATCCAGGGACTGATACAGGATGCACAACATATTCCAGAAATGGGGTCTGACAGAGTGGTATCAGAGCAATGCTTGACTGTAGAACGAAAACCTAGAGATTGTCACGCTCGAAAATGACTATTTTCAAAACTACTTGCAAAACCTTTCCATAGTAACTCTCCCCCTCTTGTTAAAAACCCGTTGCTTCCTTCCATCCAACAAGAAGAAGTATCTGATCTGGGAAACATCTGTGTACAGGAATGTTCAACCAAATGGACAATGAGGACTATGTGACCATAGAAGTAGAAGGCAACCTATACCAGGTTTACCGTACACCGGATATGGTTCCCAGACAGAAGAGCAAGGTCAAAGCTACTAAGGGCACCAGACCACCAAGGACATGCTTCTATTGCCATAACCCTGGACATAAGATTGCCAATTGCTCCTACCGTGAGTTCAATGAAGCAAGAGCTACGGTTACTTACATGCAGCAAGAAGTACCTCAGGTCCCAGCACCACCTGCACAGGTTCAATCTGCGGTACAGCCAGAGCGTCAAGAACAAGAAGCTTGGAATAACATGGATGGCACGTACCTGCCACCTCCTGTCCTCGCAAGTGTACTTGCAAAGTTGACTAGCCTGAAAGAGTCAGTGAATAAGATCAATGAGGAGATCGACGATCTCACAAAACTGCTGCAACCAAGAGATGTCGATGAGAGATGCAACAAGAAGAGAAAGAATGTCGTACAAGGATCCGGCCGAGTTAAGTCTGGAAAGCTCAAGAAGCCCCAGATCGCAGCAAAAGGACATACCTTTCACCAACCGACGGGTATACATGAAGGCTCAAGCAGTGCAAATCTGCCACCCGTGGTCAACCGAAGGGTACCACCAGTCAGTCGGACATGCCTTGCCTGCCGAAAACATGGGCATTTCATAGCGGATTGCCCTGAACTCCTCGAGCAAGGAAATAAAGATGGCAATAACTAGTGCCAAAAGATTACAGCCCTGAAGACAACAAAGTATGTCGAGTATGTAGACATGCTACTTGTGCCAAGATATCCGAAATAAGTTCCTCATGAAGGATGGCTTGGAACAATGTTGTCACCTTCAGTTATGGTAGCTTATCACAAGAGGAAATAATAGTACTTGCAATGAGTTGTAATCTGGATGATTTAAGTTGTACTAAAGGTGTAATCCTGTTTGTGAGCAATAAAAGTACTAGTGTTGCTGTGAAGTAATGTCTTGAGCCACCCTCGGAGCAAAAATGAAGTGCAAGTCAGGAAAATCAACCTTCTGAAATACAATGATCATGAATACATGTGCCTGGTTAACTCTAAACGCCAAGTCAATGAAGCCCTCCAATGCAGAAGTGTGAGCAATGGTGTTTCTTTACCGACCAAATCATATGACCTTCTCAAATCCTTTTTGGTCACGGATTATTGGTCGAGTTTTTGAGGACAATCTAGATCGATAGTCAGCATACTCTCGAGCCTTAAACTACGTTTGTAGTACGATCACACCCGAAGCCACAACAAATAAATCACGTTGCTTGTGTGATTCGATGTTCTTCTTTTGTTATTTTGGCTCCTTATTTCTTGATTGTGTGCTCTTAATCTAATTAACTTAAAATAACATAACAACAGTCTAGTGTAGCAGCTTAATAACAGCTTAAGGCCAAAACCCCCACCTAACCCATGCCTAAATCTCTGTTGCTGAAAGCAGGATGCCGCCGAGGAAGTCTACCAAGACTCAGAACTGCCAGAAGCGCAAAGCAAAAGCACCTGGAAGGCATGACACAGTTGGAAGAACTGCAAAAGGTGGAACTAACAAAAGAAAGAAGCCAGCTACTCGACAACGTCGAGGAGCAAGTCAAAGAGGCCCCACCGCAGCCCACAACCATGAAACTGAGGCAGTTCACCATGATGAAGAGGAAATCAACCAAGAGACTGTCACCAATGACAACCAGGATAGTAACGTGATTCCTCAGTCACCACCGGTCAACCTCACAGAAGTGATGGCCAAGCAGAATCAACTCCTGGAAGTAATTACTCAAGGACAACAAAGCAGTTGTGGAATCAATTCTAAGATAACAGAATTTTTGAAGCTCAGGCCACCTGTCTATGACAACACTGAAGATGACCCTTTAACTGCTGATGATTGGCTAAAAAATGTTACTAAGAAGCTGAATATTGTCACAGCCAGTGATCAAGAGAAAGTGATGTTATCCACTCACCAACTAGCTGGAGTTGCCGCAGAATGGTGGGATAACTTCAAGGAAACAGTTACGGACCAAGACGGTATTACCTGGGATGAATTCCAGCAAGTTTTTCGTGAATACCACATCCCGGAAGGAATCATGGACATGAAAGCAGATGAGTTCCGTAACTTAAAGCAAGAGTCTATGACAGTGAATGAATACATCCGGAAGTTTACGAAGTTAGCCCGATACGCCCCAGATGAGGTCAACACAGATCAGAAGAAGCAGAACCGTTTCAGAAAAGGTCTCAGCCATAACCTGAGAGTACATCTGGTCACTCACAATTATCCGGACTTCAACACACTGATGAATAAGGCCATTTTGCTTGAAGAAGCTCTAACAGATCAGGAAAATGACAGAATCCATGAAATCCAGCCATCTGAGCCAGAAAGAAAGCGTGAAGTAAAGGAATGGAAACATCCCCAGAAGCAGGGATATTCAAGGAAGAAGAAAAACAAACCACATGCAACCCCTCCTGGCTCTAGAATTCCCGGTACTCGTAAGCAGAGCAGTGAAGACAAACCACCAGGAAAGAAGGTACCAAGAGCAAATCAGAAGTGCTACTTGTGCCGAAATCATGGCCACTTCGTAGCAGACTGCCCTGGAGCTGTCACGCAAGGAGGCAATGAGTAACAACCTTGTCGAAGTACAATGTACTGTATCTTGAGTTTGGACGTCAGTGGTCACAAACTTTATGTAAGGGTGTTGTAATATGAGCAACATGTTGTGCTCTGTGCTTTTAAATATCAATAGACTGTCGAATCAAAAGTTGGTATGATGATGACATAAATCGTTGTCTGTTTTGGATAGGAACAGAATTGAAACGACATAATTGGAAAAGTACTTACCTCCGACGCCGGATAAACACCCACAGTAAACTCATCCTTGGGGATAAATTGGAAATAAAGGCGTTTGGAAAAGTCACCCATGGAATAATAAGAAAAGCCTAAATCTTTTGGATAAGATAAGCAGAGCAACAATCAAATGTTATCCTTGGTACCCAAGCTACAATCCTTTTAAGTGGGGTAGAACCCCATACAACAGTGAAGAAAGTACATCGTCTTCGTCAATCTGCAGCACCGAAGACCACTGCGATGACAAGAATATGCTATCAAAGCCCCAACACCAAGAAGTTCTCAGCGAAATTTTGGATGTTACCACCGTCGAGCAAGACGACGCAGCAGAAGTTCTACACCGTCCAGAAGCTCGTTCGAATCTCGAGGACGAGATTCCTTTTAAGTGGGGTAGCCCTGTAACACCCCAAATTTCAAAGCATTTCAAAAAGGAATAAAAATCACTCAAAATTTAAATTTTTGTCCAACTCTTATCTTTACATGAATTTTTCAAAAACGAAATGCACTAAATAAATTAAAACCTATTTAGAATATGAAATTTACAAATATTAAAATAGTGCTCAAGTGTTTGTCTTCATTTAAAATTTACTAAAAGTTTGAACTTTTGAATTTACAACAAATTAAAATAAATGCATGATTAAGATCTCTAGCAAATTCACCGTGAATTCAAAAAGTTTTGATTTTTAAAATCTTGCAAAAAGTTCATCATGCGCGATTCTGGTTTTATTTGAATTTATTTAGCTGAGCTGTTTGATTTTTATTCTTGTTGAATTTGAAATTCATTCAAATTCAAATCCCAGGAAAATATCAAACCTTTCCTTTTCCCTAACTCCTCTTGGGCCGAATTCCTTCTGTTCACCCTCCTTTGGCCCAGCCCAACTCTTTCTCCTCCTTTTTCTTTTCCTGGAAAATGCGAAGTGGGCCGCAGCCCACGTTTGGCCCAGCAATGGCCCGTCCGGCCCACCTCCATCTTCTTCCTCCTCCCTACCCCACGACCTGCGCCGCCCATGCCGTCGCCCGTGGTCGTCGTGACGCCGCTCCGCGTCAGCTCGTCGTCGCGTCGCCCACGTGAAGCCGCTGCGTGGAGCACATGCCGCGCCCAGAGCTCAGCGTCCCGTCCCGTCGCAGCAGAACGCCCATCCCTTCTCCCCCTTGACCGTCGACTGTGACCGCGCAGGACCGGCGACCACCGCGCCTGGGCGTCATGCCACGCGAGCCATCCCTCGCCCCGTCTCATCCCCCACTCTCTAGCCATGCTCTCGCCCTCTTAATCGCGCACAGACGCCCATCACGCCGCTCCTCGTCGCGTCCCGTCGGCCTTCAATGGCGATGACCGGAGAACGACGACCGTGACCGCCCCTCTTGGCCTCCCCCATCTCGTCCACCTACAAGACCGAGTGCGCCACGCTCCCCTCTCCCTATCCCACCTCTCATCTTCCCTCCTCGACCACCATCAAGCTCGAATCGAGCTCTTCCCCCTTTCTTCTCCGTCGACGACCACCGCTCGATTAGCCGCCGTGGAGCTCCCCCTCGCCCTCTGCGAGCGTGCTCCAGCCTCACGAGTGTGCCCTGCCCCCTCCGCGCCTCTCTGTGCAGCTCGGGGAGCACGGGAGCACGGTCCCCGCCGAGCGCCGCCGCACGCCATCGCGTGAGCTCGACGGCGACGACCTTCCAGGCCTCCTCTTCCTCGCCGCTGGCGCGCACCAGCCTCGCCTCGGTGACCTGCACCTCCTCAGCCCTCAAGCACACGGCGCGCAGCTCTTCTTCCCCTCCCGCGACGAGCACCATCGCCGCGCTCCGCCTCCCGCTGTCGCAGACGCGTCCCCGACGCTGCGCGACGTCCACATGTCCCCGCGGTGAGATCTCCTTCCCCTCCTCTCTCTCCCGGGACTTACCGCGTCGACTTTGGCCCACCGGAGCGCCGGAGCGGCCAACTCCGGTGAGTCCAGTCATGGCGCCGCCGTCCCGCTGTTTCCGGCCGCCGCCCTGCTCGCCGGATTAACCACAGCCATCCATCCCTAAACGAACGACGGAGATTAGATCCATCCATACCCCTTCGATTTCATAAAATCCTGGCCGTCCGTTTCAGATCCAACGCTCCACATTGATCCGGTCCACCGTGCCGTCTCGTGGACCGCTCCCATGAACCCAGTCCACGACACCGTGGACACGGTCCATGCTTTTTCCATTAGAAAATAATTCCAGAAATCTTAGAAAATCCCCAGACCCTGTAATCTTGCAGATAAGCCCCTGAACTTTTGCATAATTATGTTCAGGTCCTGTCTTTTTACAGAAACGACCTTATACTTTTCTGTAATTATGTTTTAGTCCCTGTCTTTTTGCACTGAGGCCCCTAAACTTTTCAGTATTTACAGATTGGTCCACAAAACTTTCTGTAATTACAATTCAGTCCCTAAAAACATTTCTGTAATTATAGATATGCCCACGGTATATTTCTATAATTACAATTAAGCCCCTGGAACCTATAAACCTATGTATCTTTTCAACCATAGCTCCGTTTTGGGCGATTCTTGCGCCCACGCGTTCGTAGAAACGCGTAGTACCCTTCGGTACTACTCTTGGAGCTATAGAATGGACCAGTAAGCTGTCAACACCTTATAATCTTCCCTCCTTTGATGTTCTTCCGTATCGCCCATTTCATGCAACGTCAAAATTGCATGTTGTAGCTACCCGCTTTATCGTCTAGTGTTGAACCTAGCCAATCGCTCAATATCTTTCCGCCTTAACCTTGTATGTCGCTCAAACACCCTCACTCGCTAGCAGTAAACCTACCCAATCTTTCGTGTTATATCGCCTTAAAACCTAATACCCTAAATCCCATGTCGATAAATCATGTGATGTCGAGCTCGCACGTCAATGCTCGTTTATCTTTTGACGACAAGCTTATCCAATCTTGTCGTACCATTCTATATCATAACCTAGCAACCTCTTTCATCGCAAACTCCTTTACAACCCAAACCTATCTCAACCCTCGCTCAATCAACCTTAACCTATTGCTTACCACCGATCCTTACCAAGCCTGTTATTTATTATTATTCTCGTATTGATGTGGTCTTTCATCGAGGTTACTGGATTTATTGTTAATCGTTATTTAATTGCTGGTTGATCTTAATCGATTGATCCTTGTCTTTTATTCGCAACCATGCATCCATGTCCTGCATAATCACGTACACGTGCCATCGTCATGCGCTTGGCTTATGGCAAATAATTAGTGGAATAATCTTAGTAATTAATCAATTTAGTAAGTAATTAATAGTTAATCACCATTAGTTAATACCCTAGCATAAGTAGGTAATTAAAGTGACACACCTTGCACTTGTACGTTTGTTGCATGAACCTTTATATAGGTTACGACCTATATAAAACCGTAATGCTGCCAATGTACAACTAACACGTACACACGCTGTTTCTACTTACACATACCCGCATGCACTTATCATGGTTTAGCATCCCACCTTTACATCAAAAGCCCTAGCGTTCGATGCAACACCCCTAATAGCCTCTCTCAAGATAATAAGATCTTCCTAAAGTAAAACCTAATGCATCATGCATGATTTGTGTCTTTGACTTTTATCGGTGTTCTAACGGTTCTTATTAGAGTTAATTGGATCTTGTTTAGTTCTTCTCGATCTTATTTCCTTTGCGATAGTTTGTTTATACGGTATCTTTTTATACGCTAGCCTACGCGGGATTCGAGGAAGAACTAAAGGAAGAACCAGAAGATACAAGCTCCAAGAACGAGCTTCGAGGAAGGACTTGAAGACTTTGACCTCGACATAGGAGTCAAGATTCGAGCTTCTAGGAAGAACCTGAGGACCCGGATTACGAGGACGTGAAGAAGAAGACTAATTAGTGAAGGCAAGCTCTACATCTCCTTGATCATGATTGAACCTACTGTTTTCGCAATGCACCTATAGAGCCTACTCTAGTATTATGCATTACTTGCTATTTTACTGCTTGTGTAGCTATGGACCTACTTGCTTAGTGATATAGATGTCGGTTACTTAGGCGTTAATATCTGAATCCTTGTTTACCCCTTTGTTTACCTGTCACCTTGATAACCCTAGGATAGTTCCATCATTTCTATGATGGCACTATTACCTTGCTGCTAGAATGCTTAGGACCCCTGCAATGTGTCTACATTGCTACACTTTACACACATATATGTTTTACAACTGTGTTAAATGAGTTTGGTGGTGTGTGTGATATATAATGGGTTTGGGAGTAGCACAACTGTGTTAGGTGATGATGTTGATGGTGGCGGTGATGATGGGATGGGTTGGATTGCGGGCAAGGCCACTAGTGAAAGGGATGTTGATGTTATAGGCCCCTAGTGGGGGATATGGTGCTTGCCCGGCCATATAAGGACCGGTTCTGACGCCCGTAAACATAATGATTCTCGTACAACCACGGAACCCCTATGGGAAGGACCTACCCTATCTTTCTGGTATTCTTGCAAATGCCATCTGGAGGCCAGTCGAGGCAACGAAAGCTCAGGAAAAGGACATAGGAAACGTACCTATGATCCGGCTCGCGGAACCCGCTATAGGTTACGGGAGTGCCGCCCGTCCTGGTATATGTTACAGGATCCTGCTATTTGTTACAGGAGCACGACGTACCTTTTTACAAGCGTACAGTGCCAGTGTGTGACCTCTCATGTCACAAGCCCCTGGGTGTGATTTCGTGGTGGAATTGTGAGACTACTCGGAGGATATGGACTAGGCGTTATGTACCCCCTTGCAAAGGGTGCATAGCTCGTGGGAAAAGATGTACAACCTCTGCAGAGTGTAAAATTCATCCGGATGGACGTTGTCACGGCATATGACACATTATTGTTGCGCACGTATGGATTAGCCACCTCTCTCTTTCCTTGGCGTGTGAGTGGGTTGTAGTCAGCCCGTGTTTTGGAAGTGATGGCAAGTGTGCCGGGTCGGTATGATCCTTGAGGTCAGAAGGCCCAACTAAAACCTGGGAACTGGCGGGAAGGCTCCATACTCCCCCAGGGCCAACCAACTAAAATATTGACAATCAATTCCCTGTTTTCATCTATAAATCCTTGTCTTGCTTTAGTGAACCCTTCATAAAGCTTGCTTTGCTGCAAATACACCATATAGCCTCATCCTTGCTAAGACCAAGTATGCATGTATATATATATACCCTTGTGTAGTGTAGGGCTTGCTGAGTACCTTATGTACTCACGCGTTTGCGATTGTTGGTTTAGAAGGAGAAGACTTCGTAGAAGGCGACGACATTTGGGTTTTCGGTTCTGCCTCTCAAGTGTGCTTGTGGCTTTGGGCCAAGGTTTCCGCTGTCTGCTTCACCGTTAGCTGGATTGGTTGGACTTGGATATTTCCTTGTCATACCGCCGCTAAGGGTCCTATATCAGGTATTATGCTTATTTACCAATTCGAGGTATGCTTTTGATTATCATATCTGTGTTTTTGTGCGTATCAGCTACTGATCCAGGGACTGATACAGGATGCACAACATATTCCAGAAATGGGGTCTGACATATACCAAACAGGTCCTAAATCCTCCTCTCCCCTTCGATTTTATATATGGAAAATGCATATCCATCTATAGGTTCGGATATGCCATATCCGGTGTTCTTTGCAATCAAACGGTATCTCATGGACGGTGGACCTCAAACTCAACGGCACGACATCGCCAAACAACAAATCTATGCACCTTGTAATTAAGAATATGTTCATTCACTTCTCTAAGTTACTTATTATCCAGGAAGGAAATTATACATGTACACATATTTATTCACCTGATGAATTAATTATACTGGTTTTGGCTGAGCAAGCTTTGGCATGAGGGAAAACCATGGGCGCTTTACGGTGTGCCTCCAACAAACTTTGTTTTATTTTTTGGATTTTGAGGAAACGTAACAAACTTTGTTGTGGCTCCCCGTTGTCCTTTGCCAAACAAACTATTGCTTTCAGTCATCCGTTTCCATTTCTTTCAACTAGAAGCTGCGGCGCGCCGCTGGCGCGCTCTTCAATCCCCTCTTTGTTCATTTTATTTAGCTATATAGGCCTGCAGAGTTCATTAAATTGACTGGCTAAACGCATAATAAACCATATAAGACAATTCACCAGAACAGATGATTGCTCAATGTGTCATTAGCTGCTTTACAAAATTCGAGGAAGGGTTCAACGGCATGGCAGAACAAACATGTGACATCACAACCAGACTAAATGAAAACAGGGTGAGTCGCCTATCCGATAATCCTTGAACAATGTTTTTTTAGGAGACACTCTGAGCTGCGTTCTCACATTCCTAAGAAGGCATATTGCTTCATGGCATGCTGAATTCACAAAGAACTCCATTGGTATTCCTCTCAGCTCTGTTCAAGTTGACCATGAATCATGTCAGATTATCTTTACTTATTGACAGGAGCTTTCAGCAGGTGCACGTGTAAAAGGAAATAGGAACTTTTTTTTAGAGTTAAGGGCCAAAAGCCCCGGCCCCAATTGCATCAGCGAAAGACCAGAATTAAAGCGTTACAGTGCACAATTCAAACTCTCTCATTACAAGTTCAGACGGGACTCTTCCCAGGAAACACACTCCGTATTACATCCCATCCTGCACCTCCATCAGGTCACCAGCAGAGCACCTGATGAGATCACCGCCAGCTCCGGAGATGATGTGCCCCCGGCACTCCAGCATCCATGATCCTTTCACTGGAAGCAAGCCGTTCGCCGTGTGGCGAGAGGGATCATTTCGTCGAGCAGCTGGTGGCCCGTACGCGTGTGCCCGCCCAGACTGTGACGACGACCTCACCAGCGCCCAAGAAGAGGGTCGTGCGGTACCACCCGTGTGCGGCAGTCATGACCAGCCGATGCGGGGGCGACCCATTGTGGCAAGGACGGCCTGCGCGCGGAGCTGCACCGCCTCCGCATCTCGCGCCCGCCTGGTGCTCACCCTCTACGACCCCAGCCGCGACATGGGGCGCCTCGCCTCTCGGATAGGCTGGTGCGCGCAACCGTACGTCATACGGATGAAACATGGTGGTCGCTGGAGGTAACCACGGCAGCGAACGGTGGTGTATTGCCACGGGAAGGCCATCTATTCCGTGGACTGGTGGTGTGCGATGGGCGCCCCCGGGTGCAGCCTCACTGTCGCAACGTCTCCTTCTCCTTGTGCGCCGCCTGCAGGTACGGCAGACATCGGCGGCTCTCCTGCATCAAAGAAAAAAGAATCAGAACCGAAGCAAGCGAATCAATCTAGGAAGAAAAAAAACAGAACGAATGGACACCGAAACTCATACAGCAGCAGGAAGCTAGCTCAAGAAGACGAAGAAAAAAGAACCACAGATAAAGCACAACTGCACGGCGACCACACGGACGAGCACCGTACGTATTTATAGACGAAAGGGTGGAGAAGAAACCAAGCACTTACAGACGAAAGCATGAACACGTAACACAGCAGGAACTACGTACGTGCCATGCAAACGAACGCCGGTGAGCAGCATGTCATACCCCAATTTCTGGAGCATGTTGTGCATCATGTATCAGTCCTTGGATCAGTAGCTGATACGCACAAGAACACAGATATGGTAATCAAAAGCATACTTCGATTAGGTAAATAGTATAGTACCTGATAAACAGCCTTTAGTGGCGGTACGACAAGGATTCCGGAGTATCCAAGTCCTTCCGACCATCTAATAGCTGAGCAGACAAACAGCGGAAACACAGCCCAAACCACAGGCAGACTTGAGAGGCAGAACGAAAACCAGACGTCGTCGTCTCCTACAAAGACTTCTCTCACTAAAAACAACAAACGCAAACGCGTGAGTACATAAAGTACTCAGCAAACCCTAACACAAGGGGTAATTATATGCAAAGGGTATAAACAAGGGTAAGGCTGGAGGTTCATCATCATATCGGCGGAAAGCCAATTTTATGCAAGGGTTGGTTTTGAAAACAAAACCCGTTCACAAACTAAGTCAGATATAGAGATTAAATATAGTGGGGTTGGTTGGCCCTGGGGGAGATGCAATCCATCCCGCCAGTTCCCAAGTTTTAATGCTGGCAGGAAACCAGCACACGGCTCCAAACCGGGGTTTTCCAAAAACACACACGCCAATAATAACCCACGCCAAAGTCTAATCATTGTGTGGCCATGGCTTTCGCGTTGTCCAAAACCGTGGAACACGGCTATCCGGATAGATTATACACTCTGCAGAGGTTGTACACTTTACCCACAAGGTACCCAGTCTTTCCTAGGGCCATGGTTCCGACTGGATACTAATGGTCCCGTACCTGCCCAGTGTCACCACGGTACCACCTCGGAAACTCAACGACCAGGGGCTTCACATAACCATAATAAGGCCAATAACATTCACTTGCCGGATCCGACGCCAATCTCGTTAAGATCTTCTCCTGGCTTCCGATTGCAACTCCCTGCCTCCTGGTGGTAACGGGCGATCACTAGTAGGGTGTGGTTCCAAACCCTGCCCATTCAGGGGCTTGTGGTTGCACGAGGGTGCTAGGCCAGACGGCACATGAACCGGTCCTTATATGACCGAAGCAAGCATCTTCAATAGCTACCCTCCTGCGAGGAGTAGCGTCCCAGAGATAGCCTCCTCACTGAGGACTACCTCGCTTGCTCCCGTCAAAAGCATACCCCCACTATGGGTTGCACTTACTATTCCCACCTATTTTCAATTTACACACTCATCACCAAGCACACGCACACATTTTTACACAAAAAGCATGTGTATCAGATTTTATTAAGTACACGGTGTGAATAAATCCTAAGCAGTATATTAATCCAACACATCATTAAGAATTAATGATGGTGGTTCCTAGGTTTATCAAGGAGATTAGGATAATCAATATCAAGGCATGGCAATCAACAAGTACTTAGGTCATTCTAAGCATTTAAATCATCTTTAAATACCATGCATGTTTTATTTGAAATCAAGCTCTAAGTAGGATTATTTGCAAGCATAGGATCAACATGATCAATGGGAGTTAGGGCTTGCCTGGAAATCGCTTTCCTAAACTTTAAACTCTGACTCGAGACTCTTGTATCTTCAGGTTGGTCTTCGAGCTTGAAGTCCTCAGCAGCTCTTCGAATTCTTCTGGCTCTTCCTCGATTCTCGCGTAAACTAGCGCATAAAACAGTACGTATAAACTACCGCAAAAGAAAATAAAAGAGCAAAGAAATAAAGATCGAGGAAAGCCAAATAAGATCCAAAAGAAACTTCGGTGAAGAACGAGAGACAAGAACCATGCATGATGCAGCATATTTAATGCAAAGCAGGTTACATGTCATAGGTGATATACCTGGCCTTGTAAGGGCCATATTCACCTAGACAAGTTATTAGTTATCTATTTTCTCTAATATATGAACATGGGTGTGTGGTTATGCATATGGTCTTCGTTGGGTGAACACCTTAGGGTGAAGATGAGGAGATGCATATGCTTGATTGATGGTGATTGCGTGCATATCTAATATGCAAGCTTCTATATTATTCCTATAAAAAGAACATGCATGAATGCAGGCGATGGTATATGCAACGTGTGTACGTGATTATGCGTGATATGAACGCATGACTGCGGATAAGATGCCAAATTCAAATAAAGGAAGCTGGCAATTAAAATACCAGATAACTCCAATAAGATTCAAATAAAAGATCAATGATAAGAACAGAGCAATAAATCAAAAGGGGTTGGGCGAGGATACTAGGTTAGGCTTGATCGAGCGGGGGTTGATTTAGGTTAGGCTCGAGATTACGGTTGTGATAAGAGAAAGGTACTAGGTTGGAAGTGAATCGATACGAATGATCGTTAGATTTAATGCTAGCGAATAAAAGAATGGATATGTTATACGAAGATGAAGTGAGAGGTGCGGGAGATATTAGGCGGAATAGCATCACAGGATGGGTTAGGTTTACATGCGCAGATATTTGCGACATGCGTGATCATCATCGCAGGATTAACCGAGAAATGATATAAGAAGTGAGGGGTATTTGAGGGATCAATGCTTTCTAGACCTGGTGTGGGGCTTCAAGAACAGTACCACGAGGTACTTCGCGACTTCACGAACTCGTGGGCGCGAGAATCACCCAAAACGGAGTTCGGATTAAAAAGATATGTACATTTAAAGATTGGAGGGCTAATTTGTAATTATAAAAAGGTTTTTGAGGGCTTAAGTGTAATTACAGAATATGTCCAGGGACCTATCTGTAATTACTAAAAGTTTAGGGGTCTAGGTGTAAAAAGACAGGGGTTAAAACATAATTACAGAAAAGTTTAGGTACTTTTCTGTAAAAATGCAGGGCTTAAACAAGATTAATGAAAAGGTCAGGGGCTTATCTGCAAAATATACAGGGCCCGGGGATTTTCAAGTTTTGGGAATTATTTTTGTATTAGAAATTATTTATTGCGTGGTGCTGACGCAATAAAAGGAATTATCGATTTAAAATAAATAGGAAACCCGGTGGACTGGGTCCACGGGGTCCATGGACCGGGACGGGGCGGCGGTCCACCGGTCCACGGTGGACCGGGGCGTCGCGCGCGGCGGCGCTCGGCCGGGGCGCTCGCCGGAGGCGTCCAGGAGGGCGTAACGGCGGCGGAAACTCGTCGCGGCGATGTAGTGCGCGACACAGGAACTGCTGGTGGGTCATGTCGTCGACGAGAATCGGTGGACGAGTCGTGGGAGCTCGCCGGAGCTAGCCATGGTGGCGGCGTTCGGAGGAGGGTCACGCGCGAGCCGGATGAGGGAGGAAGAAGGCGCGGGAGAGGGGAGGAGTGGCTCGGGAAGACTCACCGCGCACTCGAACTGGGCGGAGAGTAAACGGGGGTGGCCGGCGGCGAGGGACGAGCGGCGGCGAGGTGTGCTCGTCGTCGATCTCCTCGGATGCGGCTTGGTTGCGCTGGCCGAGGTGGGGATGGGGCGGCGCGCGGAGCGGGGATGCTCGGAGAAGAGGAGAGGGGAGGGGGGAAGGCCTCTGCGGCAGCGGAAGAGGTGGCCGGAGAGCGGAGAGAGAAGAGAGAGAGAGGGAGAGGCGAGCGAGTGCCGGGGAGGAAGAGAAAGGGGATGGGCGCGGCCATTTAAAGGCGGCAGAGGCGGTGGAGCACAGTGAGGCGGTGGAGTGGGGGCCGGAGCGTAGCACGGCAGCGGGAGCGGCGGCGGCGGGTCGGTGTCGGCGGCCGGGGCCCGGGCGGCGACGCGCTGCGCGGAGGAGGAAGAAGACAGGACGGGCCCGCACGCCAGTGAGAGGAGAGAGGGGCGGATCGGGCTGGACCGGGCCGCTGCTGGGCCGGAAGAACGGGAGCGGCCCAAGCGCGGCGGGGGAAAAAGAAAAGAAAAGGAAAAACGAGCTGGGCCGTAAGAAGGGTTTCGGCCTGAAGTGTTTTAGGAAAAGGAAAAGGTTCATCTTTTCTTGGAATTTGAATTTGAAGAGATTTCAAATTCAAACAAAAACAAGGTTTGATCAAACACCCAAAACAAATCCGATAAAACACGAATATGCATATGGTGAAGATTGTGCAGGTTTTAAAATTCAAACTTTTTGAAAATTGAATGTGCCTTAGCTCAAACTAGAACAAATTTATTTAATTTGTTGTAATTTCGAAAAGTTCAAATTTTAGTGAACTTTTAAATGAACACAACCACTTGAGCACATATTTTATTTTCCAAAAATTCCAAATTCAAACTATGTTCCATTATTTAGTGAAATTTTATTTTTTTGAAAATTCATGGAAGCTAAAAGTTTAGAAAAGGTTCAAATTTGGAGTGATTTTTGTCTCTTTTTGATCTTTATTTATTTATTTGTTTTTCTTCTTTTCTTTTTTCTTTTGGCTCTGAAAAGTAGGGTATTACACAGCACATGCAGGCCAGGAGATGGGTGAGGGATGGGCATAGCTTGGAATTATGCAGTTGCTAACACAGATACGCATCCAATCCACCGCGGCACCGCCCCTTACTACAAAACAACGGTGAAGACGACAACCGAAACCACACGGACGCATGAAGAAGCCTCGACGAAGCTTCGACGAAGGCAACCAGTCGCGTGCACGCGTTACTAACACAATGTATTGACGCGTCCGCAGCAAAACCGCACGATCGAAAGACGCAGTAACGACCGCGATTATTCGACCGACGCGGCCGCCCAACAGCGCGGGCTTTTCAACCCGTTTCATCGTTTAGGATTGGAAAATGTTGTGAGGGTGTGTGAAGAAACGTGATGCATGGCTTCCAGACGTCCGTTCTCGCCTGCACGCTATACCACGCTTGATCTGTTCCCCGCCTTGCGCGGGTTAATTAGTGTAGATCGCACCGCCGGCCGAGCCTCATTGCGACGAGCTATGCCCAGGACAAACGGTGAAAACATCCCAATAGCTGCAGTCCACCCCCGTACGACAGGCCCAGGTCTGCCCAAAAGTGGTCTTCATAGAATCAAGTGTCTCGGTCACCGTCTAAAAAAAAAAAAGTGTCTCAGTCACATCTCGCTTTAAGAAACAAAGTTGTGTCACGACACCAAGGATTTGGCAAGACACGCCGATGTGAATACGTGAAGGTGCTTACCTTGACGATGGAAAATATTCATTTAACATGACGACACTCCATTACGATAATACGAATCATTCTTATTGGAAAATCTCACGTCCCCATAGTTAAATGTATGTACAACACAATGAACAAAAAGAGCAAACAACAACATATGATTGTAAATAAAACACGTTAACAACTCTTTGATTTGTGGGTGACCAACACAAGAACTCCTTGCGGGCAAAACACAAGCAACAATCAAAAGTTACACTACCTATAAAACGACACGTACATGCATCGACACACACCAGTTAACAATCACGGGTGACTAATTGATGAGTCCGGCTCAGGTGGGGATGGTCGAAAAGCCCGACACACCGATCCGGATTCCCCGAACCCCGCAATCTTAGCACCAACGCTTGAAAAACCCGACACACTGATCCGGATTCCCCGAACCCCGCAATCTTAGCACCGCAACTCCAACGCTCCCACTCGGGGAAATGCCCAATCGCCCTAAAAGACTAGTCTGATAGGGGAAGGGTGACTCTCCCTTTTAAGGTGGCTTCCTCCTCCCTAGCTAAGCAAGGTGGGATTATTCAGAGGCTCACACGATCGCCGTCCCAGCGGGTAATAGTGGAGGATGTCCTCATCATTCCCACCCCCTTAAACAAGACCCAGCTCTGATACCAAATGATGAGGCCGGCCCAGGTGGGGATGGTCGAAAAGCCCGACACACCGATCCGGATTCCCCGAACCCCGCAATCTTAGCACCAACGCTTGAAAAGCCCGACACACCGATCCGGATTCCCCGAACCCCGCAATCTTAGCACCGCAACTCCAGCGCTCCCACTCGGGGAAAGGCCCAATCGCCCTAAAAGACTAGTATGATAGGGGAAGGGTGACTCTCCCTTTTAAGATGGCTTCCTTCTCCCTAGCTAAGCAAGGTGGGATTATTCAGAGGCTCACACGGTCGCCGTCCCAGCGGGTAATAGTGGAGGATGTCCTCATCACTAATTAACATGATAACACTTCGGGTACAATTGAATATCAGATCACATGATGTCCTGCAACTTAACACTGCAGTTTACGGGCTTCATACCCGTTGTCGTAGTCTCGCAGACGCTGCACGTCTCATTTTACTCATGAATGAAGAAGCGCCGACGTCCGTGAAGTTGTCCGCCGTCTTGGACTAGGCTGGCTCGAACCCGAGGAGTGTTACCAGTGCTCAGGGGGAGGGTCGACCGCGCAGGCCTGAGATTGAGAAGCCTTGAAGGACTCCTCCGTCGTACTCATAACACTGCTCTCCGGGCTTTGCTTTTCTGGGCGCATCGGGCTCATGCTCTCGGAACACACGCTCGGCCCTTGCCGCCGCCGCTGCCTGCCTCTACGACACACACACACACACACACACACACACACACACACACACACACACACACACACACACACACACACACACACACACACACACACACACATAGTCACAGGTGTACGGACTACAGACTCTCGGCCGTCGTATGCGGCTACGGGGCTCGGTTTATAGTGCGGGTTTCACGTGTCCCAGCGGTCCTCGATCAGCTGGGGCATCGCCGATAAATCCACCATCGCTCGGTTGCTCTCCGCGTTTTCATGCGACGGTTACTGCGACCGCGAAGGTTTCTGTCGTGGTGCGCGCAAGCGGCCTCGAGCTTGCAAGTGGCCTCCTCGGGGGAGTCATATGTTCCGAGCCACATCCTCTAGTCGCTGGAAACATGGTAGGTAGCCCACTTGCCGCAAGGGCGCTTCGTCACTCCATATTCCATCTATAACCTCTCCAGCCGTTTTTTAACTCGCTGTGTGTGTGTGTGTGTGTGTGTGTGTGTGTGTGTGTGTGTGTGTGAGAGAGAGAGAGAGAGAGAGAGAGAGAGAGAGAGAGAGAGAGAGAGAGAGAGAGAGAGAGAGAGAGAGAGAGAGAGAGAGATAGATAGATAGATAGATAGATAGATAGATAGATAGATAGATAGATAGAGTGTGTGTGTGTGTGTTGTGAGAGAGAGTGTGTGTGTGTTCATAAGGTTGGGGTTGCGTGTATGTGTTCATAGGAATGAAGATTCATCCGTTTTTGTGAGTGTCTGTGCATGTCTGTGTTTCATAAAGAAAACTTTTGTTTGGACTTTAGAGAAACACAACAAACTTTGTGGCTCCTTTAATTTTTCTCGTTTGCCAAACAAACTCTGGCTTCCAGTCGTCCGTTACTCTGTTTGCTTTGTTTCAATGGGGCAATGTCGTGAGGCTGTGTGAAGAAAAACGTGAGCATAGCGCTCTCGCCTGCTTGCCACACCACGCTTGGTATACGTTGCTCGCCGTACGCAGGACACGCCACGCTTCTAAACGGGCTGAGCCTTCCATGTGAGAACGGGCTTGTACTGCCGTATTACCAAACTTGGCACTTTTGGTTTTAAGCTAGCAGAATGCCGTGTCCTGATTTCTCATCTCCAATGTAAGAAATCTACACGTACGTCCTGACTTATTGACTTGTTCCTCAACATGCGCCTGGTGCCTCTCAATATGATATGCGGGGCTCCGTGGAGAATACACTCAGTGATGGTCCGGAAGGATGCCCACTGGTATTGGCATTACGAAGCAGCGATGATGCAGTAGTGGTATGAAACTTCCCTTGTTTTTTTTTTCCGGAGATGAACTTCCCTTGGTATTGGCTGTATGTGTGTGCTTTAATACAGTAAAAGACAGGAAACAAATGCAATATTGGTGTGGTACTTCCCTGACGAATTGTCAATGATGAAATATACCCTGCAATGATTTTTCATGTGTCCAAGATAAGACTAAGAGAATTATCTGATTAACAATACGGAGTTCATACTTTGTTTGCCTTTCGTAGTTACTCCAAAAGCGTTTTGCGTAGTGCTACTCTTATGTGCATGCATAGTGTTCGATAATCTTCTCACCTGCTTTATAGTTTTATCACAAAATATGAACAGTCTCTATCGTCAATACACTTATGATTATATTTTTTACCAACAATATTAAATTGAATTAGCGAGATAGATAGATAGATAGATAGATAGATAGATAGATAGATAGAAAATAAATGAGAAATTCCTCACGTTTCTTTTCCTTCTGCCAAAGGAAGAAAAATAGCATTTGATATAAAACATAATCTGTATTAAATGTTTCCTAATAAATGTTTTATATTAATATAAAACATGACTTCTAGAGGGACTACTAATGTATGCCTTGGCAATTTCAAGTTCATCCTCCTTTTCTGCTTATAATCCAGGGTGTTTTGCTGTAGAACAATACAGAATATCACACAGGCATCGCACAAAAGGCATATTATATCTCTTGACTAAGCAATGATAAGCTACGAGGTATTATATGTTTGTTAATTAGTACTTTGAAACTCATATAAAAACATAGAGAAATATTTTCCTTATCGTCACTACAACATGCACGGTACATACGCAAACTTCTGGTGTCTCAAAATAATAGACTACCCCTTAGTGATGAAAACACATGCCAACAAAACACTTCACAATTGAAGTGATTATTACTTCAATAACAAATGTAAGTCGAAGCATGCAGCTAGTAATATTTTCCACAGATGCAACTAATGCTTTCATAATTAAAAACAAATTCTTAAGTACCTGTTGTAATATTATTTACCAACAATTGACGAGCTGTTAGGGTACCTCCCTTGGAAGGAAATAAGAAAATGTCGTTGCATCACTTTCTAACATCCATAAATACAAGTACATTTGTAGGGTTTCTTTTTTATGATATTTCAACAAAACATATTATTTATTGTCTTGTATATGCAATTTAATTAAAAAACATGTTATTAAGCTGCTAGGTTATCCATTCGCATTTTTGGCATGACGTCTCTATTACTACTGAAAGATGGTCTTCAATATGTAACCTTTAAAACAGATGGTAACATTTAAAGAACTCCAGTAACCTTATTTTGTTCTTTGCTCATGAGAAAACAAAGGCAATAAGCTTTATTTGTATTACTGCCATATCCACAAACTAGGATGCAGGTAGGTAGGTCACACTTAAAAAAGTCTAGTTATGGCACACCAATTACAGTTCGATTGGATCCTTAAATTCGCACATAGTGATCAGGCCGGCTGATGCCCAAGCGCCGGCTCAAAGATTTTTTCACTGCCTCTCTCTTCCACCTCAGCTCACATGCTGACTAAGCAGGCGTTTAGCCTCTTATTATACCTGCTCTAAAACTCTGAAAAAAATGAATTAGCCAATAGAAGTCCTCAGTTAATGAGGTGCTGGGGTACCTCACAAGAAGAAAGAAGTGGTTTCAGTTTCGTGCTGCAGCCAAGTTCAAGCATTCCTATGTACTATGGGATCGATTCTCGATCACTTGAACGGATTGTGAAATGATGATCTTTGTGGGTTGCACGGTATACATGAGCAAGCTATATATTTCTAGTAACCACCTTATCTATTTCCAACAGTTTTGGCAGCAAGTTTGGACGTCTCAACTATTCCATGTCCCTGGGTCGCCATCATTTTTCAAACACATTATTGGATGGCCTTTGGACTTGGTCTATATATATTCCAGAGATGTCAATAGCTACGCTGCTACAGTGTGCTTTTTTGTAGCTATCGCTTTAAGCACCAAACAGAAGAATTCCTACAGTATCTCTATGCTCTTTCTATTTCAAAATTGCATCAGAATATATAGGCGTAATAGTCAACTTCGTCCTCGAACTATCGCCAGAAGCTCAATTTCGTCCCTGAACTATGAAAGGGTCCAGTTTAGCCCCGGAACTATGGGTAACCGGTTCAAACTAGTCTCTCCTCCCATCTGGCTGTCCACGTTGACAAATTTAGTTATGGAAATGTCTTTTTTACCCTCTACTTTTTTTCCCACATACTTATTTGAACGTGGGAGCTTATTTGAATATTAATTTGATTGTTTTGTTATCAAATATGTGGCAAAAAAATCACTCCGTTGCGATGTCATTGAAATTTACATTATTGGTTCACGCATCAACAAGACCGGCCATAGACATCATTGCAAAAAAAAGGAAAAGAATGTTGCAGTGTGTCGGGAAAAATAGTAAAGGGTAAAAGGGACATTTCCATAGCCAATTCTGCCAACGTGAACGGTCAGATGGGAGGAGGGACTAGTTTGAACCTGTTACCCATAGTTCCGGGACTAAACTGGACCCTTTCATAGTTTAGGGACAAAATTGAGCTTCTGGCGATAGTTTGAGGACGAACTTGACTATTACGCCGAATATATAAGATGATTCTATGAAGATAGTAACATACAATGATACTAAAAAAAATATGGATTGGCTCGATCCGGCCTTGACAATGGCAGGTTCATACTGCATTGAATTTTTAGCATGTACGAATGTGCAGTTTGCAATTGATCAATCAAGAGTTTTTCGACTTATTTTGGAGACAGATAACAAGGTCCTCGCAGTACTTTGGAATAACCTGAACAAGTCTGAAACATCATTATTCATTATCTGGCAGAGATAGAGGAGCTTACCAGGACATGTTCTGATGAGAGTTTAAACTTTGTTATGCACACTGTCCTCATAATAAGGCAGCGCGATTTCAAGTAACAGGGGCCAGGTGGGATGGCTCTCAAGCTCCCAGAATTCAATTGAAATCCTGTTTCCGAGTATGCACTGAAGCACCTGGACTGAAAATAAAAAGAGTGCGCATCACCATATAATTCCATTCTACTTCTGAAGCCACCATATATATACCCTGATTAAGATGATAGACCAATAATTCCCTTAGTATTTTATCAGCATAAATGTATAATGAAATGAAGACATAACATCATGTGGTTGCTGTAAGCAAAAGCACAAGGTAATTAACTAGAGAAAAAAAATTCAGATTACAGACCAATATATATTGGTACACAAACAGCTAACCAACAAAACATACAAATTAAAAGTCAATCAGGTCATATATCTTAGCTTGGACGTCTCGACTGTTCCATATATATCCATTCAAAGGTATGTATTTCTAGTAACCACTTTATCATTCAAATGGTTTTAGCTCCAAGTTTGGCCGTCTCTATTCGATATCCCTGTGTCATTATCTTGCAAGAGCATATATTGGATGGCATCTGGACTTAATTAGTCCAGATATCTATAATACCAATGACAGGTAGAGATGTCAATAGCAGTGCTACAGTGGTCATTTTGTAAATTGTAAGTATTCCTTTAAGCACTAAAAAGAAAATCATTGGAATATATAGGGATCTTAACATCAGTATAAGAAGAGGACAGCAACATAGTACGATCCTATAGCAAAATATAGGTCAGTGTTGTCTCAGTTCTTGACAATGGCAGGTGAATGAGCGCTGTTGGCATTCTTTGAGTCTTCTTTCCAGAACCTAGAACAACAAGTTCCTGATGGCATTTACAAATCACATGATGAATTCAGTATCTGAGAAATACAGGAGCTTCGCAGGACATGTTCTGAGTAATGTACATAAAGTTTGCTGTGTAGCGCATCTGTATGCGAATTGAAACAAGTTTCAGGTAACCCGGAACGGGGTGAGTGGCATACTAATGGACCTAGAATTCGAATTCAATCCTATTCTAATTGAGTAATGAAGCTCCTGGAGTAAAAGAAAAGGGAATTTTGTCTCTAGGACACTCAAAAAACATGGTTTTGTCTGTGGGACATCGTTCTTCTATAATTTGTCTCTCGGACACTACAAAATTGTGGCTTTTGTTTGTAGGACACTATAGCAAGTGAAGTGACTATTTTAAAAACTTTTATCTCAATGCACAAAATAAATTTTAACTTGAAATTTGGCACATAGATACATTGTTGCATTTTTGGCCCATGTGATTTTTTCTTGACTTTTCACCGATTATTTGCATGGTTTGATTTTGAAAATAAATATTTTCTTAGCTAAAAATTTATGCAAACAATTAACGATAAATATGAAAAAAAAAACAACATGTATAGGAAATATAGTAATGTATGTTTGTGCTAAATTTCAAGTTATAATATATTTTGTGCATGGAGATAAAAAAATTGAAAATTGTCACTTCTCTTGCTATGAGTGTCCTGCAGACAAAATCCACAATTTCTTAATGTCCAGGAGGCAAATAGGAAAGTAACAGTGTCCCACAGACAAAACCATGTTTTTGGAGTGTCCCACAGACAAAATTCCCAAAAGAAAAAGAAGGATCCTTTGAAATCACAGATGTAATATATCATGCGATTGTAAACAAAAACAAACATGTGTAACAAGAGAAACGACTTCAGATTACAGAACAACTCACTGGTTCCAAGTCCAAGATTACATCTGAACAACAAAAATTACAAATCTAGTAAATAGAAAAAAAAATGGATGACTAGATGAGATGGTACATAGATTAATTAGATCCCATCCCATGTATATGACACAGGATCGATAATGCATGGAAGAGCGTCCATGCATTCTGAGGTCTGCCACGAGCTTCCCCTCCGCTGCGTCACTCGTTCGTGCCAGCAGGGTCGCTGCGCCACGAGCTCCGGCGCTGCTGTTTGCCGGCCAGTTAGATGCCCGGCATAGCGAATGGCTGGAACGCCGAAGCGTTGGGTGCAGCTGCGATATGGGTGGCTGGTGGCTGCAGGATGAACGAAGGTCCAGTCAAGATGGCAGGCGCTGTCTGGCCGAAGACCCTACATACAGTACGGAGTGAGCGCAGAAGGGGCAGGAGGCGCTGGAAGCCTCAAGTCGAGGGGCGCAGGGGCGAGCGCCGGTGCAGGTGCAGGCTGGCAGGCGGACGCCTCGTCACCCGGAGCCGATGCACCAGGAGGCAATGCGGTGGAAGCCGCGTGGCCGCGGCCGCGTCCATCACCACCTCGGCCGTCTTCCTCTTGCGGGTCGCGGCCTCCTTCGCTGCGGTACGCCGGTTGGCTCGGGATCCGGAACCAACACAACGTCTTCCGGAGCCAGTCCAGGCTGGGAGCCTCCAGGAGCCGGCCCGACCAAGGCGCCGGACGCGTCGACGTCGTCCAGGGCGGGTGCAGCAGGCGGCGGCGGCACCGGCGAGGCAGAAACAGCGACGGCCGCACCCACCGCAGCCGGTGCGACGACGTGATTCCCCGACGCGTCGCCCTCCATTGCGGGCGGCGCCATGGCGGAAACCGCGTCGCGGACCGCGGCCGCGACCGCCATCTCTGAATCACCGATACGTGCAGGAGGTCGCCGTACCCGTATCCGATACGGCGGGATACGATACGGCGATACGCGGATACTCCGATACTCCCTCTATAAAACCACTGTTTTGGTTTGAAACTCGCGTATCGCTGTATCGCCGTATCGTATCGCCGTACCGGTGTCCCCGTATCGGTGATTCTTAGACCGCCATGGCCGCTTTGGCGGCGTCCATCTTGCGCCGGGCTGCTTCGCCCATCCTCTTGGCGCGCTCGCTCTTCACCCGGGCGACGTGCGCGAGCACGACGACGCGCCTCTTATCCTCCTCCCCGGCAGGCTCGGGGAAGTTCGTCGGGGCGGCCGGCGTGAACGTCCGTGCGGCGGCGTCGTGCGCGCAAGCGGCCTCCTCGGGGGCGTCGTGTGTTCCGAGCCACATCCTCCGGCCGCGCGAATCAAGGTAGGCGGACCACTTGCCGTCGCTGCGCCTCGTCGCGCCCTTGTACCTCCGGTTCGCCGGCGGCACAGCTCCCTGCGCCACGGCGTTCGCCGGCAGCGCCGCCGCCGCCTTCTTGGCGAACTCTACAATAAGGTAATCACCCCACTCCATCCCTCCGAAAACCTAGGTTTCAGCCAATAAACACTGCCGCCGCCGCCACTAGATGGAAGAGAGTAGGTGGCTAGGTTTTTTCCTCTACAGAATGTGTCTAGGTTTTGGCCAAAGGGATCGATTTAAAGGGACCGGATTGCGTGATGCGAAGCCTCCAACCCTCACCTCGTCTGGCGTTGCGTCATCGCGCGGTCACTCAGCTTCAATGCTTACCATTTCTGCTTCGCCAAATTTCGAATTCTCCTGCCGTTTCCTTGCCTCTTTTGTCTGCGTCCGAGAGCGCGTACGCTGGCTGTTGTGGAGCGGGGAAGACGACTACGGTACGAGGGAAGGGTGAAAACTGAATAGAGAGTGCGCCGGCCCATGCCTCAGGCCCTCAGTTCAGTTCCGGCCCATACGCGGGCACAGCCCAGTAGCCAAGAAACGGTAAAAACAGCCCAACTGGTTTTCGCAGATTCAGTAATGGTCACTGCTCACGAGAAAGAAAAAGAATTGTGTCCAAATCCCAGCCATCGGACGCCAAGGATTTGGCACGAAACGCCCATGTGAATAGAATAGAAGCTTCCCATGACAAAATGCAGGTGACACCAGTTACAGTACTCTGATCTGATTTTTCTCTTCATTTAACATGCATGACGACACTCGTTCGATCCCATATAACTAACTTGTATGTATAATATAAATGAGCAAAATGAGTAAATAACATTGTAAATAAAAACACACGTCAACGACACTTTGATTTGTTTGACCCACACCCACCAACTAGTTACACTAGCAATAGAAAGACACATCGACACACAAGTTAACACTCGCGGGCGAGGTCTAACACGATGACACTTTGGGTACATTGCAGATCGATCAGATAACATTGCAGTCTGTGGCGGGCTTCACGCTCGTCGTCGTCGATGCCACACGTCTTATTGTTCACTTATGAAGAAGCGCCGACATTGGTGAAGTTGTCCGCCGTCTCGGACTCAGTTGGCTCTCGGACCCGAGGAGGGTTGCCGGGTCCGGCAGTGGCAGCCGGCGGCGCTCAAAGGCGGCCGTGCGGGCCCGAGGTTGAGAAGCCTCGAAGGACTCCTCCGTCGTGCTCATGGCGCTGCTCGCCGGGGTTGCATAATTCACGGGCGCGTCGGGCTCAGGCTCCAGGAAAGCACGCAGCAGGGAGGCGTCGGCGTTGGCTGAAGCTGTAAGTTGGTAGAAGTACTGTCCATAATAGGTTGGGCGAAACACTGGCAACTGGTTTCGGTGGTAGGATTGCGCCCGTGTGTCTTGATCTGGTACGCGGCAAGCACGCACACGCACGCACACGCACGCGCGCGCGCACACACACACACACACACAGCGCTCACAGTCACAGGTGTACAGACTCTCGGCCAGCGTATGCGGCTACGGGGCTCGGTTTATAGTGCGGGTTTCGCGTGTCCCAGCGGTGAGATGGTGTTTGATACGGTGTTGTGTGCTGCAGGTGGTCGTACGTTCGATTTCTGCCATTGACATAATGGATTGCTGTTAATAACGGCTTTTGATACTGGACTGAAGAAAAAATCTAGGGCAAACTAGTAACCAGATCCTGAGTGGAAAGTAACGCAATGATACCTAGTGTTGACATTGGGCATAACATTCGGCAAAAAGAAATGTGGCACCACAACTACCGAGTGCCTCTTGAACACACGGGAAACAACACCGTCGACGTGCCACCACGGCTCCCGAGTGCCAACCAAACACACGGGAAACCAACACCGTCAACGGTGGATAGAGCCGTTATGTTAGTACTTCCCGAGTGTTCACAAACTCTCGGGAAAGAACCATTTCCCCGAGTGTCCACGACAGAACACTCGGGGCAAACCCGCTGCCCCGACCTGTCGCCCCCAAGTTTAGTTCACCGAGTGTCCACCCTCGGCGAAATTGTTCCCGAGTGTTTTTTCCAATTGCCGAGTGTCCTGAACACACTAGGGAGCCTCACAGATTCTGGTAGTGATGCATGGAAGAGCGCCCATGCTGTGGTCTGTCACGAGCTCCCCCTCGGCTGCTTCACTCCGTCGTGCCTGCAGGGTCGCTGCCACGAGCTCCGGTGCTGCTGTTTGCCGGCCAGTTAGAAGTCAGTGCACCGGGCTGTGGTGCGTTGTAGATGCCCGGCACGGCAAACAGATGGAAGGCCGGTGCGTTGGGTGCTGCTGTGGCGATGGGTGGCTGGAAGAACGAAGGGCCAGCAGCAGTCAAGATGGCAGGCGCTGTCTGGTCGAAGCCCAAGAACTGGAAGCCTCAAGTCGAGGGGCGCAGGGGCAGGCGCCGGTGCAGGCTGGCAGGCGGACGCCTCGCCAACCGAAGCCGATGCACCAGGAGGCGATGCGGTGGAAGCCGTGTGGCTGCGGCCGCGTCCATCACCTCCTCGGCCCTCTTCCTCTTGCGGGTCGTGACCTCCTTCATTGCGGGTACGTCGGTTGGCTCGGGCTCCGGAAGGCTGGGCATGGACCCGGTTCGGAGTCAATGTCCAACACAACGTCCTCCAGAGCCAGTCCATGCTGGGAGCCGAAAGCGTCGACGTCGTCCAGGGCGGGTGCAGCAGGCGGCGGCGGCGTGCGTGCAAGCGGCCTCCTCGGAGGCGTCGTATGTAGGCTGTATATACTGAAGCCACATTCTCCAATCACTCGAATCATGATACTTGCCGCCGGGGTGCTTCGTCACACCCTTGTAGCTCTGGTTCGCCAGTGCCCCGGCGTTCGCCGCCGTCTTGGCAAACTCTACAATACCCCCGTGCATCCCCTACCCCTCCCAGGGGCGGAGCCAGGTTAAGGCCAACCTGGGCTCCGACCCCTGCTTGGTTTGCTTATTACTTTGAGGAGCTGAACTTTAGCATGATTGTTTAGAAGAAACTTTTGACTAATCACCACGTAAATCACTAGACTCTTCAGTTTGGCCCCTGCTTACCGCTGACGCTAGCTCCCCCCCCCCCCCCCCCCCTTCTGAAAACCTAGGTTTAAGCCTACAAACACCGCCGCCGCTAGATGGAAGATGAGTGTCTAGGTTTTCCTCTGCAGATGAATCTAGGGTTTTGGCCAAAAAGAAGATGGATTTAAAGGGCTGGGATTGCGCCACGCGAAGCCTCCAACTCTCAGGTATGCTATCGTTGCGTCATCGTGCGATCACTCGGCTTCAATGCTTACCATTTCTGCTCTGCCAAAATTCGAAGTGTGCAACCGTTTCTTTGCCTCTTGTGTCTCCGACACATTGATCGGTCCTTGTCGTAAGTGCACACTTCCGAATGTATCTCGTTAGACTTTCTACACCCTCGCTTCAGTATTTTTATCTACTGTCCATAGTGTAGAACACACACACACACACACACACACACACACACACACACACACACACACACACACACACACACACACACACACACACACACACACACACACACACACTTAAACAGCTGATTCAACGCATATCGTTCAGTCATCGACAGTACACACAAGAAAGTCTAACAGGAACGTACGGTGTAGAGCACACACTTAAACAGCTGATTCAACGCCCTCGTTCAGCCATCGTTTCCGAACGTATCTTGCTGTTTAAGTGTGTTCTAGCCGCCCACTTCACTCCCCCTTTCCATATATAACCTCTCCAGCCATTTCTCACCTCGGTTGCTTTTGTGTTTGAGGTGCACACCCTGGCAATGGGGTTGTTGATAAGCGGGAGATCATCGCCACACGAGAAAAATCACGGGGGATAGTGGGCTGCGTGGGGGGTTTGGTTGACGTGGCACCATGCATCACACAGTGTGGTGAATCATGAGTGGTGAAAACACATACGACTTAGTGTCATATCTGTAGTACTAATAACTGGTAGAGATGTCATATCTGTTCATCATACCTTCTCATCTCACCTCACTGCAAATGATCACGCTGCTGAGGAGAAGGATCAGCTTTAGGTGCTATATGGACATCATTATCTTAAGGTGCTGGAGCATATGGGTTTCAAGGAATGACTGGATTTTCAACAATGTTGATCCATCTGTTCAGAACTGCAGAGAGTATTTCTTCAAGGAGCTATCCATGGTTATCCATAGAGCAAGCTCAAGTAAATCTACCAGAATTAGAGAATGGATAGACACAAACTACTAGCTTTCTTTTTCCTTTTCTGTTTTCTCTGCTGTATTTTTTGGCTTGTACATAAGACTTTTGGCTTTTATGCTTAATAAAATACTGTAGGGGGTAACCCCTCCAGTTTTCATCCAAAAAAAAAAAAGCTACGGTACTACAGTGGCCCTTTTGCAAGTATGCCTTTAAGCAATAAGCAGAAAAAAATCATTAGACTATATAGGGATCCTAACATTACGTCACAATAAGAAGAAGATAGTAACAAGGTACAATCCAATAGCAAAATATAGTTCAAAATGGTTGCCTCATCAATAATTCACAATGGCATGTTAATGGTCGTGCATGCAGTTCATCAGCTGTGAGCATTCTTTTAGTCTTCTTTCCTGGACGTGGAAGCTATAGGGATTTGCAAATCAGACAGGAGTTCATCGGCTTATTTTGGAGACAAATAACCAGGTCCGGGTGGCACTTTGGAATCACGTGATGGACCAGTGGTATGAGATATCATTCATTATTTGAGACATAGAGGAGCTTAGCAGGACAAGTTCTGAGTTCAAACTATTGTTGTGTAGCGGATGCATGATCTGTGCGTGAAACAAGTTTCAGGTGACTGGGAACAGGCCGGGTGGGCTGTATATACTGAAGCCACATCCTCCAATCGCTCGAATCATGGTAGGCGGCCACTTGCCGTCGGGGCGCTTCGTCACGCCCTTGTAGCTCCGGTTCGCCGGCGCCCCAGCGTTCGCCGCCGCCGCCTTGGCAAACTCTACAATACCCCCCTCCATCCCCCCGAAAACCTAGGTTTAAGCCTACAAACATCACCGCCGCCGCCGCTAGATAGAAGATGAGTTTCTAGGTTTTCCTCTGCAGATGAGTCTAGGGTTTCAGCCAAAAAGAAGATGGATTTAAAGGGCTGGGATTGTGCCACGCGAAGCCTCCAACCGTCAGGTCTGCTATGTGTCATCGTGCCGTCACTCCGCTTCAATGCTTACCATTTCTGCTCTGTCAAAATTTGAAGTGTGCAGCCGTTTCTTTGCCTCTTGTGTCTGCGTCACTAGCATATGATTGTAAATAAAATACGTTAACAACTCTTTGATTTGTGGGTGACCAACACAAGAACTCATTGCGGGCGAAACACAAGCAACTATCAAAAGTTACACTAGCTATAGAACGACACGTACATGCATCGACACACAGGTTAACAATCACGGGTGACTAATAATTAACACAATAACACTTCAGATTCAATTGAATATCAGATCACATGATGTCCTGCAACTATAAGGGCTTCACACTCGTCGTCGTAGTCTCGTAGACGTTGCACGTCTCATTTTTTACTCATGAATGAAGAAGCGCCGACGCCAGTGAAGTTGTCCGCCATCTCGGACTGGTGGCTCGAACCCGAGGAGTGTTGCCAGGGCTCAGAGGGAGGGGCGGCCGCACGGGCCTGAGATTGAGAAGCCTTGAAGGACTCCTTCGTTGTACTCATAACGCTGCTCGCCCGGCTTGCATTCCCGGGCGCATTGGGCTCACGCTCTCGGAAGGCACACATCAGTATAGCTGACCAACGGACCGGGCTAGGCCGGCACGACCCGAGCCTGTCACAGGCCAGGCCGCTTCCTTATGGCTCACAGACCGGGTTGGGCCGGCACGACGGGCCTAAGGCCAAGCCCAAACACGGCCCTAGCCGTGTTAGTCAGGTCATGCCATGCCGTGCCGGGCCTGGCCCTAGGCTTAAATTATAGATTTTTATTTTTTTAATACAAAACATGGCTAAATGAGCCGGGCCGTGCTACACAGCTAGGCAACTAGTTCTATTGGTAGGACTGCGCCTATGTGCTGATCTCATTCGCGGCAAGCAGTTGGGCTTGAGCCTGAACAGGTAGTGAGAATCAAGTCGGAGCTCACATCCTCCCCCACTGGTAGCGTCGGTGCAGGAGCGAGGAACGCGAGGAAGTTGGCCTCCCGCCTGCTGTCACGACACTCCCTCACAGCACGTTTCTTCCGTAGCAGCGCGACCCGCTTGGCCCTCGCCGCTGCCGTGTCACCCTGCCTCTCGACGACTCCAGTACCCCGCGTTCTTCCATCCCAGCCGCCTAGGTAGCTAACACACACACACTGGCCGGTGCCTGCGGCTACGGGCTGTAGTTTATAATGCGGCATTCGCGGGTCCCCGCGACCGCCAGCTGGGCCTAATCCATCACTCCACCCCATCGTCCTCTCGCGCATTTTGGTGCGGCCGTTACTCTGGCCGCGAAGCGCGCGGCCCGGTGGCGTGGTTGCGAACTCGATGAGCGCTTCAAGCTGTGCGAGAGTTGTTGTTATCATGTCCTGTAAGTACTGGTCCAAGGGCTCCCAAATCTGCGGCGTTGTGGCTGCCAGAGCAGTAGGAAGCGCTGATGGATGTGCAACCGGTTGCGGAAAGCTGAAGCCGATGGGCGCAGGGGCGAGGACCGGTGTGTATAGCGAGGTGGACGCCTCCCCCACTGGAGCAGCTACAGACTGGGAGCCGGACGCCTTGCCCTACGGAGCCGATGCGGGAGGAAGCGACGCCGTGGAAACCGCCGCGTCCGTCACAACCTCGGCCCTCTTCCTTTTGCTGGTCGCATCCTCCTCCGCTGCAGGTACGACGGTGGGCTCGGAATCCGGAAGGCTCGGCTGTGAGTCGATGTCCAACACCAACACAACGTCTCCAGGAGCCGGCGCGACCAAGGATCCGGATGTGTCGACGTCATCTGGGGCATTTGTGTGTACGCTACGGTGATGTGATGCAGTCTGCCAGTTGGTTTCCTATCTCGACATTACCAACCCACACAACACAAATAGAACAACATCCAATACATTATTCCTCTCGACGTGTCACCCTGCCTCTCGACGACTCCAGTACCCCGCGTTCTTCCATCCCGGCTGCCTAGGTAGCTACCACACACACACACACACACACACACAAGCTAGCTTGATTTGAGCGGCATCAAGCCTGATTTGGCAACTCCAACACTTGAACGTCTAATGGTCGTGCATGCAGTTCATCAGCTGTGAGCATTCTTTTAGTCTTCTTTCCTGGAAGAGAAAGCTATAGGTATTTGCAAATCAGACAGGATGAGGAACCATGTTGAGAAGTGCCATGGTTCACAATGATGATGAGTAATTGACATGAAAGTTGATTTGAGTTGGACATGAAGTTGGGTTGAAATGCTGGATTTTGAGGGTTGCATAAGCATGTGCATGATTATGTTTATGGCTAACCGGAGATGGTGAAGGTGTTGGGAAGAATGGAGGAGAAGAAGAAATGTGTTTGATTGTCTCATGATGTGTAGGTCAATGGAGTCAACTTGATGGTCAACGACGGGAGGATCGGGAGCAAGCGGGGACTTAGGGCCGGACGATCGAGAGGCCGGGTGAGGTCAAGGGTGATCCACACCGTACACGGGGAGAGGACAAGAAGCACAATCAGTTTCACGGTTTTGCCTCAAAACCGGCGGTGGACGGTTTCCCGGTTTGGGCCTCAAAACCGGCAGTGGCGGATGGTGGTGCACGTGGCACCATCGCGAAGGTTGCGTCGAGGCGAAGCAAAGGCGTGAAGGGCCCGATGGTGTTCGGGCAAAGGAGAAAAAGTCGGACGACTATGCCCCTTGTGGTAGATAGGAGTGTGTGTTGAATGGATGGCATTTTGATCATTCTGAAATGTCTGTAGATAGGGAGATGGCTGGTTGGAGAGGTGAGCTTCTCCCACCCCAAGCCTAGGTTAGAGTCATTTGTGTTTTTGGAGGCTAGGTGTGTGCTTCATGTAGAGAGAAGAGAGGGAGAGGTGTGAGAGACCCATCTTCATCTTTCAACAAAAGTGGGAGGATGAGGGTGGTTCCTAGCTTTGTAATAGGATCTTTGATCTATGGAATAGTTTTTGGTTGAATCAATTTCGTGTTCATCTTCTTCCTCCCGAGTTTCTCTTTTTCCCCATTTTCAGAAGTATTTTCGTGGGATTTTCGATTCGCCTTGTGTGATGCGTTTTGGGACGAATTTCTTGGGATATCTTGGTGCTATGACATGCTAGAACAATCCTCTATGGTTACTTGACCAAATCCAAGGCATGAGCACCTTCGATTTCATGAATTTGTGAAGTTTCATCGAAACCCTAGTTCATCCTAGTGAAATAAAAAATTCGTGTGTATTTCTTGGTGTTTTTGGTACGGATTCTTTAGGATTATGTTCTCCATCTCAAGGTGAAGCTACGGTTCAAATTTTGTGAAGTTTGGAGGTCGTTTGGTTGGATTTTGAGTTTTGGAGCTCCCGTTCTTGAGTTTCCCCGAGCTGTCCTGTAGCTGGCGGAAGTTTCGACACAAGTTCCGACACTTGACGAAAGTTTTGACAATTTACAGAGAGTTTTTGTCGGAACATCTGACAGTTGACGGAACTTCCGGGAAGTTACAAATTGTTTTTGTCGGAACATCCAAGACTTGTCAGAACATCCGTGAATGTCTCACCGAAACATCCGAGACATGTTGGAACATCCGTGAAGTTACAGAAACTTCTCATCGGAGCATCCAAGAGAGGTACGGAACATACGACAAGGTCCGAAGTTTGGTTCTTTCTCTTTTGATCATGCTTTGTCCAAGTTGCTTCCGCATTTGCTTGTATCATTTCTTAACTATTTCTAGGATTAGCACATCATCTCCAATTGATGTGTATAGTCTTGATGGTTGAAAGAGATGTGCGTTGGGTTATAACTGGGACATAACCTAAGTTCTTGTGAACTGGTCGCCTTCTGTGTCCTTCACAGGAGTTCATCGGCTTATTTTGGAGACAAATAACCAGGTCCGGGTAGCACTTTGGAATCACCTGATGAAACAGAGATCTGAGGTATCATTGTCAGAGAGATAGAGGAGCTAGCATGAGTACATGTTCGGAGTAGCGCATGATATGTGCGAGCTGTATATACTCAAGCATCCATAATTCGACTGTAACCTGTTCCGATTGAGTAATGAAACTTCTGAACTGAAAGGAAAAAGAGCATCCATAATTCGATTGTAATCTGTTCCGATTGAGTAATGAAACTTCTGGACTGAAAGGAAAACGAGCGATCCTTCATATGAAATTACAAGATTTATAATTCTGGAACCATCATATCCGATTATGATGTCCCATATGATCATTGTAGCTGAATGAAAGAAACGTACGTCAAAATGCCACTGTAACTAACAATCTTTAATATGTATCATGAAACAAATATAGTAAAGGAAGAAGTCCATTTTACTACCTTCAAGTATTCATGTAGTTCACTTAACCCCCTAAACTATTTTTTGATCCATTTTACTCCATTCAACTATTTAGATTGGTTCAATTCACTCCCTCATGACATTTTTCTTTTTTGTATATCTAAGTACACATCATGTTTGAGTGTAAACTTTTGTGATATTATAGGTTAAAATATACCTTATGTTAGAAAAATGTTTAATTTTTTTTTAATTTTTTTCTATGTGGAAAGTGTGCAATTCAAATTCGACATGTAAGATATAATAATGCAAGAAAATACTTCTAAAAAAATCTGAAACAATTTTTCTACCATAGAGGATGATGTCATCTACAATCCTACAAAAGTTTAGCTTTAAATAGAACCCATCCAAAGAGAAACAAAAAAGTAAAAATTCACAAGGGGGTAAATTGAACCAATCTAAATAGTTCGGGGTAGTAAATTAAACCAAAAATTAGTTTAAAGATTAAGTGAACTACATGGATACTTGAGGGTAGTAAAATAGACTTCTTCCTATAGGAAATAATCTCTCATGTGATAGTAAACAAAACAACATGGTAATTAACAAGGGAACAAGTTCAGATTACAGAACAAAACAGTGGCACAAGTCGAAGATAGCATCTGAACGATAGAGACACAAAATTAATTAAATAGATAAATAGACAGTACATAGATTAGATCCCGTGTCACAGGATCAATATTACATGGAAGAGGGTCCAATTGCTGAGGTGCATCTGAACCAGTGTCTCATGCGGTGCAGTAGCCCAGCATCGGTTTTCTTTTCTGGTAGCCTGAGTAAAGTTGTAGCCCGCCACGTATATAGCTAAATATTTTTTAACACATTTTATTGACTAATAAATTTGTTTTTCAGTGAATTTATTACTAATTCTTAATAAAAGTTATAATTAAAAAACTCTGGAATTGATATTTCCACATCTGAAAGAACACTTGATTAGCTAGGTAAACTATAGGAGAAAATAACTCGTGTAGCAATGGCAAAATATGGTACGAGAATAGTTCCTATCAATGCTTTGTACTTCCATCCAAAAGCAGGTCCTTGTGGAATTAGTCAAGGGTGTCACAATCATATATAGGACACCAAGGATTTGGCAAACACCACTGATGTTAATAAGTTCAGGTGCTTCCCTTGATGTAACTGACACCAGTTACTGATCTTAATAAGTGAAGGTTCTTGTTGAATGAAAATCCCACGTTCCAATATATCTTGTTGAATGAAAATGTCACGTTCCAATCAATAATGCTAGTACGTACAATACAATGAAATGCGTAAATAACAACACATAACTACGGTAAATAAAAACACATCGCTTTTTTGATTTGGTGTGTGACCAACACAATTACCTCTTTGCGGGTGAAACATAAGCAATAAGTTACACTATAGAAAGACACATAATCGACATAGTCTATTACAATATATAACATCACATGTGACTAACACAATAACGGAAGATGTAAATAGATAGACTAATACTGGTAGATGACAGCTCAGACAGCATGTGTCTCTCGCAACATTGCAGTCTGCTGGTACTTCATGCTCATCGCCGACGCTGCTTCCGGCGCCTGCTGCACCACCATCATGCACACCACGACCGGTGTCCATTTCCACTTCCTTGAGATGTTTCACCAATAGCGAAATGAGGAAGCGTTGAAGCCGGGGCAGGAGCCGCCGATGGAGGTGCCATCGGTTGTGGGAACCCGACGTCGGGCGCAGGGGCGAGCACGACGTCGACCCCGAACAAACGGATGGACGACACGCCGACCGGAGCCCGTGCAGACTGGGACTCGAACGCCTCGGCGGCCGGAGCCGGCGCAGGCTGGGAGGCGGACGCGCCGCAACCAGGAGCCGGGCCGGGTGCAGGAGGCGGCTTCACGCCGTCGCAGAACGCAGCCACAGCCGCCGTAGCCGCAATAATGTCGGCTTCCATCTTGCGCCAGGCTTCTTTGTTCAGCTTCACCTCGCTTTTGCGCTTCAACCCGGCGAAGTGGGCGACCACGACGGCGGCCCTCTTCTCCTCCTCCCCCGCCGGCTCGGGGAAATTCGTCTTGGCGCGCGGCCGCAACGTCCGCGAGGCGGCGTCGTACGCGCATGCTGCCTCCTCGCGGGTGTCGTAAGTCCCCAACCAAACCTTGTGGTGTGTCCACGACTCATAGATGTACGCCCCCCATTTACCACCGGGGCGCCTCACCACACCGCGGTACTTCCTCCCCGGCGGCGCCCCTCCCTGCACCTCCTGCGGCTGGCCATTCGCCGCCGCCTTAGCAAACTTCTGAATACCTCCTTCCATCTCCGAAAACCTAGATCTCCGCCTAGAAACACAGCAGGTCTACTACTACCTCCGCCGCCGCTGGTAGCTAGAGCCTAGAGAATCTGGTGTCTTTCTCCCATATGTGCGAACGCCAACGGGATTTAAAGGCAGGGTTAGCGTGTCGCCCAGCCACCAAACCCTTGCCCTGGCTGGCGTCACGTCATCACGCCGTCCCAATGCTTCAATGGTTACCATTTCTGCCGTGCGAAATTTCGAATTCTGCGTGCGTTTCTTTTTTTTTTAGGGAAGTTCTGCGTGCGTTTCTTTCCTCTTCTGCCTGCGTTCTAACGCGTTCTGGCAGTTGCAATCTTGCGGAGCCGGGAAGACGAACGAGTCAGAAAGGAGAGAATGGGGCCATGGGCCCAGGTCTCACTTAGCGGTGGGTTGCATAGCCTAGGAGCCCACAAACGTGCAGACCCCCAATACCATTAGTAAACGTGAAGACAGAAGCAGCCCACCACCTTACAGTAGGCCCAGCATCACTTTTATTTTCTGGCAGCCCACCACTTGATGAGAAATATTTAGCTCTTGGGTCTCTAAAAAAAAGGCTGAAGAATATTTTTTCAGCACAGTTTATTGACTAATAAATTTTTTTAGTGTACTTATTACTAATTCTTAATATATATTTTTTTAAAAAAGAGCCTTTCGAATTGATATTTGCACATCCACGCCTATTTAGGTAAACTGTAGGAGAAAATAACTCGTGTAGCCATTGCAAAATATAGTCCAAAAAATAGTTTGTCTCAATGCTCAACTCAAAGCAAGCATTGTACTTCCATCGAAAAGCAAAGTCCTTGGAATTAATCAATGGTGTCACAATCATTGGACACAAAGGACTTGGCAAACCAACACCGATGTTGATAAGGTACGGATCATTCTTTGTTGAATGAAAACCCCACGCTCCAATCACTAACTAGTATGTATAATACAATGAAATGCGTAGATAGCAACATATTGCTGTAAACAAAAACACATGTAATTACTTTTTGGTTTACGGGTGAGTGGGTGACCAACACACTGATGAAACAAAAGCAATAATTACACAATACAAATACACATTGACACAAAGTCTATCACAATAACATCACAGGTGACTAACACTAACGGAATACATAAATAGACAGGCTGCATGTCGCACTGCATGAAAGCTGATTAAGAAGCCACTGTCGCACTGCTCTGATCAGGTTGTTGCTCCCCTCCGCTGCTTCCGTCACATTCAGTGGTTCGTGCCTGCAGGGTTGCTGCCACCTGAAGCTCCGGTTGGCCGGTTGGGCTGCCCGCCGATGAAGGGGCCAGCGCTGCTGTTTGCCGGCCCGTTGTACGTCGGTGCGGTGTAGTAGGTGTCCGGCGGGGCGTTGGGTGGTGGCTGGAAGAAGGAAGGCCCAGCGGTGAAGATGGCATGCGCTGTCGGGCCGAAGAGCGTAGAAGTAGATAGAGTACACAGTAAGCTCTGACGGGTGAGCGCTTCAAGGTGCCTGAGGGTTGCGGTTATGGTGTCCTCAAGGAGTAAAGATGTAGCATGGGGTAAGCGCAGATTGGTGAGCGTTTGAAGCTGTGCTTTGGTCGTGGTTAGCAAGTCCTCTAAGCACTGGTCCAAGGCCTCATCGTGAACCTGCTGCGACGTGGCTGCCGGCGCATTAGCTGGAGCAGGGCCGAGGAGGAAAGCCGGTGGGGGCAGCATGGCGTTGGGGAAATGGGGGTTAGTCGGCGAGGGGGCGAACAGCCATTGTATGCGTGAGGTGGGCGTCTCGCGGAGTGCAGACATCCTCGCGCGTGCCCTGGGGACAGGGTTGTTGAGGAGCGGGAGATGATCGCCACACGAGAAATCTCCGGGGCGTGGGCTTATAGTTCGACGGAACTATAAGTTTGTGGCTTATAGTTTGATGGAACTATATGTTCGGGGCTGTGTGTGTGTGTGTGTGTGTGTGTGTGTGTGTGTGTGTGTGTGGAACTCAGGCCCGCCAAGGATGGTGGATGGGTGTGCTGCCCGCCGTTAACGAACGTCTCCTAGGTTAAGCTTGGGTCGACGGTGCTTTTTGCCAGCTAATTGTAGATCAGCACGCCGAGCTGAGGTGGGATGAGCTGTGAAAAGTGCCCAACACGTGGTGAATGCATGGCTGGAACGCTGGTGCGTTGGGTGCAGCGGTGGCGAGAGGTGGCTGGTAGAATGATGGCCTAGTGGTCAAGATGACAGAAACTTGCTGGCCGGTGACCAAAGATGCACAGAGTGCACGCAGATGCCAAATCACTTGAAGTTGTGTGAGGCTCGTCAGTGCGGCTACACTTACACTCTGGATTCGGGAAAATTCATGGTACACATATCCATTTTTAAAAGGAAGGGTACTAATAACACTAAATCGTCTGGCGATGACATAGCATATCATTCAGCCATCTACAGTATCTCCCGGCTCTCGACACCGCCGCCATCACTCTCGATCTCGATGTGAGACTCCAGGAAGACGACGGGGCTTTATGCGCGAGGTGAGCATGTCGCGGAGCGCAGCCTATTGCCAGCCGTCACCCCGCGCGGAGCCTCGCCCGTTGTCATCGTCTCATCCTTGAGTGTTGATTCAACTTAGAGAATTAGAAGTATGCGTAAGTGTCGGCTCCACTAAGGGATTCGAGGTATCCCTAAGTACAGCTGCAACTCTTGAAGAAGACCCTTTTCCCAATAATACTCATTATTCCCGACTAAGGACTCTCTCAGTCATTGGTACCGGCCTCCACCTATTCATTGGGTGTCTGGGCACGAATTATATCTCGTCACGAAGATTCAGATACATGACGGCTCCACAGATCTCACCAACTAATGAGCTTATTCGTTTCCTCGTGAGGAAACATATAACGGCTTTAATGCCTTTTGGCACCATTACAAAATCATAGCAACCTTACGTATCCTTACCCGCTTAGGGTTTCTGGCTTGCGGCTTCGTTAACACTAAGCAGGACACCACCAACTTTTGTTAACGAGTTAAATTTGCTTGCTTTGAAATGCTTTGCTAACTGGCCCCTCCTTAGACGTAAGATATCAGATCCAACGGAGAAAAGCTTATGACACTGAAAATCAGTCTTTCCCTACCGTTTTCATCAAATGCCCTACAGTTTCAGTCCTCATATTATTTTTCTTATGAGTGGCCGACAGTTTTCTAGTACAAAATGGTGTATTTCCCTGCAGTTTTAACAATTTGCCAACAACATATATAATCCCCTACAAGCTCATTACCTACAGTATTTTGAATACTTAGCCAACTACATTCAATATTGTTGGACACTTCCTTGAGACTGTCGGGAAATGCTCCTGACCTTGTAGTGGAAGGCCACTGTATATTTTGTTCCGTCATATGAACTCGCCAAGAAGGCTGACCTCTCTGACTCGCCAGCTTCCTCGTCGTTTCTAATCTACACGAGTGTGCCGAGATCCTGAAAGCGCCGGTGCTTTTAAGGGCGAGTCTGGCACGTGTCGCGGTACACAACCAGTCACCAGCTGGTCACCCCACTGTTGTCACATCGTCTCATTTCGTTCTTCTCATATATAGAGTCTTCTAGGACTTGTGTTCTTCTATCTTAACTCTTATGTTCATCGCAAAAAATGAGTGTGGCCAGCACACTTGTCACAGTTTGTTGGAGAAGATCTCAGGTCTCACTGTGTGGTACGAGCCCGGCACGGGGCTGAGGTCGTGCGCCTCGCCCTGACCAACCCCGCATTGCCGGGCGGTTGGTCGCTGATGCGCAGGGATGGTCAGCGGTTGCTCGCCGGCTCCGCCGCCTGCGGCTCGCTCTCCCTCTCGGTCGGCTCCTGGCATCGCCACCGTCGCTCTCACCAACTTCTCTTTATCACAACAGTGTCGCTGATGCGCAAGGACGATGTGAGATGCCGGGGACACACCGGCGTTTTATGTGTGACGTGGGCGTGTCGCGGAGCGCAGTCACCCCGCGTGGTGCCTCGCCCGTTGCTTGTCAACACACACACACACACACACACACACACACACACACACACACACACACACCCCGTCAGGCCACATCGTCAGCGCGGTGGCGTCATATGCACAGGCGTCCTCCTCGGGTTTCGCGTAGGTTTCGAGCCATATCTTCAAGTAATGAGAAGCAGGGTCGCGGATTTCGGCGCCCCACTTGCCATCGGGACGCTTCGTCACACCCTTGTACCTCCGGTTCGCCGGCCAGCTCCCTACGCCACGGCGTTTACTGGCAGCGCCGCCGCCGTCTTCTTGGCGAACTCTCAATATGGTCAATACCCCCCTCCATCTCCCGAAAACCTAGGTTTAAGCCTACAAACACCGCTGCCGCCACCGCTAGATAGAAGATGAGACTTTACTGATGAGTCTAGGGTTTCGGCAAAGGGATGGATTTAAAGGGCTGGGATTGCACCACGCGAAGCCACTACCCTCACGTCGACTGGCGTCACGTCATCGTGCCATCATTCCGCTTCAATGCTTACCATTTCTGCTCTGCCAAAGTTCGAATTTTGCAGCCGCTTCTTTGACTCTTGTGTCTGCGTCCTAGCGCGCTCGCTGGCTGTTGCGGAGTGGGGAAGACGAGTGCGTGAAAACTGAAAGCGCCTGCCCATGCCTAAGTTCAGTTCCGGCCCATGCAACTCTGACACTGTTTCCCCAAGAATTAATCCCCATTATTCCCGACTAAGCACTCTCTCAGTTGCTTGGACTAGCCTCCTCCTCTTTTTTGGGTGTTTGAGCACGAATGCACAAGGCGCGGTACTCCTCTCGCCGGTCTCTAGGTGCAGCCGCCGCCTCAATATATTATGGTCTACGTTACTCCCGCTGCAGCCTGAGTTCGGCCCGGCGTGTGTCCCTTCAACTGCGGCACAACGGGAGCGGACACGTGCTAGAGTGAGTGCAGGAGACTGGGTGGGTGCACGCAAGGCGAACCGGCTCTGGGGCGCTAGCTCCTCCTGAGCCCTCCCGCTCTACTCTCACCGTAGTAGCCACTTGATCCCGCGCGGCTCTCGCTAAAGCAGCAGCCACCTACTACTGCCCGGTTGTTGCGCGCCGCAGCACCAGCCTGCATCCAACATGGGCTCTCGCGGCCGCCCGGGTGAGGTACCGTGACTACGCCGCTGCAGTCGTGGGACGGGGCGAAGCCGAGCGCGCCGGAGTGCGGGCACGAGCTGCGCGGGGCTGAGGCCGCACGCTTCGCCCTGACTACCCTCGCGTCGTTGCTAGGCTGGGCGCTGATGCGCAGGGACGGCTCCGCCTGGGGCTCCCTTTCCCTCCCAGCTCTCGGCGCCGTCGCCATCTCTCTTGATCTCCAACACCTCTCCCTCGCCTGCCTCTTCCTTGCCAGCTCAAGGACGATGTGACACATGAGCCTGAAAACCCTACGGTTGTCACGTCTTCTCATTTCGCTCTTCTCATATCATATATATTGTGTTCTATGACTTGTGTGGCCAGCACACTTCTCATATGCTTTTCTATCTTAATTCTCATGTATGTGCCCCTCATTGCCTTACACGGGCTCAGCACTGTCGACCACTCGCTTTTTGATTAATATAATTTAGAAATACTGAAACAATCCAAATTATTGTCATCAACACACAAGAAACACCGAAACAAACAGATTACTAACCATTGACACACACAAAAAACGACACCTAACAAAACCATAACACTCTATATCATCGCCATATGTGAAATTGTCACTAGGAGTCTAGGACCGACCACCTCTTGTTCAATGGGCAACAGGGCAAGCATGCATGCCCCCCTCCCAAAACACACACACACACACACACACACACACACACACACACACACACGGAGAGCAGGCTATCAGTGCAGCTATAGGCTTCACCTCCCACTCCGTTCTCACTAAAGCCCGAGTCTGACCTGGCGCGTGTGTCGTTTCAACCACGTTGATGCTAACTCCATGCTGAACATACTCAACGTCATACAGGACTTTGATGTTTTGTGATATTGCTACAAATTCATAAAAGAAGATCTCAGGTCTCACTGTGTGGCGAGCACACTTCTCATCTTCTCCCTTATATCATAACTTAAGTCCATTGAACTCCTGTTGTACCAGACGTCGGATTTCTACATCAAGTTTTTCGTTAGTCAAACAATTCTCAGAGTTCCTGTTTTGTTCTCAATGCAGATTTTCTTGCTACACGTACTACACGATAAAGTTCCTAAAAAGGTTTTTGCAGTTTTCATGTTCTAAATCTGAGAACTTGGACACGTACTGCACAACAGAGTTCCTAAAAAAATGTTTTGGCAGTTTTAAAGGGACGCTTCAGTTTCCCTGGCTTCTGGCTAAACCCCGGGCTTCAGTTTCTGGCTTCGGTTCCCCTTCCTCAGCTGCTTCACAGAAACTGAAGCCACCACAACAGCACCACCTCTCCAGCTAGAGCGACGGCAGAAACGTAGGCCGAGTGATGCGCGCGGGGCAGTGCTGACTGCGTGCCTGCGTCGGCTTCATTCGGCCCAACTCTCCAGCGCGTGATGCGTGCAGGTCTTTTGCCAATTTTGCGAGCCGAAGACGATGCGTCACGGTGATCTGTTGCTTCACCAAAACCTTGTCATCGTGTGTGCCAGGAGACGACAGAAACGCACAAATTAACAACCATTTCACGCCATATTTGATCAATTTTTTTTCTTTTGTGGAAATATCCTGTCATTATCTTTTGCTTCCGATTTGTCACTACTCACTAGCAGTCCAACGTTATTTTAGCATCCAATTATTGTTTTAAAAAAGCAGACATTCATTAGGCAGCAATTAATACCTTTTGTTTCTTTAGCAGGACGGGGATAAATGTGAGAAATCTGTACTGGGGAGGAAGAGAAGGAACGGAAGGCAAACCCATTCCTTTAGATCAGGCTGGTTTCAGCGAAAAGTATAACGACTAAACCTCTTCTTAAGGAACGATTTAGCTTATTAATTAAATAATAAATGTACAACGGAAAACCAAGCACATAACACCTTTGTCGGCGGTCAATGTGATGGCAGACTCTGATACAGAAACACGCCCCAATCATATCTCACCATCAAGTGTCAGATACACGATGTCTATTAATACCTTTCCACGTAGTATGTAAAGTAAGCCAATCACATTTCAACACATACCACTGAGGTCTCACCAATTAATGAGCTTCTTCGATTCCTCGCGAGGAAATAAATAGTGGCTATAATGCCTTCTGGCGCCATAGCAAAATCGTAGCAACCTTAGATATCTTTAATTACTCACCAAAGGTTTCTGTCTTGCGGCTTTGTTAGCACTCAGCAGGACACAACCAACTTTTATGTATCCAACAGAGAAAGTTTGTGGTCGCCACTCCTGCTTTTGTTCCTTCATATGAACTTGCCAACAACGCTGACCTCCCTGACTCGCCAGCTTCCTCATAATTCCTAATCACACAGAACACAGCTAGCTTGATTTAACCGGCATTTGGCTAGCTTCAGTCCAGCTTGAACACTGGGCAACTACAAAAGTTTACTTGAATGTGACTAGTCAAACCTGCCTCGTCCCATCTATGGCATATATGCGTAGATGTCATATACGGCTTAGTCCGCCTCCAAACCGGTCCTTGTTCGTCTACACAAGTATCACTACCGGAAACCGGTTGTTAGCCGAGTGCCAAGAGGTTTGTCGAGAGCTTTGTATCAGGCACTCGGCAAACAGGTCCATTGCCGAGTGTCCTCAAGGAAGCATTCGGCAAAGAAACAACACACGGCAAAAATCTGTCTTTGCCGAGTGCCGAGCCGGCAACACTCGGCAAAAGTCCATCTTTGCCGAGTGAGAAGCCAGCGACTATCGGCAAATCGTCGCAGGCAACAGGCACGTGCGAGAATTAAAACAGGCACGATTTAATTGGCATCCTTTGCCGAGTGTTTTGGCTTTAACACTCGGCAAAGGAGCAAGTGTGCCCATTGTTTTGGCTTTAACACTCGGCAAAGGAGCAAGTGTTTGACGAGTGTTTTGGGGCTGGGCACTCGGCAAACATGATGTCTTTACCGAGTGCCTCGCCATTGAGGCACTCGGCAAACACGTCGTCACCGTCAGATCACCGAGACAGCGTTTTTTTTTTTTTTTTTGCCGAGGGTCATGGCAGCACTCGACAAACTTTGTGCCAAGTGTCCGACAAAAGGCACTCGGCAAAGAACTCTTTGCCGAGTCCTGTATGCCATGGGCGACAATCAGCAAATACTTTTCTGAGTGTTTTCGTGGTGTTGCCGAGTGCCGTAGTGTGTGCCGTCGTTGTTCATCTTCGCCACCACCACGCGGTCCTTGTTGTACGTGTATAGTTTCCTATTGTTTCTCGTTAGACTTGCTACACCATGGCTAGTAGAAAGCAATACTGAAACAACAAAGCATTTTATTTTCATTCACTCACAAGAAACTCCAATACAAAGCATATTGTTCAGCCATCGACAGGACAGTACACACAACCACACCACTTAGTTAACGGATTCAACGCCCTCGCTGTCATGGCCATCAGCGAAGTTGTCGCCCTGTCATACCCCATCTCTAGGGTATGTTGTGCATCATGTATCAGTCCCTGGATCAGTAGCTGATACGCACACTCAAGGGTATAAGAATATGCATATTTGGTCTTAGCAAGGAGAAGGCTGTAGGGTTTCGTTTGCAGAAAGCAATTTTATGCATGGTTCTATAGCAAGTCAAGGATTTAAAGATAAAACAGAGAGATATTTGTCAGTATTTTAGTTGGGTGGCCCTGGGAGAGTATGAAACATTCCCGCCAGTTCCTAAGTTTTAGTTGGGCCTTCTGACCTCAGCGGCCATACCGACCCGGCATCCATGCCAACACTTCCAAAACACGAGTTGACTACAACTCACTCACACGCCAAGGAATAGAAGAGGTGGCTAATCTCAAGGAGCGTAGAACCATAACGTGTCATATGCCGTGACAACGTCCATCCGGATGAATTCTTATCCTCTGCAGAGGGCGTACAGCTTTCCCCACGGGCTATGCACTCTTGTACGGAGAGTGACATAACGCTTAGTCCATCTTCACTAAGCACTTCGCAAAACCACCACGGAATCACACTCAGGGGCCCGTGAAAATGAATTGTCACACTACGGCACAACATACCTTTAACAGGTGCATTCGTGCTCCCGCAACGAGTTGCAGGATCCGAGTACAAACAAGGACAGGCGGCTTTCCCATGCACCGACACTGGGTTCCGCGACCGGACCACGGGTACGTTTCCCGGGTCTTTTCCTGAGCTTCCGTTGCTACAACAGCCTCAGGTGGTGTTGCAAATGTACCCAAGAAGGTAGGATAAGTCCTTCCCATTCAGGTTCCGTGGTTGTACGGGACAATCGTTAGGTTACGATCGAGAGAACCGGTCCTTATGTGGCCGGGCAAGCACCATATCCCACACTGGTAGGCTATCTCACAAACCACCTTTCACTAGTGGCCTTGCCCGCAGTCCAACCCATTCCATCATCATCACCTAACACAGTTGTGCTACTCCCAACCCCAAGTATCACATACACCACCAAACTCATTTAACACATTTTGTAAAAAACAAGTATGTGAGAGGTGTGGCAATGTAGAAACATTGTGAGGGGTCCTAAGCATTCTAGTAGCAAGGTAATCGTGCCATCATAGAAATGATGGTACTGTCCTAGGGTTATCAAGGTGATGGGTAAACAAGGGTAATCAAGGATTCTGGTTTTAAATGCCTATATAAGTGGCATCAATACCAGTAAGCAAGTAGGACCATAACTACGCAAGTAGTAAAATAACAAGCAATGCATATTACGAGAGCAGGCTCTATAGGTGCAATGCGAAAACAGTAGGTTCAATCATGATCAAGGAGAAGTAGAGCTCGCCTGATGAACGATTTCCTAATCTTCAAGTTCCTATTCTTTAGATTCTTCTGTCGAGGTCGATGTCTTCAAGTTCTTCCTCGAAGTTTGTATCTTCTGACTTGGATTCCTCTGGATCTTTCTTGAAGCTTGGAAACGCTTTGACTCTTCCTCGAATCTCGTGTAAGCTAGCGCATAAAAACACTACGTATAAATAAACTACCGTGAAAGAAACTAAAGATCAAAAGAACCAATAAGATCCAAATAAACTCCAAGAAGAACCAATAGAACACCATTAAAGGATAAAAGACACAAAGCACGTATGATGCATCCAATTTTACTTTAGCAAGATTTATTATCTTAGAAAGGCTTGTTAGGACAATGCATCGAACACTAGGGCTTTTGGTGTAAATGAGAGATGCTAAACGCGATGAGAAGAGCATGAGTGCAGGTGAAGGTGAGTACAACGTGTGTACATGTATTTTGTACACTTGCGTCAGTAAGGCTTTGTATAGGTTGTAACCTATACAAAGGTTAGTGCAACAAGTGTACAAGTGCAAGGTGTGTCACTTTAATTACTTACCTATGGATTAAGGGATTACCTAATGGTGATCGACTATTGATTACTTATTGGATTGGTTACTAGGACTAATCTACTAATTATTTGTCATGAGCTAAGCACATGACGGTGGTACGTGCTCGTGATCATGCATGACCTGAATGCATGGCTGCAGATAAAACACGGGGATCGAAGGATTAAGAACAACTGGCAATTAAGATAACAACAAACAATAACTCCAAGTAAATCAATTAAAAGATCACTTATAAAAGATGGTGATAAAACGATAAGGCTTGGTAAGGAATTGGTGGTAACATTGGTATAGGTATTGGTGGTAGAGTTAGGTTTAAGCTTGATCGAGCAAGGATTAATCAAGGCTAGGTTCGGAGTCGAACTCAGAATATAGAAGGCTACGGCATTTAGAAGCGATACCGTATGAAAGATTTACTGTTAACGGGTAAATAAATGAATATACGGTATAGGAATGGAGCGGGATGTGGTTTGTCATGTGGAAGGTACTAGACGACTAGCACCACATAATTGATTAGGTCTTAGGTGATCAACAATCGTGACATGCGAGTTTGACATCGCACGATTGTCGATAAGGGATATAATGGGCGAGGGAAGATTCTAGGGCATTGATGGTGTCTAGGTATAGTGTGGGGCTCCAATAGTAGTACCATGAGGTACTACGCGTTTCCACGAATCCGTGAGCGCAAGAATCGCTCAAAACGGAGTTATGGTTGAAAAGATATGGATATTTAAAGATCTGGGGAATTATTTGTAATTACAAAGGGCTCAATTGTAATTACAGAGAGGTTTTAAGGACTTATTTGTAAGGTCAGAAAGTTTTAGGGACCGATATGTAATTATGGAAAAGTTTAGGGGCCTAGGTGTAAAAAGATGAGGACCAAGACATAATTATAGAAAAGTTTAGGGTCTTTTCTGTAAAAAAAAATAGGGCTTAAACATAATCAGAAAAGCTTAAGGGCTTATCTGTAAAATGTACAGGGTCCGGGAATTTCTGGGATTTACGGGTTTATTTTTCTATTGGAAAATCTCATGGAATCGGTCCACAGAGGTCGTGGACCGAGGTCGGGCGGCGGTCCATCGGTCCACGGTGGACCAGGAGCGAGGACCGCGGCGGCGGCTCGCCAGACTTCTCGCCGGTGGCGCGTACGGTGGACGAGGGGCGATGGGACCTCGTCGCGGACGTTGAGCGCGCGAAGGCGGAGCGGCTTGTGGTGCATGTCGACGACGGGGAGGGCTTGCGTGGCGGCACAAGCTCGCCGGAGCTAGGCGCGGCGGTGGCACTACGGTGGTTGCGCCGTGCGCACGAGGAGGGGGAAAAAAGGAGAAGGGAGAGCGAGGGGAGGTCGAGGCAAACCTCATTGAGGGCTCGAACGGGGCGGAGGTCAACGGGAAGATGGCCGGCGTCGGAGAGAAGGCAGCGGCGATCTAAGTCGACGTCGATCTCCTCGCACGGTGTGCGGCTGTGGGAAGGGAGGGCATGCCAGTGTGAGTCGAGGCATGGTGAGCTTCTAGGAAGAAGAATGAGACGTCGGGACGCACCGTTGTTGGAGATAGGGGTGGCCGAAGAGCTCGCCGGAGAGAGGAGAGAGAAAGCTTGGGGAAAGCCGAACGGGAGAAGCTCGGGCGCGATGTTGTAGGTCTGATGCTTGGCAGTGGTGTAGAGGAGAGAGGAGAAGGGCTCGGGGCCTTTTATAGGCCGGCAAAGGCGGTTCCTCGGCCGGAAAATATCTCGCTCCGGCGAGATATTTCTCCGTGCCGATGGGACGCGACGGAGAGGGAGGCGGGGGCTGCCATGACGATGACGTGAGCTCGGGGATGGCTACAGAGACTCGGATGCGACGCGACGACGAAGGGGGAACCGGGCGGTATGGGCGACGGCGGGATTTCCGCCGGCCGCGGCTGGAGGAGGAAGAAGGGGTGGGCCCCACGCGTCGGTGACTGAGAGTGAGGGAGGCGGGCTGGGCTGGCGAGTTGGGCTGGCTGGGCCGGAAAGAGGAACTCGGCCCACTGGTGTTTTTCAGAAAAAGAAAGAGAAGGGACGACGGGCTGAGCCGAGAGGGAGATAGAAAGAAAGGTTTCGGCCCGAGAGGAAAAAGAATTAGGAAAAAGGTTTAACTTTTTCTGGGATTTGATTTTGAAAAGGATTTCAAATTCAAACAAAAACAAAAACCAATCAAGCACTCAAAATAAAGCCAATAAAATCTAGAATTGCACATGATGAAGTTTTTGCAAGGTTTCAAAATCAAAACTTTTTAAATTCAAAGTGTGTTTGACAAACTTGAGACAAATTTATTTAATTTGTTGTAAATTCAAAATGGATCAAATTTTTAGTAGATTTAAATGAATGCAAACACTTGAGCACTTGTTTTAATATTTCAAAATTTTCAAATTCAAAACTAAGTTTAATTTATTTAGTGAATTTTATTTTGAAAATTCATTTCAAGGGGAGAGGTTGGACAAAAAATTAAATTTGGAGTGATTTTTATTCCCTTTTTGATTTTTCTTTTCTTTTTCTTTTTGGCTCCAAAAGTGAGGGTGCTACACGCCCATTCCCGACTGAGCAGCAGACTCGCTGTCCTCTTGATCTTCGTCGGGCATCGAGGCACGGATGTGCAAGGAACGGTAACCTCCTCGTCGCGCTCTTGCCGGAGCCGCCGCCTCCTCCTCCTGGTCCACCCCGCGCGCGCGCGGGGGTGTGTGTGTGTGTGTGTGTGTTTGTTTTGGAAATGGAGGTTGGGCGGCGCAGTGGGGAACAAAGGTGGAAACTGCAACGGGGGGCCTTGAAGCGTCGTGGCAGCCGGAGCCAGGGAGACGCTGTTGGTTCTGAAAAGCTCTAGTCTAGGAGAATTTGAAGCTCAATCTGATCATTGTAGTTGAATGGTATAGAGGACTTCAAATTCCCACTACCATTGAACCAACATAATATAGAATGGAACGAAACAGATGATATCATGCGATTGTAAACAAAACAACATGGTAACAAGAAATGACATGGCAATTCAAAAGAAGTTATGTCACAACTCAACAAATTTGCTGTGGAAAATCTTCTCTTTTATACAGAAGTGGAGCGTGTTATTGTCTACAAAAGACAAGGTGAAGGCGGAGGAAGTCTTGGGGAAACCAAGGTGCTGGTTCCAATCTTTCAAGTAATGCAAACTCAGAAGCCAACTTCATGTAGTTGGTGCTGGTAGACGTACCCTTGGTAGTATATATAGAAATTAGATGGCTGGAGACCTTTTGCTTTTTTGTAAGCTGGAATCCTCAGCAATTTCTGTTCGTTCCCTTTTATGTTTCTTTGTCGCTGGATGAGTTTGTGAACATGTAATATGCTTTTAGTAAAAGTAGGCCAAAAGGCTATTTTCTACAAAAAAAAAACTAGTAACAAGATAAAAGAAGTTCAGCTAGATTGCATAACAACGCTTGGTACAATTCAAAGAAAACATCTGAATTACAATTCTTGTAAATACATAAAACAAAGATGGATGGCTAAGCCTAGATAGATGATAGATACATGCATTACATCCCACAGCCTTCATTCATTTGTGCCTGCAGGGTCCCTGCTACCAGCTCCGGCGCTGTTGTTTGTCTGCCCATTTGTACGTCGGCGCGCCGGGCCGTGGTGCGGTGCCAGGCGCAGCAACTTGCTGGACTGCCGGGGCGTTGGGTGCATCGGCGGCGACAGGTGGCTGATGCAGCGATGGCCCGGGAGTCGACACGGCAGGCGCTGCTTGGGCGAGCATCGAAGATGTATGGAGCAAGCGCAGATCCAAGATATCTCATTAACCAGTGCGAAGGCTGTGCTTAGCAGTGAGTCTAGGGCCTGGTCCATGTACTCCCGAGTCTGTCGTATCACGGTTGCCGGTGCAGTAGCTAGGAGCAGGGGGCGAACATGTTCGCAGCCGAAGCCGGGGCAGGGGTGAGCACAGGTGCAGCTACGGAATGGGAGCCGGACGCCAAGCCCACCGGACTTGCCGCCAGAGCGCTTCGTCATGCCCTTGTAGCTCCGGTTCACCGGGGCCCAAACTTCCTACACCCCGGCGTTCGCCGCCACCACCGCCGCCTTGAAAAAGTCTACAATACCCCCCTCCATCTCCATTCCCCCGAAAACCTAGCTTCAGCTTGCAAACATCGCCGCCGCCGCCGCCGCTAGATGGGAGTGTGAGTAGGTGTCTATTTTTTTTTCTACGAGATGGGAAACCACCAACCCTCACCTCATCTGGCGCCGCGTCATCACGCCGTAGGCCTGCTTCAAGTTGTACCATTTTTGCTTTGCCAAAATTTCAAATTCTACTGATGTCGCTTTGCCTCTTTTGTCTACGACTGCGTACGCTGGCAGCTGTGGAGCGGGGAAGATAACGACGTCGAGTGTGTGGAAACTGGAAAGAGAGCGCCGGGCCATGCCTCATTGCGACAGAAGCGCGACGCGGCTCGGGACACACGGTGAAAACAAGCCCAACAGCACCAGGTCCGCCAAAAACAGGTCTTGGTACAATCAAGTGTCTCAGTCACTTCTCACTTTAAAAAACAAATTTGTGTCAGGACACCAAGGAATAAGTGAATGTGCTTACTTTGATGATGGAAAGTCTTCACTTAACATGACGGCACTCCATTACAATAATAATACAAAAAATCTTATTGATGGAAAATTCACGTTCCCATAACTAACATGTACATAAAACATAATGAACAAAAATGAGCAAACAACAACATATGATTGTAATAAAAACACACGTTGACAACTCTTTGATTTGTGGGTGACCAACACAAGAACTCATTGCGGGGAGCAAATCGGGAGCGGGCGCGAGCTGGGAATGGCCGGGAACGTCGGCGCACTCTGCGTTGGGTTTCTATGTGATCAAGTCGGAGCTCACTTCCTCTCCCACTGGTGGCGCCAGCGCGGGAGCGAGAAACACGGGGAAGTCTCAGCCTCCCGCCTGCTGCCACGACACTCCCTCGCAGCAAGTTTCTTCAGGAGCAGAACGACCCGCTCCGCTGCTGCCTGCCTCGAGAACTCCAATACCCCGCATTCTTCCATCCCGGCCACCTAGCTAGCTACGGGACATGCACATACATAGTGCTCACAGGCACAGGTGTACAGACTCTCTCTCGATCGGTGCCTGCGGCTGCGGGCTGAGGTTTATAGTGTGGCATTCGTGGGTCCTCGCAACCATCAGTCGGGCCATATATATATCATCGATCACTTTACTCCACCGTCCCTCCGGGGGCTTTGCCGAGGGTATCGTGGCCTGAACACTCGACAAATGGCCACTTTGCCGAGTGCCTATCTTTTGTGGAGTGTTCTTGGCTGGACACTCGGCACAGGCCCCCTTTGTCGAGTGGCCAAAATAAAACACTCGGCAAAGGGGACGACACTAGGAAAAACCCAGTTTTCCGGAGCATTTTCCTTATTTTCATTCACTCACGAGAAATTCCAATACAAAGCATACTGTTCAGCCATCGACAGTACAGTACACACAACCACACCACTTAGTTAACGGATTCAACGCCGTCGCTGTCGTGGCCATCAGCAAAGTTGTCGCCCATTCCCGACTGAGCAGCAGACTCGCTGTCCTCTTGATCTTCGTCGGGCATCGAGGCACGGATGCGCAAGGAACGGTAACCTCCTCGCTACGCTCTTGCCGGAGCCGCCGCCTCCACCTCTTGGTCCGCCCTCGCCGCAGCCCGAGCACGGCGCGTCCCCTCGCCACAGCAGTGCCCTGCGTCCGCGCTGCTCTCGCCGTCGCAGCAGCTGCAGCCGGTTCCTCCTCGACTGTCGCCGCCTGCACGCGCTGGGCTCTAGCCGCTGCAGCCGTGGGACGGGGCGCGGCCGTATTTGCCGGAGCTGGGGCACGAGCCCGGCGCGCGCGCCACTCGCCCTGACCACCCCCGTATCGCCGGCCAGCTGGCGGGCTGGGCGTTCATGCGCAGGGACGGCCAGCGGTCGAGTGGGTATTTCGTGGCGTTAGCTGCTGGGTGATTTTTCTCGTGTGCTTCAACAGTATAGCCAGGGCGTTTGTTTGGCTACAGACAACGGGGGGTGAGCTGGGGGCGTGAGCTACGTGGGCGTTTCGATCGTGGCTTATAGTCCGGCGGTTCGGTCCAGTTACGAGAACCTCTGATCACATTGTGACGTGGTGAATCATCTTCAGTGGTGATAAAACCTTGTACTATACTACTGTGAACAGTGGCGGAGCCAGCCATGAACTAGAGGGGGGGGGGGGGCATGAACAGTACTAGCGCAAGTCGCAAGCGTATTCCAGATGAAACATATGTCGTACTTGGGATTGAAAGTAAAACCTGCTAGCCGTTTGCAACAATTCGGAGTCGAGAAGGCCAAAATTTAACGACTATGGCCGTGAGGCAGCTGCAGTGTAGTAGGAACTTTTGAACTTGGGTTCGAACTCTAAATTTGAATATGATAGAGAAAAGAACCTGCGTGCAGTCTTACTTTGATTTCAATGGCATGGGTGGCGACGACGTTAGGCAACTCATGGCAGCCGGCAAAGGCGAGTCTGTGCTAGGGAGTCGGTCGAGGTATCGCTGCGTTAAGCGAACTTCTGCGCGGCGGCGGCGTTCCCTTCTTTTCTCCCCTTTCTCAGTCGTGCCCTTTTTCTTTGAGAGAGAGAGATGGGAGCAGTGGTGGTGCCTGTAAAATGTTGCACACGCGCATGCACGAACTACAAAGATCGATACATGGGCCTGTCTGTTTGTGTTAAGTGTGGTCTCGCTGACTTGTTGCCCTGGAAGCTTGTTGGGGTTTAGGCAATGTGATGTACGATGAAAGTGATTCCATGATGTTTTCGTACGTCCACTTTTTATGGTATTTAGAATGACCGTTAGATCGACGAGCAACGCAATTACCTGTACACATATTTACTCACCAGATAAATTGTTGATATTGGTTTTGGCTGAGCATGTATGGCGAGAGGGAAAACTGTACAGTGTTCCTATCAACAAACTTTGTTTTGTTTTTTGGATTTTGGGAAAACACAACAAAGTTTGTTGTGGCTCGCAACAAACTTTGTTTTGTTTTGTTTTGTTTCTTTCAGTGGTACTGCCGTGGTGAATTGTCAAAGACGAAAATACCCTGCAAGTATTTTTCATGTGTCGAGGATAAGGCTAAGTGAATAATGTGTTTAGAAGGAGTTCGTATTGTTTTTGCTCTTTCGTGGTTACTCCAAAGTGTTTTTACGCCATTGCTACCCATGTGTGTGTAGAGCATGCATAATGATCTATCATCCCTCTCACCTGCTTGGCTGCTTTTATCACAAAATATGACCAAAAAAAAATATATATGGCTAATATATTTGAGACTATTGTTTTTACCAACAATATTAAATTGATTTAATATAACGAGATAGATGGATATATAGATAGAAAAGATGAGAGAAATTACTCACGTATCTTCCCCTCCTGCCACAAAATAGCATGTGATAAAAAAGATAATATATATTATTTGTTCCCTAAGAATATTTTTATTTATATGACAAATGACTTCTAGAAGGACTACTAGTAACTATGTGGCACAAGTGAATAATGATGATGCGAAACTTCCCTTGGTTTTTTTTTTTTGGCAGTATATTAGTGTATGCTTGGATGATAAATAAAAAAAATAGGAAATACAAAGCATAAATGCTGGTATGAAATAAATCCCCTTGATAATAAAAAGATAATCTATAATTAATTGTTGCCGGCAAATGACGTGCTGCCCTCTGGAGAATCGTCAGTATATGATGAAAATACCATGCACAAAAAAATCATTTGTCGAAGATAGGGCTAAGAGAATAACGCGGTTACATGGAGTCCATATTGTGTTCTGCCCTTTCTTAGCTACTCCAAAGCGTATATAGCGACTCGTTAGTAGTATTTCATTAATTATGAATGTTCAATTGTCCTCTCACCTGTTGCTCTTTCGTGGTTACTCAAAAGCGTTTTTACGCCAGTGCTACCCATGTGTGTGTAGAGCATGCATAATGTTCGATCATCGCTCTCACCTGCTTGGCTGCTTTTATCACAAAATATGAAGAAAAAAATATGGCTAATATATTTGAGACTATTGTTTTACCAACAATATTAAATTGATTTAATATAATGGTTCCGCATGAAAAGGGACGTGACGGTTAATGAAAAGGAAGAAGTGGGTTGGAGAGTCATCTAGACTTTGGTTCAAATGTTGTGGAGAGATTTCACTCTTGGGGACTAAAATCTGTAATACAATTTCAATTCACCCAGATGGTAACTTCCAGTGTCTCAAAATAATAGACTACCCCTTAGTGATGAAAAAAACATGCCAGCAAAACACTTCCACAACTCAGCTGATTATCACTTCAATAACAATATATAAAAGTAATTCGAGCATGCAACTAGTTCCACATCATCAACTAATGCGTTCATAATTAAAATCAAATTCTCAAGTACCGTAAGTAGTATTTACCAACAATTGACGAACTGGTAGGGTACAACCCTTGGAAGGAAATAAGAAATAGTTTTATTTGCGTCACCTTTCTCACATCCATAAATACATGAAAATTTGTAGGGACTCTTTCTTATGTTATTTGGACAAATAACCTTTGATTGTCTTGCGTACTCATAGTTTCATAAACATGTTATATTAAGCTGCTAGGTTATCCATTCGTTGTTTTTGGTGTGACGACCATTATTCATGGTCCTCACTTTTAAAAGCTTTACCTGATACATATTACTATTGAAAGAAGGCCTTCAGTACATAACCTTTGAAACACATGGTAATATTTAACCTTATTATGTTCTTAATTTGCTCATGACCGGGAAAAGAAAAACAATAAGCTCTAGTTGTATTACAGCCATATCCACACAAACTAGGATGCAGATAGGTATGTCATACTTAAAACAGTCTGGCTAACAAATCGCACGGCACACCAATTACAGTTCGCTCGGATCCTTAAATATGCACATAGGTCTAATAACACTCCGAAAATAAATCAAACAGATTTCAATAGAACTCCTCAGTTAACTAACTGCTGGGGTGCCTCACAAGAAGAAAGAAAGTGATTTCAGCTTGATGCTATTGCCAAATTCAATCATTCCTACAGTACATTAAGGGATTCTCGCTTGAACGGATTGAGAAATGATGACCTATGTGACTTGCAAGAAATATAAATAAAACACGAACCAGAACCTTTTTTTTTTTGGCTCGGTATAGATGAGCAAGCTACATATTTCTAGTAATCACCTTGTCCGTTTCAAACAGTTTTGGCAGCAAGTTTGGACATCTCGACTATTCCATGGCCTTGGGTCATCATCTTTTTTAGAACACATTATTATTGGATGGCCTCTGGACTTGGTCTATATTTTGCCGAGAGACTCCTTGTGGACACTCGGCAAAGAGGCTTTCTGCCGAGAGCATACTCGGCAAACAGCCAGACACTAGGCATAGGAGGCGTTTCCCGTAGTGGTAGCTACACTGCTACAGTTTTCCCTGTAAGTGCCAAACAGAAGAATGTCCTGGCGGCACTTTGGAATAACCTGAACAAGTCCGAAATAACATTCATTATCTGAGTGAGACGAGCTTACCAGGACATGTTCTGATGAGAGTTTAAACTTTGTTATGCACACTGTCCTTGTAAAGGCAGCGTGAGTCCGGTAACAGGGGTCAGGTGCATGGCTCTCAAGCTCCAAGAATTCAATTGAAAGAAGCCACCATATATATTTGATTATTATGATAGACCAAAAAACCCCTTAGTAACTTACCAGCATAAATGTATAATGAAATGAAGAGCTAATCAACATCATGTGATTGTTGTAAATATATAGAATAGATAGATGGATAGATGATAGGTCGATCATATCACATATCGCAACATCATGCTTTGATGATCGTCCATGTCGAGGCATGAGAATTGAAGAATTGCCTTATTCCATGCAAATCACAGATGCATGTGTTGTATTCAGGGTCTTACACTCGGCTTCTTTGGGTGCCTTGTGTCCTGTGTGCCAGGATCGTCAAGAACACAGCTCCAAGCCCGCCGGCTGCTTGCACATCCAAAAGACACATAAAGAGCTCGAACGGAGCTGAAGCAGCCGCCTCCTGGGGATGGTCGAGCTATGTATTAGCTTGAGTCCTACGGCAGCAGCGGCGGCAGCGTTCAAGCATTCCATCACCGCAAAAAAAAAAAAATAGAGGGTCAAGCATTCCTATGTATTAAGGGTTTCTCTAGTAAATGGCTTATGTGCATGCATAATATAAATAAAACATTATACCAATGCAAGCTACTCCAAGTTTTTGTAGTAACCAGGCTATGTATTTGTAGTATATGGCTTATGTGCGTGAGTATATATTTTTCAGATTTTAGGGATGACCAGGCTATGTATTTGTAGTAACCAGTTTATCCATTCAAATGGTTTTGGCTCCAAGTTTGGACGTCTCGACTATTCCACATCCCGATGTCATCATCTTTCAAGAGAGCATATATTGGATGGCATCTGGACTTGGTCCAGATATCTATAATACCAATAATAACAGGTAGAGATGTCAATAGCTACGGTGCTAAAGTGGCCCTTCTGTGAGTATGCCTTTTAGCACTAAACAGAAAATCGTTATAATATGTAGGGATCTTGACATAACATCAGAATAAAGAATACAGAAACATAGTACAATCCTATAGCAAACTATAGTTTAGTATGGTTGTCTCAATCCTATAGCATGCAATTCATCAAGTGTGTGGCGTTGTTTGTTGAGTCTTTTTTCCAGAAGCTATAGGGATTTGCAATTCGGCCAGGATTTCCTCGATCAGCTTATACTGGAGGCAGACAACAACAAGTTCCTGATGGCACGTTGGAATCACGTGATGAATTCAATGTCTGAGAAATAGATCGAGGAGCTTAGCAGGACGTGTTCTGAGTAGTGTATATAAAATTTCTGTGTAGCGCATATGTGTACGAAACTAGTTTCAGGTAATTAGGAATGGGGTGAGTGGCATACTAAGGCACCTAGAATTAGATTGTAATAATGTTCAAATTAAGTAATGAATCGAAGCTCTAGGACTGAAAATAATAGGAGATCCTTTCATATGAAATCACAAATTTATACTTCGATCATCGTGTGCTACTCTCCCTTCTCCTGGAGGAGCAGATGCCACCAAAGAAGTCTATTAGGCTACAAGCACGCCGTGAGCGAGAAGCTAAAGCAGCTCATGACGATGGCCATGTGGAGCAACCAACTAGAGGCAGAACTGCTAATAGAGGCAGGCAAACTAAAGCGAGAAACCGAGGTGGTAATAATGAGAGAAATAATCAGAACACCAGGGGTAATCACGACGATGATACTGAAATGGTACATCAAGATGATGATGTTGAGCAAAGGGATAATCAGGAACATGACGAAGATAATCAGGGCAGTAACCAAGTCGAGTAGGAAATACCTGTCAACACTCTTGAGGAAGTAATGATCAATCAAACTCAACTCATGGAGATTATTACCCAAGGTTTACAGAACAACCATGGATATGGTCAAGGCCATCATTCTAAGATGACAGAGTTCATGAGGCTTAGACCAACAACCTTTGACCACACTGATGAAGATCCCTTGGAAGCCGATGATTGGCTTAGAGCCATTACCAAGAAGCTTAATGTCATTAATGCAAATGATAGAGAAAAAGTTCTTCTCGCAAGCCACCAGCTCACTGGAGCAGCAGCAGAATGGTGGGACAATTATCATGAATCCGTAGAAGATGTTGAAGCAATTACATGGGATGAGTTCCAAGAAGAGTTTAGAAGATATCATATACCTGAAGGAGTAATGGAAATGAAGGCCGATGAGTTTCGAGCTCTAAAGCAAGGAGCCTTGTCTGTGAATGAGTTCATTCGTAAGTTCATGAACCTCTCTCGTTATGCCCCAGAAGAAGTTTCATCCGACAAGAAAAAACAAGATCGCTTTAGAAAAGGACTCAACCATGCTCTCCAGATCCAGCTTGTTGCCCATATCTATTCGGACTTTAATACATTGATGAATCGCACCATCTTGCTTGAAGACGCTCGTTCTCACTTAGAGAATGATCGAAAGCGCAAGTTCAACGCACAGAAGGCTAAGGAAAGCGAAAGGTTTGAGAAGAACAAACAGAACCCTCAACACACAATGAGATATCAAGAGGCAATGCAGTTTCGTGCTGCAGAAGCAAAATCCCAACCAGATGATCGAAGATACTCCAACCAGAATTCGATAAATCAGCAGAAGAGCAGTGATGCTGAGGCACCGAGGCACCGCAAACTCTGTTTCCATTGCCGAGACCCAGGACATCTCATCGCAAATTGTCCATACAAGGAGCAGACGCGCGCAAAAGCTCGAGAAAATTCTAAAGGAAAAACCAAGACACAAGCCTCAGGTATTGGACGAAGTGGATCCCAAGCATCTGTCCAGCAGAAGCAGACTACACAGAATTTTGGAAGGAGCCATGTCAATAACATCAATGCTCGAGAACTCACGGACAACGTTTTCGGTGAGTTTTCTAAATGCTCAATCCTTACGACTCTTTCGGATTAAACAAGGAGTTACATGATTTGCTGAATTGTACAAATGGTTGCAAGTTTAAGCTTTGGTTACCAATGGTTAATAAGTCTTGGTATGTTGGTTAAGTTGGATATCAACAAAAAGTAACCCGAGGTCAAAATCCTTTAAGTGGGGTAGGCTCCCCAACCTTAAAGACAAATAGAAATGGATGTTTACTGGATATGAATAGTTGATACATGATCAGACAAACAGGCTTTGGATTCTAAACTTGATATAAGGGTCACTGTTTGGTAACAATATCAGTAGCTTATATCCAAGGATAAGGAATGGTTTACTTCAATAAAGATATCACGATAATCTGGCTACAAGAAGCAGTTGAAGATCCTCTCCCTCTTTCCCTAGGTAGCTTGAATCTCGGGGACGAGATTCTCTTTAAGTGGGGTAGGTTGTAACACCCCGTGTGTTTTTTTTGACATTTTAAAAATCCTCTAAAAATTTGAACTTTTTGAATTTACAACAAACTTAAAATAAAGTGTGTGCTAAAAGCTAGCCAAACCACATCAAATTTAAAATTTTCGTTTTGAAAACTTGCATAAAGCTCATAATATGCATTTATGAATTTATTCGTCTTTGTTTTGAGTGTTTGGTCGGATTTTGCTTTTGTTCGAATTTGAAATCCTTTCAAATTCGAAATTTGAAATTGTTCAAACCTTTTCTTCTATCCCGGGCCGCTTATCCCTCTTTTCCCTCAGCCAGCCCAACCCCTCCTCCCTTTCCTCCCTCTCTTTCCAGCCCAGCCCACCATTCCTCTTCCTTTTCTTTTTCTGGAATTTTTCCATAGGCCGAAACCCCTCACCACCGCCCAGCTTCTCGGCCCAACCGGCCAGCCCACCTCCTCTCCCCTTGTGTCCCTGACATGCGGGCCCCGCCCCTTCTTCCTCCTCTGACCGCAGCCAGCGAAGGAACCGGCGCTGCCCATGCCGCGCTGCTCCCCACCGCGTGAAGCACGCGTGCGTCCGCCGTCCCGTCGCTTCCGAGACGCTGTAGCCATGCCGCCGCAAACGTCACGAGCATGGGCGCCCACTCCTCCTCTCCCGTCGCGTCCCATCAACACCGGTGAAATATCTCGCCGGAGCAAGATATTTCCCGGCCCATCGCCTTTCCGAACCGACCTTGCCGGCTTATAAATAGGACCGAGCCCCTCCATCGCCACCACACGAGCTCACACTCCACTCAATCACGCCCGAGCTCCTCCCAGTTCAACTTTTCCCCAAGCTTTCTCTCTCCTCTCTCCGGCGAGCACTCCGGCGACACCTACCGACGTCGTTGATGAGTCCCGCCCTATGATTCTTCTTCCTATACCTTCCTCATGCCAAGCCAAACACCGGCATGCCTTCCGTTTCCGCAGCCGCACGCCGTGGAGGGAGATCGACATCGAGCTCAAGTTGCAGCCGAACTCCTCCCCCTCGTCGGCCGCCTCCTGTCGACCTCCGTCCCGTATGAGAGCACGGTGAGCATTAACCCGAGCTACTCTTCCTCCCCATCCTGTTCTCAGGCCATCCCCCTGACCCCTCCGAGCCAGCACCGAGCATCCATGGCCGCCGCCCTTCCTCGGCGTCGCAACCGCCCCTCGCATTGTCCCCAATCCAAGTTGACCCCTCAAATGAGTTCGTCCTGTCTTGAGGATTTTATTCCCCCACTCTCTGTCTTCCATCTCCCCCTTTATCCATGCCGATTGGAGCTCCCCAAGGGCTCCCATGGCGGACGGACCAGAGCAGCTCGAATTGCTCTGTATCGATCGTTCCATCTCTCTCCCGTTCTGTTCTCTCTTTGGGCCAGCAATGTGAGCAACAGTCAATGAGCCTTAGCCCATGTACCCCCCACGCAGGCCCAAGACACCTCTTGAGCTGGTCAGCCTTGGACCGAGCCCATGAAAACAATTCTGCGAATTTTATTTCGGATTTAATCCAGAATCAGCACTGTAAAGTCAATATCTGTTGCATCCGAGCTCCAAATAACCTGATTCTTCCACCAAAATTCATCTAAAATCATCCTCTACTCAATACCACCAGATCCAATTTATCCTTGGTCTCTATTTGGCTTTTATTTTATTTAATACTTGTTTAATTGCTTGTTCGCGCGGTAGATTAATTCGCCGTAATTTATTTTTAATCGTTAGACGAGCAAGCTTTTGAAGAAGAGCTCGAAGACTCGGATTACGAGGACATAGAAGAAGAAGACTTTGGTGAAGGCAAGTCCTAACTCCCTTTGATCATATTGAACCCATATTTGCAAAATGTCCTACTTAGAGCCTGTTTTGCAAATAAACTTGCATGGTATCTAAATGTAATTTAAATGCTTAGAGTGTCCTAAGTATTGATTATGGCCTTTCCTTGTTATTGTTTATCCATGATCCTTGTTAACCCTAGGACCCAACGTCATTAATTCTTAATGGCATGTTGGATGATTGCTTGATATGCCGCTTAGGTCTTCATACTGGGTACTTAATTAATCTTGCTCATACATGCTTTTTGTGTGAAAACCGTGTGCTTGGTGGTGTGAGTGTGTGAGTAAAATGGGACGGGCTTGGTAATGATAACCCTACAGAGGGATGAAAGTGTTTTGACGGGGGCGAGCCAAGGATATTATGGATTATAAGGATTCAAGGATTGTTAATTCAAAATTTTGACAGCACCTCCCTTGTACGGTGAGATTCCCAAAACCTGCAAGGAAACAACGGCGCGATGACCGGCAATCACAATCCAATTTAAATCAACGGCACGATGGCCGGATACCACATCGAATTGATGACAAAGCATCAACAATTACTCAAATTTCATTCCATTTCATAATTCATTTCATTCCATTTCATAATTCACCTCATTCCAGTTCATAATTCATTTTATTCCATTTCATAATTCATTTCATTCCATTTCATAATTCATTTCATTCCATTTCATAATTCATTTCATATTTCACAAGAAAACCATTTCATTTATTCACAAAAACAAAAAACATACAAGCAATTATTTCATATTTTAGTATTAACAAAAACAGAAAAAGAAAAAGAAAAAGAAAAGAAAAAGCTCACCTTGCAGGCCGGTGGAGGACGTCGGGGGCGGCGGCGTCGGGGGCCGGTGGAGGACGTCGAAGGCGGCGGCGTCAGGGGCCGGTGGAGGACGTCGGGGGCCGGTGGTGGACGTCGGGGGCGGCGGCGTCAGGGGCCGGTGGAGGACGTCGGGGGCGGCGGCGTCGGGCCCGGGGAGCGGGGGCCAGTCCAGGGGGAGGGGGAGGGGGAGGCGGCGCGCGGCGCGGCGGAGGGGGAGGGGGAGGCTGCGCGCGGCGCGACGGAGGGGGAGGGGGAGGCGGCGCGCGGCGCGGCGGAGGGGGAGGGGGAGGCGGCGCGCGGCGCTGCGGTGGAGGGCGGCGGCGCGCGGCGCTGCGGTGGAGGGGGAGGGGGAGGGTGCGGTGGAGGGGGAGGCTGAGGGGGAGGCGGAGGGGGAGGGGGAGGCTGCGCGCGGTGCAGTGGTGGAGGGCGGCGGCGCTGCGGTGGAGGGCGGAAGGCGGCGCGCGGAGCTGCGGGGGAGGAGGCGGAGGGCGGCGCGGCAGCAGGGGAGGAGGCGGAGTGCGGCGCGGCAGCGGGGGAGGGAAGCGGCGGCGGCCGGCGAGCTGCTCGATCTACGTGGGTGGCAGCGCGTCGGGTAAGGATAAGGAAGAAGAAAGAAAAGGCAGCCGCGGCGCGGGGATATATGAAACGTTTGCCGAGTGCTAGATCTGAAGGCACTCGGCAAATATTTTTTGCCGAGAGCCTTAGGCACGGCTCTCGGCAAACATTTTCAGCATGATCTTAAAAAAAAATTAGAAATTCGAAATAAATTCAAAAAAATGCGAAATTTTGTGTACATATACTTCTTATGTTTTTTTAACTAAAAAAAATGTTTTGGAGTGAAACCATAATGTGATTTCCGTTTCGGTTCGAAATCTAAACGATCACTTCATAAGTCTCTTGATCTTCTTCGGGGAGGCTTTGGTTTCTAAACAATGTACGTGACAACTTTAGCGAAACTTTTTCTACGATTTATCATGGCCTCCACGTATGATTTCATGATACCCGCGCGAGTCTCATAATTTTCAGAGTTTGTTTCAATTCTATAAAATTAAAATACTATTCAACCCCATCTTCGCACTTATATTTTATGTACAAGATGAGCGAATTTTCTGTTCATTTCATGGTTAAGACCTTACATTGGACTCAAGAACATGAATATCAACTTTTGCGTGAATATATTTTATTATTTGAATCACCTAAAGTTCAAATTTGAATTATTTTCAATATATGCTTTATATGTCATAAACACCTTAAATATACCAAACGGATCGAAAAAATCACCAAACTTTTGTATGAAGCAACATTCATACATACATCCACCACACAAATAAAAATTGTGGAAAAAAATGAAGAAAAAAAAATATTTTGCCGAGGGCCAACGTTAGGCACTCGGCAAACAAATTGTTTGCCGAGTGCCACTAACGGAGGCACTCGGCAAACATATGGAGTACCGTGTGTTGCGTGTTTGCCGAGTGCCTCTGGTGTTGGCACTCGGCAAACAAATTGTTTGCCGAGTGCCAGGTGCGCGGCACTCGGCAAACATCTGGAGTACCGTGTGCGTGTTGTTTGCCGAGAGCCGATGGCGAGGCACTCGGCAAACATATTGTTTGCCGAGTGCCCGACAAAAGGCACTCGGCAAACAGCGAGGCACACGGCATATTTCCGTTTTCCTGTAGTGATAAAAGTAGTTCAGATTGCATAACAACGCTTGGTACAATTACAAGATATAAATCTGAACAATAAACAATACAAATCTCCTGTAAATAGATAAAACAATGATGGATTGCTAAGCCAAGATAGATGGTACATACATTAGATCCCACAGCCTTCAGTCTTCACTCCTTCGTGCCTGCAGGGTCACTGCCAGCAGCTCCGGCGCTGTTGTTTGTCTGCCCGTTGTATGTCGGCGCGCGCCGGGCTGTGGTGCGGTGCCAGGCGCGGCGACTTGCTGGACCGCCAGGGCGTTGGGTGCATCAGCGGCGACAGGTGGCTGGTGCTGCAATGGCCCGGGGGTCGACACGGGAGGCGCTGCTTGGGCGAGCATCATAGATGTATGGAGCAAGCGCAGATCACAGATCGCACTGAGCAGTGCGAAGGCTGTGCTTTGCACTGAGATTAGGGCCTGGTCCATGTACTCCTGCATCTGCCGCGTCGACGTCGCAGCTGCTGACGCAGTATGAGCAGGGGCGAACATGTTAGCAGCAGCCGGAGCCGGGGCAGGGGTGAGCACAGGTGCAGCTGCGGAATGGGAGCCGGACGCCACGCCCACCGGAGCCGATGCGGGAGGAGCCGACGCTGTGGAAACCGCCGCGTCCGTCACCACCTGGGCACTCTTCCTCTTGCGGCCGGTCGCGTCCTCCTCCGCTGCAGGTACGACGGTGGGTTCGGGATCCGAAAGGTGCAGGCCTGGAGGCGAACGCCTCGCCAACCGGAGCTGATGCACCAGGAGGCGATGCGGTGAAAGCCGCGTGGCCGCGGCCGCATCGGGCACGACGCCCTCCGGAGCCAGCGCAGTCTGGGATGCGGTCTCGGAGACGTCGGCCCCAGCTGAAGCCAGCGCGACCAAGGTACCGGACGCGACTTCCTCCGGGGTGGGTGCAGAAGCAAGCGGCTCCACGGCAGCAACCGCGGCCGCAGCCACCGCCGCCAGTGAAGTGTCGCCGTGGGCGGACGCGTCGCCCCCAGCTGGAGGCGGCGCGACCTGGGAACCCGACGCGTCGCCCTCCGGGGCGGGGAGGGCAGGAGGCGGCGCCACGGCAGAAACCGCATCTGGGACCGCGGCGGCGTCCATCTTGCTCCGGGCATCTTTCTCCTTCCTCTCCTCTCGCTTGCTCCTCGCCCGGTAGACGTGCGCGTCGACTACGGCGCGCCTCCTATCCTCATCCCACGCAATATCGGGGAAGTTGGTGCTCTTGTGAGGCCACAGCGACCGCGCGGCGGCGTCGTACGCACAGGCGGCCTCCTCGGGTGTCTCGTAGGTTCCAAGCCACATATACGAGCCGTGCGACTCAGGGTCGCGGCTCTCGGCGCCCCACTTGCCGAGGGGGCGCTTCGTCACGCCCTTGTACCTCCGGTTCGCCGGCAGCGCCGCCGCCACCGCCTTGGCAAGCCCCACAAGGCTCCCCTCCATACTCTCGAAAACCTAACTAGGTTTCAGCCTAACTACAAACGCCGCCGCCGCTAGATGGGAGATGAGTTTCTAGCTTTTTTTCTTCTACTGATGAGTCTAGGTTTCGGCCAAAGGGATGGATTTAAAGGGCTGGGATTGCGCCACGCGAAGCCACCTACCCTCACACCTCGTCGTCATCGCGCCGTCGCTCCCCTTAACGTCTTACCATTTCTGCTTCGCCAAAATTCGAATATCCTGCCGTTTCTTTGCCTGTTTCGTCTGCGTCCGAGCGCGCCCGCTGGCAATTGCGGAGCGGGGAAGACGACTACGTACGGTACGAGGGAAGTGAAAACTGAAAAGAGAGAGCGACGGCCCATGGCCATGCCTGGTTCAGTTCCGGCCCGTGACGCAGCCCAGTAGGCAACAAACGGTCAAAACAGCCCAACTGGTCTTTGGCAGAATCAATAACGGTCGCTTCTCGCGGAAAAGAAAAAGAATTATGCCCAAATCCCAGCCATAGGAGAAGGACGCCAAAGGATTTGGCATGAAACGAACGCCGATGTGCATAGGAGCTTCCCATGACGAAATGCAGGTGACACCAGGTACAGCACTCCGATCTGATTATTCTCTTGATTTAACGTGCATGACGACACTCTCGTTCGATCCCATAACTAACTTGTACGTATAATATAATGAGAAAAATGAGTAAATAACAGGCATATGACTGTAAACAGAAACACACGTCAACGACACTTTGATTTGTTCAGCCAACACAAAGTAACACACGTACATCGACGACAGTATATGACACACACAAGTTTTTTTTTAGGAATAAGTCTAAATCACCCCCCAAACTATTGCCACGAGACTACTTCACCCCCTGAACTTTAAAACCGGATATTTAGCCCCCCAACCTTTGCAAAACCGTCTAACTTACCCCCTCTAGTGGTTTCCACAAGTGGTTTTGCACCATGGACAGCTGAGATGGTGTGACTTGCTTTGTTGCGTTAGACTAACCAATGGGGACCCACTTGTAAACCAGCCAGCAACAGGTGCATGTTCTTCACTGCCGCAATCAACGTAGACGACCACCCCGGAGGTGCTTGCATTCGAGGCACCGATGCTTAAATCGCACAGCCGCCGCAACCCCTAGCCACAGATCATGGTTGATTCCGCCGGCCACCATTACCCATGGCTAATTCTGCCGCTGCCCCGGCAACACTTTGCCATCGATTTCGCCATCCACCTCAACTTGTCCCCGGCCGTTGTGCCTCGAAAGAGAGCAGCCGGGGTGCTCTAGCTGACCCGCCGCGACACCGGCCTGCTGCACGCCGCGTCCCGGCCGTTGTTCCCGAGCGCCGCCTGCGCGACAAACGCTGTCCTTGGCCACCTCCCATGCGCCGGTGCACGCTGCGGCTTCTCGGCCTGCTTGTTCAGGTACCGCAGCCATGGGAGGACGCCACGACCTTGCAGAGCATCACGTTGCCGACATTGGTCCCAGCTGGTTGAGGGCCTTGAGGCAGCCGTAGATCGCCACCAGCTGGCCCAGGGTCTTGCTGTTGTGATCTTGTTGAAGCTCACATCCAGGACCATAGTGATAGGATAACAAAGGGAAAAAAAAAAGAGAGAGAGAGATGCAACTGACATGCGAACAGCCTCCACATCAGCAAAACCACTTTGGAAAACCATCCAGGGGGTAATTCAGACTGTTTTCAATAGTTGAGGGGGTTAAACATCTGGTTTTAAAGGTTGAGGAGTGAAGTATCCAGTCTACAATAGGTTGGGGGGTGATTTAGACTTATTCCTTTATGGAAACGACACACAAGTTACACAAGCATTAGAAAGACACATCGACACAAGAGTTACACTAGCAAATAGAAAGACACATCGACACACAAGTTAACACTCGCGGGTGACTAACACGATAACACTTCCGGGTACATTGCAGATCAGATAACATTGGAGTCTGCAGGGGGCTTCACACGCCCGTCGTCCATCGTCGACGCTGCACGTCTCATTTTTTACGAACTCAAGAAGAAGCGCCGACGTCGCCGGTGAAGTTGTCCGCCGTCTCGGACTGAGGTGGCTCCAACCCGAGGAGGGCTGCCAGGTCCGGCAGCGTCAGACGGCGGCGCTCAGTGGCGGCCGCGCGGGCCCGAGACTGAGAGGACTCGAAGGACTCCTCCGTCGTGCTCATGGCGCTCCTCGCCGGGGCTGCATAACTCGCGGGCGCGTCGTTGGGCTCAGGCTCTTGGAAGTAGGCACGCAGAAGGGAGGCGTCGGCGGCGTTGGCTGAAGCTGTGGGCTGGCCGTAGAAGTACTGCCCATAATAGGTTGGGCGAAACGCAGGCGGCTGCTGGTTTTGGTGGTGGGACGACTGCGCCGGTGCGTTGATCTGCTGGTGCGCGGCAAGCAGCTGGGAAGGTGCAGGTGCAGGTGCGGGGTCAGGCGGCGCGTACCGGAAACGGAGGCAGCGGGGAGCAGATAATGCGGGAGCGGGAGCGGGCGCGAGCTGCAGGGAAGGGCTCACGTCGGCGCGCTGCGGCGGGGGGTTTACCTGTGGCGCCGGCGCAGGAGGGAGGAACACGGGGAAGTGATCAGCCTCCCGCCTGCCGCCACGTCGACGCTCGGCCCTCTCGGCACGCTTCTTCCGCAGCACGGCGAGCCGCTAGGCCCTCGCCGCTGCAGCAGCCGCCTGCCTCGACGACTCCGAAACCCCGCGCTCCATCACTCCCCAGCGCCGCCTAGCTACGTACGTAAACACACACAATGCGCTCGCAGGTGCAGACTTTCGGCCGGCGCTTGCGGCTGTGGGCCGGTTTATAATGCGCGCGAAGCTCGCGGTCACGACCATCAGCTTAATTGGGGCTAGTCGGTCACGACACTCCACCGTCGCTCGATCGGTCGCGCTGCGTGTTTTGATGCGACAGTTACTGCGACCGCGAACCGTTTCTGGTTGCGAGAACTCGGCAAAATACGACCATGCATGTAAAAAGGTAAAGGTCTAAGGATTGAATTGGCCAAACAATGTAATCTGTATGAGATCCGGGCTGAGTGATAGGGCTAGGAAGTGAGAAGATTGCCAGTGCACGCAGTGGCGGACCCAGAATTCACTAGCTGGGCATTCAAATATATGAAGCAGTCTGAATTCTGAAAAATGAACATGGCTAAGAAATTTTTTGAACAAAGAAGACCAAATCTGTAGGTTCTTTATCTTGATTTCTATGTTTGTATGCTGAAAAGAAACATAATTTTGGATCAAATTGCTTGCACATATGCACACTTGTACCAAATACATGTGCATATTTTGTTTTTTCTCAAACTTTTGGGCATTCAGTTGAAGGCCCTTGAATCAAGGGAGATCCGCCACTGAGTGCACGGGTTTTTGCGTTAATTTGCGGTTGCATAAATGTCACTTATTCTTCGGATAACATAGCTAGCATGCAACGGTAATTTGAAACTTGCGTGTGTCCGTATATGGCTCGGCTCCCTATATATACCCGTTTCCGGCTCCGAGCGGACCCGAAGGCATTTCATCTCCCCCTCGTCCGCCACCTTTCCCCCTTTCCTTTTCTCCGCAACCCTAGCCTGAATTGAACATACCCTTCTTCTTTCCTCATCCTTGTGTGCATGAGTGAATCTCTCTTGTGATCTCGCACATCTAATTCTTGTTCGTTATCTCTACTGGTGAGAAATAGGGATGGCGATGTCTTGTCTGAGTATGGTTTTTTACCATAAAAAAGGGATCTCGACCACCTCAAATTCCAAGAAACCAAATAATAGCGCGATGTGGCAAGGTTTGTGGCGGATTATCGAATCCCTCGACTTATCGGCACCAACATACATCAGATCTTCTATCAATCAGGTAAGAGGTTCTTCCTATCCATTTTTTTTCGATTTACTTGTACCAGAGTGAGGTCGGATTTCTACATCAAGCTTTCGGTTAGTCGATCAATTCGTTCATTTAGCTTCCAAATAAATTCTCGTATTATTCCTGTTTTTTTTCTCAATGTGGATGCTTGTTCTCTAGTTTTCTAGATTTACACACAACTCCTGTTTGGACCTGAGAACTAGAACACGTACTAGTCTACACGATAGAGTTCCTAAGAAAAGGTTTTGGCAGTTTTGCTGCTTTGATCCGAGAACTCGGAAACGTACTGCTGCCTGCCTCGATCGAGAACTCCACTACCCCGGCCGCGGTTCTTCCATCCCGGCCGCCTAGCTACAACACACACACAGCGCTCACACTCACAGTGTATAGTCTCTCGGCCGGTACGGTGCCTGCGGCTACGGGTTGCGGATTACGATGCGGGGTTCGCGTTACGTTCCAGCGATCCTCGATCGACGAGCGCATCGCCGATCACTCCACCGTCGCTCGGTTACGCTGCGCGTTTTGTTGCGACAGTTACTGCGACCGCGAAGGTTTCTGTCGCCGTCACGTTCCCGGCGCGCGGCGCGGCGTGGCGTTGTTGCGAGAACTCGGCAAAAGTGGCGGATCAGTGCGCCGGGCGCGGGCTGCTTTGGCGCCGCTCCCCCTTTCCTATCCGGACCCCGCGCGCGCGGTTGGCGTTGTCGCGGCATTTGCCTGTTCCGTGTCAGTCAAATTCAGGGGGGGGGCATGCTTGATGGTGCGATTGTGTTTGACACGGGGGTGATGTGTGCTGCAGATGGGCATGCGTTGGATTTCTGCCACTGTCGTTTGGCTTTCGATCGGTGTTGCGTCTCGGCATCACGATTCAGGAACCACATTTGATCATTATTCTTTTTCTTTTGCCAAAATATGCTATCATTATCTATTGCTTCCGAGTTGTCACTAGCCACCAACGTTATTGGTAGCAATTAATACCTTTTCTTCCTTTAGCAGAACGGGGATAAATGTGTGAAATATGTACTGGGGAGGAAGAGACGGAATGGAAGGCAAATCCGTTCCTTCAGCTCAAACCGGTTTCAGTGAAAAGCATAGCAACTGAACCTGTTCCTCAGGAATGGAAAACGTTAGTAACCCGTTTTAGGCTAAAACTGTCGAAACCTTTGCGAAAAAAAAATCTAGCAAGCCAGAGAACAAGCAAGCAAATCCAAATTTGCGAAAAAAAAATCAAGGCATAATTACGAGATTTCATTTGGTAGATAAACATAAAAAATCGATTGACTAACCAAAACGAACAACAGGGGAGCCCCTGCTATTTTTTAATAATTTGTTAAAAATACACGGTACAAGGCTGCTGACCTCAAATATGACCCTAGTATAGAGTACTAGTTTGATTAACATTACCAATCCTCTAGCAAAGATTTGACGCTAGATTTGGCCTTTCAAAACCATTAGCTGCATCTCACCCTGAAGATGCTTGAACCGGGCTGTTGCCCAGCTTGCAACAACGTAGCACATGGTTTCAGGTTGCAGCTAAGTGAATGTTAAGAAATCTCCAGCACCACCCGTCGACCTGCTAAAAGAGCACTCGAAGAAAAGGTGTTGCAAAGTCTCATCATGAGAGTTGAAGCATAAACACAAGAGTAACTGTCTATGTCCACTGTTTTCCTTCTAACAAGGTCCTTTGTGTTTAAACTATATCTCTTAAAAATAATCCTCCCGAATCTCACTATTATCTAGAGAAAGTATCACAATAAGATGTTTATGATAAAATGGGCCCGAGCCTCTTGTATGAGCATTTATCCTAAACGAGCCTAAAGCCCATGCACAAGTGTAATGCAACCCAACACGAATGAAGAAAAAAGGCACACGTAAAGGTATGGGTAGGAAGTTTTTTTTTTGAATCAATCAATAATAAAGTTGAGATGAGGGGCATTGAACACTTTATCTATATGCTTTTCTATAATTATTTATATTTATTTATTATTTACATGGAAACATATTTTGCGACATATGAGCCTCATAAATCATTTCTGATGATGAATATCCACGCCACATAATACAACACCATGGACATGAAATTAATTTGTAAAAACATTCATTGGCACACTTCTCACAATGTTGAAGGATGGGATAGAGGATCGATTGGAGCATGTTTTTTTGTCATATTCTCTAGAAAAATAGAGCACCGATTGGAGAGATGCTCTAAGCCATACTTTGGTACAGAATGAATGGTGATTGAACAAGTTCAAGTGGACCTGGTTGGGCCAAAATTCTTCTCCATAAGTTATTTAGATCTCTTAAGTTTTAGTTTCGTATTTTACCGCTAGGTTGGTTGTCCTAGTTTTTCGCTTCCTCCACAAATAATTGCTGCGTTCTTAGGTTAGGTGACATCAGATCATCAGTGATCGAGTGGACGGTCGGCGGCGTCACGGGCTGACGGCTGCCTTCGTGGTCGCATGGCGCAAGTCGACAAGTCAAATCGGCCGGTTTGAATGGGAGCAGGCAGGATCGGACGGTGCACGCCCCGCGGCCATGCCTCTGGCACCGACCCCGCGAGCCTCGCGGGTCGCGGCCGCTCGACCAAGCCGCGGTGAGCGACCAGCGCCACGCACTCTGGGCGGGCATTCCGGCGACGGATCACCGCTGAAACCTACGCCGATAAAGGCATCCGGCAAGAAGAGCTTAGCTTCCGGGGAGCGGTGCTGGAGGGCATGGGACGGGGGGACTGGCCTTACGTGCTTGGATCCGACGCACGCCGCGTGTTCGTGCAAATGTTCGTGAAGGCACGGCCGTGACAAGGTAAATTCTGATGCAATCTTTCTTTGATTTCTGTATCTGTGAGGCTCAGTTTTAGGTACCGCATCGCATTTTGGTCGAAAAATGGCAATCAGAATGGACTGGCAAAACGATGTTGTCTTTGCTCATAGTTTAGAAAAGCAGGCAATTAAGTTCTTTTTGGTTGACGATCGACCACTATGCTTACTTTTCAGCAGTAACATATGTTCTTTCATGTGCTAGGATTTAGGTTCTTAGTGTCAGTTTTGGTACTCTTTGCTTAAGGACCATACGCTGATGATCTCCTTTTTATTTGTCAAAGGAGTACTTTAATTGGTAATTTTCTTTGTACACTTAGCATGGCGTACTCATGCTGAATTGATGAATATTGATGTACATCTGGGACACTTAGATTGCATGCTCTGTTGATGCTACACAGATGCTCGTTGCCTCTAAATTCCAAACACATTTCATTAGTACATTAGACAAGGTTACCTTTCCGTCAACAACATTCCTAGTGGCCATGAACAGAATTTGGAATCACAGAATTGTTGTGAAGTGAGGGTACAGCATATTTGCTTCTGGTCATCAATATGGCATGATTGGTGCTGTCAGGGTTAGTTCTTCTTGTTTCACATGATGAACTGACGGTTATCTTCCCTCATTTTTTTTGTGGGAACTACGTTAGTGGTTTATTCTATCTCGTTCTAATGCTTCTATGAGAGAAAAACTAGCCCAGGACAGAGGGAACTCCCATGCACGGTACAACCTATTCTATAAATTAGCACCCACACAGATCATTGTTGAAGCTCGGAACCTAGTCACTTTCAGGGACCATCCCTGTAGGTACCGCGAGTGATATTGTTGCTCTATTCCTTATTTCAAACATACTTATTCCAAGAATCCGGACACGCGGCACATCACTACTTGGTTTGTGTTGACACTATTCTTGTGCACCCCACATATTCTTGGAGACACACAAATTCATTGTAAACATCTGCTAGTACAGGATTTGATACAAGGAGTTGATTCAATCCTGGTGAAAAAAATATAGATCTCTCATCAAACTAGATGGCTGGCAATCTGTATCTTCTCAGTTTTTTGGTTCTTTTCATTGGCTTTAGCCCCAACAGTGGTCTCGCACGGAAAAATCACAAACATAGAGATATTGATGATCAATGTCCCCCGTCACCCCATCCACTCGGTATGTGCAAGGCACGAGTAGCTGCTTATGGATATCCATGTGAAGAATATACGGTACGTAAAGCGCTTATTATCTTAAGTTTTTCCCATAAAATTCAAGATTATGCTTCTGTAGAAAAAAAATCCTTTCTTTTGAAACCATACATGCCAACTCTTCTGGCAGGTCACAACAGAAGATGGCTATATCCTTAGCATAAAGAGGATTCCCTATGGCCTGAAAGATGCTGATAACTCGACCAGGAATTCGACCGGGAATCCGAGACCGCCAGTACTTCTATTCCATGGGCTAATGGTGGTAAGGACATTGTTAAACATACCATGTGCCATATGAGTTCTGCCCGTGCTTGAAATGAATATGCTAATTGTACAGGATGGTTTTTCTTGGGTACTGAGTACACCAAAACAATCACTTGGGTTCATTCTGGCAGATGGTGGGTTTGATGTTTGGATTGCCAACAATCGTGGAACAAATTCCAGCCGAGGCCATACCTCGCTCTCCACAAAAGATCCGGTTCGTATCTCAGGCTTTATCAAACAAAACACAGATTTCACTTAAGGCATACTTGTTACTCTTTGCAGGCCTACTGGGACTGGACATGGGACCAAATTGCTGAGCATGATCTTCCGGCTGTACTTCAGTTTGTCTATGACAACACAGGAGGCCAGAGAGTCCACTATATCGGTCACTCCCTGGTGAGATGATATGACCCTATTTAAGATGCCAACGGATTGAGTCGTCGTAAGGATGCTGAAACTAATTTCTTCTAGGGAACCTTGATTATCCTTGCATCTTTTTCGGAGCACAAATTACTACACTTGGTGCGGTCAGCTGTGTTGCTCTGCCCAATTGCTTATCTTAATAGGATGAAATCAAAACTCGTCCGGCTTGCTGCTCACGTCTTCCTTGCAGAGGTAAGGCAGTGTAAAAAATTAGTGTACCTATTGTGTTAATTAAGATCATTATGTTCCATGATTATCTCTTTCTCTCTTTTTGTCTCCTGCAGACGGTTCGCATGCTAGGTTATCACGAATTCAATCCTCTTGGGTAGGCACCTACAACTTCTAGTCTTTCCGGTTAGGAACATAATGAAGTCGTGTACTTCCTGACAACTTTTGCTTGTAGTTTTGCATCCACAGCCATTTTCTAATATGATTAAAAATGCAAATGCTTAAGTGTTTTTATGTTACTATTCAAGCATGAAGCTTATTATGATACTTCCGCAGCAGAAGAAACCTACAACTGATCTGTTTTTTTTAGGACAGTATCACAGTGTAAAACGCACGTGTTCACTGCTATATTGGGTATATCTGGTTTAAGCGTTGAGTTTTGATTACTGTCAAAGTGTTCATGTTCTGGTTATATCTGCTATATCGAGTATATCTGGTTTAAACGTAATGACTGGATTTTTAGTCAAGTTCCCCCCAACAGTTGAATCATGCAAGCAGAAGTTCATTCATGCATTCTCGCTACTGTTGCACAAAGCGAAGAGAAAATACTTCCCAGACATTCAAGCATGGCTAGAATCAATAGTTTAGCTTTTTTTTTTCTTTGCCTTTACTCTTATGTAATATACATTTATTCTTTAATATATATTAATCAGTAGGGGCTGTTGCCCCTCCTGTTGCCTCAAAAAAACCTGTTCATGTTCTGCTGCATGACAGTTCCATTGCTCGTGACTTATTAACCCAAGTCTGCACCGACCCTGAGGTGGACTGTTACGATTTATTTGCAGCCGTGGGAGGTATTGTTCGTACATGCATTTCACCTGATTCCAAACACCATATGATGTTAAGCTATTCATGGGCTGTTATCTTACTCGTTGTGGTTTTATGGATTTAATTTTTCATGAGTGAAGGACCAGACTGCTGCCTGAATACTTCAACAACTTGCATCTTCCTGCAGCATGGTCCACAGTCAACCTCCGTCAAAACCCTCATTCATTTGTCGCAGAGTAAGAACCTTTGTCAGAAATGTTAGGATGCTATTGTTCAAACTTTCAAAGCTAGGTGCTGTGCTAATTATTCTTTTCCTGTTTTGGTGTGTTATTAGTGGTCAGAAAAGAAGGGGTTCGAAGGTATGACTACGGCAATGAGAAGGAGAACATGAAGCACTACAATCAGTCACGCCCCCCACTCTACAAGCTTTCGGATATTCCCAACCATGTCCCCTTGTTCCTCACCCATGGCGGCGAGGATTTCCTTGGCGACCTCCCTGACACCAGGCACCTCCTGAGGACACTAGTCAGGCAGCACGACACTGACAACATCGAGGTTCTGTACATGCCTGACTTCGCTCATGGCGACTTTGTGATGGGTTACAACGCTCCAGAACTCATCTACAAGCCGATGGTCGAATTCTTCAAGCGTCACTGAGATTATGAGCTACAGTTTACCTTATCATGAGCTGCAGCAGGCCGTAGTAGTGTTTATGTCCGCTTTCAGTATTGAAGGTTTGGGCGCTTAATTGTGCTAAGTTGAGATATGGTTCATGTATCCGATTTGATTGAACTGTTTCTTTAAAATAACTATGAATTCCACATCTTATCGCGAAGTGGAAAATTTCCCTCTTTTTACCATTGGGCCCGTGAACTAACCTGTTCCATGTGAATCTTTCTTCAGACCTGCAAAGAAGTTGGTTCCCGGGTATATACCAGCAGGCACTGTTAGACCAGGCTGACTAATTTGTTTGTTGTTCCTACATTTAGAGCCCACTCGGTTCTTGGTCGGACCGGGAATTCTGGTCTGAATGGCGGATCCAGACGGAAATCATAGGGGGGGCTGAACTCATATGCTACAGTACTAACATACACTCAACATAAATTTGAATTTGAAATTTTAAGTTAATTTTATACACAAAGATAAAGGATAACATGATTAAACCCATTAATATACAAGATAAATAATATAACCAAACAAAAAATGAGATAAACAGTAAATTTAATACGACATTTCTTCTTAATTAGATGGGTAGTGACTGCAGACTAGTAAATCCATCTGTATGCTTGCTACAATTCAGAGAAGAAAAAGGAATAGAAAAGAAAAGAATTGGTGGCTCAATGTCTCAAAAACAAAGCCCATCCGAAAGGAAAACAAAATGATGATGATGAAGGCCATCTCGGACTGAAATCATGGACGTGCGTGTGCTGCTGTTCCCATGGGCTATTTCGTGGGCTAGTGCTATTTGGGCTGGTCTTCTGAAAACGTGATGGCCTCAGAAGATAGGGAATATGGCCCAATGTCGAATTTCAGCCTGGCTTCGCAGCAAACCAGTTTCTTTTGGTCGTCTTCTACCTCTGAACGCCTCCAAGCTCTCTTCCCATGGCGGCAGAAATGTAGGGGGGGCTAAGGGGGGGCTCCATGGTCCGACGGGCAGTAGGGGGGGCTCGAGACCCCCCTGCTGCCCCGGTGGATCCGCCACAATTTCTTTTTCTCGTTTTCGTTTTTCTTTGAGTTGGTATAACAGAAAACCCTCCATGGAGATGTTCTCATCAGAATTCAGAAAGAGCAGAAGTTCTTGTGGTTGTGTTTTAATTTGGCACTACAGCCGCCGCAATTGCCAGGAGGGTCCAGGTGTCACTTGTGCCAGTGAAATCTGAACTGAGAACCTGAACTTTTGCTGGACATGTTCATGAACGAAGAATCGTCCGTGTTTTCTTGCTCCATTTCTTATGGTCGACAGCGGCTGCTGCCGAGCTGGAAGCCGTAACAGTCAGCATCAAGCTTGAATTGACCTGAGATATTTGACGGTCTGGGGTTATCGAGATGCTTTTGCTTGCCACCTTCTTGTTCTGACGATTTATTTAACGTGAAGGGATTACTCGCTGATAATGGCGTTCTGCTATTAGGGCACCTTCTTGTACGAATTTTATTTGATGGTATTATGAAAGAGATTAAATTTTCTATGTATGCCCTCAGTGCATTTCTTTTTGTCGAGTTAGAAACGGTAATTGCACCGGTTTCATGTTTAACTATTCCGTTTCCTCCTTTTGCATCACCAAGAGTTGCCTGCGATGTGAGGCAGACGATCACATGTGGCTCTCCTCAATTGCCTCCTTGGAGTCATCAGCAATACCTGACCGCCCAAAGGGACAGGTAAAGGCTTTTAGAATAGTGCTATGCATTGACCTCATATTTTTAGTTCCCAATAATTCTCTAAACAACTGGTTTATCCAGGCCATTCCGATTTTTAATATTGCAAGTGTGGATGAAAACCCCAAGTCCATTGCCCTTGACGGCAGGTCTTGGCCTCTCCCCCCTTGAAAGAAAAGGGTCGGTTCTGACAGTTTCTTCTGAAGCATCCCTTTGGCATTTTCATTGGGGAAATGAAGTGTTGTCAAGTTCTTCGTCTGATAAGCAAGCTGTATATCGTCGGGTCATGAGCATGTGCATGCCTGATAAGAGAAACACAAGGGATAGAAAACACCTGATCTGACCTGGCCCCCATGTTTTGTTTATCATGGAATGGAGAGGTATCCAACAACAGAGAACAAAGCGCTTGCCTTTGCATCAGTTGTTTACTCGTGGACTTCGTGTGACTCAGCACCGCCGCTTTGTCCCTTCCTGAACCGTCACATCAGAGTTGAGCGACTGAAGCAGCAGGACACGGGCTAACGACAGCTGGGCCGACTGAAGAGCCGCTGAAAAAATCCCGGCAGCGCTGTGCAATTGTCAACCTCGAACCATCTGCCGCGACGCTTGACGACGCGTCGAGAAGCTTGTACGGTTGTACCGCGAGTGCGCGATCAGGTTTCCGATCAAAGCCGGCCGGGCAAACCGAGTGAGATCTGCGTTGGCAGTGTTGCGTGGATTAAAGAATCCGGGGCAGGTTTCGCGGAGCCCGGCTGGACGGCACGGTGGCCGATCGTGATTTTTGCGGAGCAGCACGCGGCCGCCCGCGTTCGTCGCCGCACCGTCTGCGAGGGTGCTTCGATTCCGGCCTCTTTGTTGTGAATGATTGGGTCTTGTTGTGATCATTCGTCCAGTCAGTAGTGATAAGCATTTAAGGGGTTGTTCGTTTTCAAGGTTCTAAATTTTAGAGGAGTCACATCAAAAAGAATTTTGTTATCTATTATATATATATTTGACGACGAAAAGGAGCCACCACATTCGCTCTAAAATGCTAAAAATTCCCACATTAATCCGAGAAAATAAGAAGAGAAAATTACCCACCACTGCCATTATGATATATATATTTGACGACGAAAAGGAGCCACCACATTCGCTCTAAAATGCTAAAAACTCCCACATTAATCCGAGAAAATAAGAAGAGAAAATTACCCACCACTGCCATTATGAAAAAATTAGTCACAAAACCCCCTACAAATATTTATAAAAAAGCTAAATTCGGAATAATAGAAAATAGTCAAAAATACCCTGACACATATTTCTAAATTACCCACCATGCCATTTTGAGTTAAAAAAAATTCTAAATTCGAAATAATAAAAAAAGACAAAAGTACCCTTCACATCTATTTCTAAATTACACACCATGCCATTATCAGTAAAAAAAATAATTAACTAAATTCGGTAATAAAAATAGCCAAAAATACCCATTACGGCTATTTCTAAATTACCCACCATGCCATTATGAGTCCAAAAAATAAATTCTAAATAATAAAAAATAGCCAAAAATATCCCTAATTCCTATTTTTATTTTACCCACCATACTAATTTTACATGCAATGCACCTTTTATTAGAATCCAAAGTCTTCCTTCACCGAGATATAATTTAAGTGAAACATGAGTTGCTTTGCATTAATTATTTTCTAAATATGTAATGCCTTAATGGTTAAACACAAATAATATTTTTCTTCAATAGGTAAATAGGTAACAACCATGCGTATGCGTGTCAATAAAAAAAAAAGAAAACAAAGAGAAATAATTGATAAAGTGCAAAGATCACTTTTAAGGTGACAATATTATAGAAATTTAAGATCATACACCCATAACGTTTGAAATATAATCCCAATATATAAACATATATATGGTTAAAGTTTGGATGACCTTAAGCAACCATAACGATCTATGAGGATGCACGATCCATCTGCTTACATAGTATCACGATAATCGTTGGAAGCGCTAAGTAGACCTCTTTAGTGTAAAGTCATATATCTACGAGAAGCATATATAGTTCAGTCTTCAAGGGAACATATAGGTATGCGTAACCGCGAGTGACATGGAGCTGGCTTGATCAAGACGGATGGAGCTATTGAGCCATGGTTACTATATGCTATACATCCATATGTACATTTGAGTGATGTGATTGACGTTCAAACACAAAAACATCATATGACAATACAATTAACAAAGTATCTTAATGGTGATATGAGAAGACAACTTAGATGTCGTGGTGGATGGATTCATATTATAAAGCATGGAACAAGCATTTATTATTAGATCACTTATGTGCTTCATATCAATAGAAACAAAAGACAATACTATCAAATTGAATATAAAAATAATTATAAAAAGCCCAAAATATTCAGCCAAAGTATCTTGGTTTAATAAAAGATACATACATGTTATGATTGCGTTCATATCATATTTATTATTTTATATTGTTCCCTTGATTTATCTTTTATTTTAGCCCTTACACAATACTTATATGTTCACTATTTTCGACCATGTATCTTTGTCGGCCAATTACTTCAATATGTCATTTAGAAAAATGATGACTCATCACACACTCAAATTGATAGAGTCGGTGAGCAATTTCTTCAATTAATTTTTGCTATGTTAGAAATGTATTACTATAAAAATAATAATAACAAACCATGTTCAAAATCCTGCAATATAAAAATAATTTAAATAGTTTAACAAATCTAGCCGCGCAAATGCGCGGGCAGCCATCCTAGTTTAGAAGTATTAAATAAAGTTTAATTACAAAACTAACTGCAGAACCCCGGGTCTAATTCGCGAGACGAATCTAATGAGGGTAATTAAGCCATGATTAAATGATGGTTACTGTAGCATTACTATAACAAAACATAGGTTAATTAGGCTCATTAGATTCGTCTTGAAATGAGCATTCATCTGTCAAAAAGGTTTTGTCATTAAATTTTATTTAATGCTTTTAAATGACAAGATTCTCTTTGATTTTAGAGGCCTAAAATTTAGAGGGGAGGAAAGGAACGCCCCCTAAGTGTCAGATCTTGTGGTTACAAGTGGCGGCAATTGGTACATTCCCATGCATCAATGAAATAGTATTATTCATCAATCACCGATCCCTTTCATTTTATGTTTTTTTCCCTGAACGAGTGACTGTAATCCCTTCAACTCCTTCAATGCATCCTTTGATCGTCCTGAAAACGAAAGGGGGGTACATAATCGCACCGAGTTATCATTCCTCCCTGTCGAGTCCCGATCCGAGTATAGCCGCCTATCATTCATTTCGTTCCTTACGTTGCGCGCAAGCCCTTTCAAATCATTCGAAGGCCCATGCCCCCATGCCAGCGTCGCAGCAGGAAAAAATCAGCTCGGATTCCAGCGCCCGCAGGCAAAACTCTCTCATGCGTGGCGTGGGCGACGGCCAACGAGAGCGCGCGCGTCCCTTTCCGCGGCGGGGACGGACGGCCCGCCGGTGAAACAGGAGGCGGGCGAACAAGCAACGCCTTTTGGCCGCGGCAACGTGTCATAGTCCGAGGTGAGCGCGTCGTGCGACCGAGCCGGCCTCCTTGCCCTCCGCCCTGTCCGGGATGCCGTCTATCTGGCGGGGCGGCGTGGCGTGTCGCGACAGGTGACTTGAGACACAGGTCGCCGCGACTGTTCCACACGTGGCCGCGATAATTTCCTGCAGGAAGTAGGCCGGAACCAGAAAGCGGGTGTTGCCTGTGCCACGGTTTGGTTGACCAAGTTCGGAGAGCAGGACGGCGCGGGCAGCTGCCGACGGTCATCTTACCACAACTCGTCACAATCGAAGGATCCCAACCGTGCAGTTCAAGTAAAGCTTCACCTCGCGTTCCATCCATCGGATCTGAGAATGGATGCCATGCCATGCCATGCCACAGAGAGAGCAGGCAAGCAACCAGCCGAAACCCTGCATATATACTATGATATGACTCATGGTGACAATTTCACCGGTTCGATCCAAATGATGCAAGTGGGCGTCCAGTGGCAGCATATAACACTCAACACGCGGCAGCATAAGTTATGACCTCAGGTTTAACCTTTTACTAATCGGGAATCAGTGGCTACCACCACCAACTCAATACTGGGGCGCGATGAAGAAGGAATGCAAGACAGCACAAACCTTGTCTGCTGTCTGAACCGTAGAATTAACAAAGGCCGAAACCCATCGCCGTCGTGACCGGAAAAAGATATCAAAAACCGGCTGTGTATGGACCTGCCTGCCCTGCTGCGGACGGAAGCATCCAACTCTGCTTCTACTGCCAGTCGTCGCCGTCCTCTGCCCCGCCACGCACCCGCACGCGAGATACCAAGATCCCGGGCGCACGCCACCTTATATACGCCGTCTCCCTCGGGATTCCACTTGGACTCCGCCACCACCACCCAAGCCACGCCCCCCAAGCAACAAAGGAACAGGACGCCCGAGCGCGCGAAGCGATAATCGATTCGATCGATTGAATTGATCGGCCGGTCAATCCTTATGGCGCGACGGTCGGTCGTGGTGTCGGCGGAGCCACTGCTTCCATCGGCGCTGAAGCGCGGGGGCCGGGCAGCGGTGGCGGCGCTGGAGCGGTGCGCGTCGCGGCCGGACGACGAGCTGCAGTGGTTCCGCTCCTGCCTGCGTTGGGTGTGCATGGACCACTCGGGCCCGGGCGGCGCCGCGCTGTCGTGGCTCCTCTTCCTGGTCCTCGCCGTCATCGTCCCGGCCGCCGCGCACTTCCTCCTCGTCTTCCGCGACACGCGCCGGCCCTTCTCCGTCGTCGTCCAGCTCTCGCTCTCCGCCGCGTCCGCAGCCGGGTTCCTCTGCCTCTCCGCCTCCTTCCGCCGCGTGGGGCTCCGCCGCCTGCTCTACCTCGACAAGCTCCGCACCAAGAGCGACCGCGTCCGGCTCAACTACACGGCGCGCCTCGCCTTCTCCTTCCGCCTCCTCGCCTCCCTCGTCGCGCCATGCTTCGCCGCCGAGGCCGCCTACAAGGTCTGGTGGTACGCCACCTCCGCCGCCGACGTGCCCTTCTTCGCCAACGACGTGCTCAGCGACGTGCTCGCGTGCTCCCTCGAGATGGCGTCGTGGATGTACCGCAGCGCCATCTACCTCCTCACCTGCGTCCTCTTCCGCCTCATCTGCCACCTCCAGGGCCTCCGGCTCGAGGACTTCGCCGGCTCGCTGCTCATGGAGGTCGAGGAGGGGAGGACGGGGATCGAGGACGTCCTCCGGGAGCACCTCGACATCCGCAGGCAGCTCAAGGTCATCAGCCACCGCTTCCGCAAGTTCATCGTCGCCGCGCTGCTCATCACCACCGCCAGCCAGTTCTCCGCCGTGCTCCTCACCACGCGCCGCGACTCCGTCGACGACCTCCTCAACACCGGCGAACTCGCGGTGAGTTTCCTTCCGTTACCAATTGCCCCACTTGTTTGTTGATCGATTCCTTCCTTGTGTGCCCAATCAATTTCACTTATTTTCATGCGGCAATTCCTGGCCAAGGAGACACTAGCTCCTTTTCTTAATATAGACGAAACCAACATAGTTATCGATGCGTTAAGTTAAATTAAGCGCAACTGGAACAACCTGGAATTGTTTAGCTGATTGATTGACTGATTGCCTACTGGAGATGATCAGGGACTGGACCTCAGCAATTTGGGGGCAAAAACGTGTAGTTTGAACTGTGCTGTTCATTCCGTTGCCTGGATGCCCCCTTAGCTGATGGAAACTGCTGGAAAGCAGAGTAATATCTCTCAATCATTGTAAAGAGACCTACTAGCAAATCTGAGGTGGTAAAATCAGCTGGCTATCTATCTCTATCTATGGTGCTGGATCTTATAATAATTCTGAAAAGATGTCCTCTTGCACATCTATTCCTTCATTTCTGGAGGCAGAGTAAGAACAATGAAAATAGTACCTAACTTACATCACAAGCAAAACATGAATTATGTGACTACCGTGCCGTCGAAATTCATCTAGTTTCAAATTTTGCAGTGGCATATGACCTACTAACAGCTAACCAAGTAATCATGCTGAGGTAACCCATGACCGGATGTGTCTAGTTTCAGTCAGCGAACAAGGTTTGTTGTCGTCAGAGTGACAGTTCATCTCAAAGGAAATATTTGTGTTATTAAATAGCTTATCAACTACGCAGAAGCATTTTAAATATGCCAGAGTCAAAGAATGGTGTTCCTGGTAGCACTCGCAAGCATGAGCATGCTACCTCATGTCACCCACAACTCTCTCTGCTTGCAGACTGAACATTTTAGCAGCAATTCCCAAACCTGACTCAATTGTCTCAATGTTCTGATCTTAACATTCCTTCACTCCTTTTGCAGCTATGTTCAGTCGTGCTCATGTCGGGGCTCATCATCATCCTGAGCAGCGCCGCCAAGATCACTCACCAGGCGCAGGCCCTCACCGGGCACACCACCAAATGGCACGCCTGCTGCACCATCGAGCCGGTCCAGGACGAGGAGCCCGATCCGGGGTCCAACCACAACTCCATGATCGAGCAGGACCCCGCGTGCGACGGCGACAGCGACACCGAGTCCTCCAGCGAGGAGACCGGGGAGGACGACGACGACCTGCTGGAGAACACCAAGTTCCATCTGCCGCACGCGCACGTCCTCGACTTCCAGAAGCGGCAGGCGCTAGGTGAGTAATCTGCCTTCCATTTGGCTATAGCTCTATTTCACCATTCCTGCTGCCGAACTGTTCTTAGACACCAAGCGAACGAAACAATCATGATCCGTGGTGATTTGCAGTGACGTACCTGGAGAACAACAGAGCCGGGATCACCGTGTTCGGGTTCACGATGGACCGGTCGTACCTGCACACGATCTTCATGCTCGAGTGGACGCTGTTCCTGTGGTTGCTTGGCAAGACGATCGGTTTCTCGTGAACGACGACGAAGGCGGCGGACGAAGGTGCGCGACCTCCAGGTGGTCGTTCACCAGTTCTTGAGAGTTGAACCGTGATTTTGGTTGCCTTTTTGGGGATGTGCTGTGCATTTTGATCATCGTTGAAGGGGAGGCTTTTTTTTGTCCGTTCGGGGCGGGCGGCTGTCACGGGGAGTGTTGTACGTGTATGTATTGCTAGCGATGTGTATGATGTGTGTAAATTTGCGAGCAGATTGCCCTGTTTCAAACACCGCCCATGTAAATCTTGTGTACGTAGCAGTATTCCGGGTTTATAATCTGGTGTGTAAGCCAACAAGATGTTGTAGAGAATTTAATTTTGTACCTAGGGGATGGTTGTTCAATCATTTTCAGTTAGTATGCCCTATTTCTTTCTTTATCAAGGACAGAAATACAAGAATGTGGCCAATGATGTTTCACTCTTGTATCTCTTGTCGTAAACACCTCAAACGACATGTAATAACTTGCTTCTGTATGCACTTTGAATGAAATGAAAAGGTGCCGATGCCCCCCCCCCCCCCCCCCCCCCCCCCAAAAAAAAAGTGCAACAAGCACAGACTTGTACGTGAAGTATATTATGACAATTAATTGCATGCTTGAAGAAGTAGCATATAAGGCTAGTCTGGATGAAGAGTTTCATTTTGATGTTCTAGGAGTGACATGTCACTGTTTTGAAATCACAAATGAAATAATCTATTTTGGTGTTTCATAGCACGAAAATCTATTTGGTTTCATTGGTTTTTTTTTGCGATTACACAGTACAACTCAAACACTCACGACGCACGCACTATCACCCTTATGAACACACGTACGCAAATCCTACCTCTATGAACATCTTCGAAGACTGAGCCGGCAAATCTTTGAGATGGACGAAGTCACCACTGGCGCCTCGCTGTGATGGAAGGGCCGCCTACCACTGAAAGCACAATGTCATTAAATCCTAAAAAATTTGCTGCCACGGAGAGTCGAACCCAAGACCTCAGATACTACTGAGGCTCTTATAACCACTGGGCTGCATACCCTTTGGTTTGTTTCATTGGTTATCTTTAGGATGAAATGAAATTCCTCTTTCCAAATGCTAGTTTCATGTCCATGTAATCTGTCACCGAATTTTCTTATTTGGCATCTCAATTAATAAAAATGAAACCCAGTAACCTAAAAGCCTGAAATTGCACTATAGACGATATATACTGGTACATTTTTTTAAGAGAGGGTGGTATATAATAGTTTTTTTAAGAACGCCACCCTTTGTTAATCAATCTCAAAAGAGGATTACAAACAACATTCGGTGGCATTAATAGCTACACATGTCTATCTACAGAGTTGTAGATCGAACTACGAGTAAAAAATGGCGCGTCTATGTTTCATCTCCGGCTTTCATGAATAAACTCCACTTCATAAAAAATCTGTGAACAATCCTTGATCTCACGTATGATCAGACCATAACGGCTCATGCCTCATGCACTCGTAGGGCCAGCTTTGTTTTTCTCTGCAACAATGTCTCAATTATTTCGGCCATTCCTCTATTTATTCTCGGGCTTTCATTCAGACCATGATTCTCTAGAAAGCATTAGCCCAAACGTTGTCAAGCCTAGTGGAAAGCCCAACCATTTCGGCCTCAATGGACTTTTCCCAAATAGCCCAAACCACGAGAAGGTCAAAATAAAAGGGCAGAAAAAATAGCAGAGTAGCAAGAAAACGAGACGGCCGAACTCCAAACCCCGGACCCAGCCGCCAGCCTCAGTCCGACACGCGGCCGCCGCAGCCGAGATGGCCGCCGGAGACGCCGAGCGCGCGCCGTCGGCCGCGGCCGCGCAGTCGCTGGTGGAATCCTTCTGCGCCGTGACCTCCGCGACGCCCCAGGAGGCCGCCTTCTTCCTCGAGAGCCACAACTGGGCCCTCGAATCCGCCGTCCGCTCCTTCTACGACTCCGCGGAGGGGGACGCGAACGGCGACGCGGCCGATCTGGTGCCTCGGCCGGTTGCTCCACCCGCCGCAGTTGATGGGGCGGAATCGGAAGACGAGGACTACGTCGGCGGCGGCGATGAGGACGAGGAAGACGAGGACTACGTGGGGGACGACGACGGCGATGAGGAGGACGCCGCGCTCGCCGCGGCGGCTGCGGCGGCGGACGAGAGGAGGAGGCCTTCGAAGAGGCTGAAGAAGAACCACGACGCTCGGGGTGGAAGCGGCAGCGGCAGCAGGCCGAGTGGTGCGGGTGCGCGGGGGAATGTGAGGACGCTCTCGGATCTTGGTGCTGGCAAGAGGGGAGCGGGGTCCGATGAGGATTCAGATGAGGACGACGAGTGGGCGCCGCCGCCCGAGTACTACACCGGCGGCGAGAAGAGGTGATCTCGACTTTCATACCAGGGCATTGGGATATTTGTCTCGTTTCCAATAGGCTCACTCATCTTAATTAGGGTTTTATAGGTTTGTTTCTTGTGAAGAGCTGCGAGCTAGGATTGCATGATTAGGTCTGAGGGGGTGCTATCCTGTGGGATTTATCTGATCAAATGTGCTTGGGGTCCTGGAACATTGTGTCACTGAGTAGTATTACTTCTGAATTTTAATCTGGTTCATGCTGTATTACATTAACGATGTTTTGGGCCTAGAGATTTCTTTATTAGATGATGCGAGGGTCAGATGTTGTTCCTATAAATGCCTGATTCGTTCTTTATTAATAGCATGAGTTCTAGCAACTCTTTTGATTGAATGATGAAATTGTTGCATTGGTTAGGATTTTTTTTTGTTCTTATTATGGTAGCATGCTTTTCAGTGGATTGGGCCATGTGTTGACTGTGAAGTTTAAGTACGAGAATACATGTCCATAAACCTAGTGTCTAGCTGTTACTGATGAAATGTCACCTTTCGAAGTCTTATAGCCAATGCCATGTGGCAATCAGAACACATTGGTTGGACCTAGCTAGGAAATTGTTAGGATCAATTAATTTGGTACTTAGTGATGTCATTATTCCTTGCTGTAGCCTGAAGCTATGAAACCTTTCTTCTTTTCTGTAGAACTGATAATGTTGATATTGCATGTGGATGAATAATACTCTCCCCATTTACATTTTGTTGCATAAACAAAAAGCTTCCTAGATGTCTTTTGTATTTTACAGAAATCAGAATAATTGAGTTATACGCTCGGTCTGGCATCAGGGTGGATTAGATGAACTCATTTGGGAGAACTCTGTTTACATATATTAGTGTTTGGTTAAACGTTTTTCATTTAATTTAGTTTGCAAAACAAGGTACTAATGCATGCCAAAATTCAAATTAAGTGTGGAGAACCGGGTTTTGGAACTGTAGCTGGTTCTGAACTTTTTACTATGCCTGCAAGTAACCTGCGAAAAACTGCATGCTTCTTTTTGTTTGCCGGTGACTTGATAGAATACTCCATAACTAGAAATATAGTATCTTATTTTGACCTGTCTGGTGCTGTTCACAAGCCATATTTCCCTGTACACAGGGTCCAAATTCAGGAATGGTTATGGATCTGAGTCTATTCAGGCAGTGCTAGTATTTTTTTCTTTTCCATTTTTAAATGTTAACCTGGCATACATTGTGGCTCAACCCTCAAATGTTTAAATGTTTTCATGACCTAGCTTTGCTACTTGTCAGCACTAAACTAGCCAGGAAGCTTGTCCTGATTTTCAATGTGATGATTACTATTACATTGTATTGTACAAATGCCGAACCTGCTGTAATGTGGATGAAAAATTGAAAGGATGATCTGATGATGCATCTTACTGATTTCTAGTTTCATTTTATATTGACTTGGGGTCATGGTTTTTACTCTCTCCACCAGTAAATGTATATATCATGGAGTCTATGGAATCATAATTTCGTATTATATAAACTCACTATTAATATATGCGAATGTATGTAGCAGAATGATCAATAACTTCAATACACTGTGTATCCTTTATACACTTATTTTTATTTCTAATTATGCTTAACTTTTGTTTTACGTTATTCAGTGGAATGGTCGTTAAAGATCGATCAAAACGCAAAAACAATGCTGATGAGGTATTTAAGCAAGCTAAGAAGAAAGGGGCTAAGCAAGGCCCATTTGAGCCTCGCCGGCGATCTTCAAGGAGCTTTTCTGGGACTGGCAGGCTTCTGACAGGTGACACCGTCCAGCCTGATGCAACAGAGCCACCTGAAGATATTGTTCATAACATCTGCTTTTGGAGCAATGGTTTCACTGTAGATGATGGTCCACTCAGAAGTTTTGATGATCCAGAAAATGCATCCTTTTTAGAGGTAAATAATTCTGTTCTACGTAACTAAGCATATCGCATCTCTCTGATTACTGTGCCTGATTTATACGTTAGGTACCACTTTTTTCTTTAATTATATATATTATGTTCCTTTTTTTTCTAGTGTAGAGTGCTGCCTTTTGAATTCTTTTGCGCTAGTACATAACGTGATACCTAATTGAAATAGATTTCTGAGTTAGGAGAATCGACAAATAAAACCGGTTGCCTTTTTTTAAAAAAAAAAATGGGAATAATGCTTCTGTGCTGGCTTGCATCATAGTGTCTCCCAACTGTGTTGTTTTTGTTCTGGTCCCCAATTAATTTAATATATGGCAGGAGCTGTTTGGTACGCGTGATGAATGCTTTATTAGTCAGACTTCTCTCAGATATATCCCTTCTAGACTGCTTCTGTTTGAAAATATGTCCCAGAGGAGTCCTATTATACATTTGGAATCGTTAACTTGATCAAGGAAGGAAAACGACTCAACCTAATTCCTAATTTGAAAATGGAAGTAACACTTTGGTTTATGCTTCTCTAGTTCTAGCATCAAACTCATCTGAAAGCTTAAGCTGTTTATGAACTGTTCAATTTTTATCAAGTTTGATATCATTATATGTTTAATGAACTCATCACTTGAAAATTGATGCCGTTGATGAAAGATAGATAACATTCTTCAATAATTCAGACTAATTTGATATTTTTTTTCCTTTAGTTTATAGCATCAACTTGTATACTTGTTTCCTCGTTTATTCTGCTGTTACTTTCATGCACAGTTATGCTGACTTTGCAGCGCTGCATGTTACTGTTCCATGTTATGATTTCTGCTGTGGAATGTAATGTAAATAATCAAACACATCTTTCTTTTTCTCTAATAGAGCATCAAGAATTCTGAGTGCCCAACTGAGCTTGAGCCAGCTGATGGAAAATCAAAGGTGAATGTGAATCTTGTACGGAAGGAAGAAGAATGCCCCGTAAGTATCATTCCATTGGTTCAATTGTTCCAAAAGTTTTTAATCTTAATAAGTAACAATATCTATCATGACCATGATCCAGGAGCCAGTCAAGCGTGCTGCTCCATTTCAAGGGGAACGAAGAACTCTCGGGACGACACCTTCTGATACTTCTGTTGGTGCTGCTTCAAGTACGGCGACTGCCATTAAGCCAATCACAGTTGATGACTCTCTGCCGTCAACTTCCCTCCAAATAAGGTTTGCAGATGGCAGTCGCGTGGTTGCACGTTTCAACACAAGGCACACGATCAGCGATGTGCGAACATTCATTGATTCAACAAGGCCAGAATCCAGCGACTACACTCTGCAGGCCGGGTTCCCCCCTAAGGATCTTGATGACACGAACAAGACCATTGAGGAAGCTGGTGTGGCCAACTCAGTAATCATTCAGAAGGTGTAGTGTGCAGAACAAGTGTGGAATCAGTACCCTCACTATTCGACTGAAGCTAGCTGTCTTACTTTCCCTCCCCTGATTCCTTTTTTCTCGCTTTCAGTCCTTATGTCGCGATATTCAGTAGCTACTTCAGGTATTAAGAGCGTGAAGCAGTGATATTTGGGTATTATTCATCTATAGTGCATACTTGCTTGGCTTGCATGTCTCCTCCAGTCCACATCAAGTTTGGTAGTGTTAAAACTGTCCTTTTGGTGTTATCTGGCGCCCTGGTTGGTGGAATGTCGGCACTCGGGGACAAGGTTGGTTCCACCAGATGGTCGTTTATTCATGCTTTGCTTGCGGTTACTGGTGTCCGGACGATCGCAATTTGCAGATAAAGGAGATGAGTTCTGGTCCACTTTGCATATATTAACATAGTGCGTTGATTTTAACATTCTCTTTTGGTCCCGTCATACCGGTATCTAGTCTTTTCTAATGTGACTTTCCGTTCCTTTGTATGGCATTATTGCCTGATGAAGAACCCCAAAAGTATTACTCGGTGGCCGTCTCAGTGGGTACCATTGTACGTAGTTTTTCAGTCCCTCAGTGAATGATATCACTGCTTGAGTCAAGGGAAGTACCGCGTTTCCGTTCTGGTTTTGTGTTGCTGTCTGAACTGAAGGATGAAAAAACCTAGTTCCCGTTCTAGTTTCGTGTTGCTGTCTGAACTGGACGATGAAAATCTCGTTTCCGTTCTAGCTGCGCGTTGCTATCTCAAACTAAATAATGAAGTCATTAGCATCTGGACGCGTCATCGTCGTCAGTCATCACCGTTTCTCCTTCCTTTTCGTGTTGTCCTCTCACAGTGCAGTTGTTGCAACGTGGTTTTTCAACGCTTCAATGGGATCGAGACTGAGTGTGATCACTAGAATTCCCATGGCTCTCGCTCGGCTGGACCAGCCGTCAATCGCCCAACAAGTAGGTGAGCTGCATCCGCTGCCTGCAGTGATCGTCCCAGCTGCATGAACGAGAACCCAATGATTCGGCTCGGCCCTCATCGCTGTGGTCAGCCACGCATCATGCCGTCCCATCTGGCATTCCCGGATCACGGATCCACTGTCCACAGCACGTAAATTCCATACGCGCCGCGACCGCGAGGAAGAATTGGGGCTTTTGTATGGTGAGGACAGTTCACGGCGCCGGGCATGCGACTCAGGGTCGCCGACAAATTGGATGCGCGGATTTAGGCTGTCGAAACCAGTTGCTAGTGATGAGCCGAACGAGAGAACGCGACGGCGCAACACATGCCGACGAGGCCGAACGCTACGCCGCCGTTGCAGCGATCGCGAGCGTTTCGATTGGGTTTGGGGGTGCCTGTGCCTGCCTTGGCGGCCTCCTTTGGAAGCTTGCCTCTGGGGCCTACCTGTCACGGGCACCGACTCACTCACACGCCCTCACGAGGTGTTTACCTTCCTCGCTGTCAGCACGAGCAGATTCTTGGCATTGTTGTCCTCATATCACGACGATCTGATGCGCTCCTGGCATTGTTTTGAGTGAGTTCTTTGGCGCACTGGAAGTGTGCCAGTGTCAAAACCGAAACGCCCTGATTTTTTCTTCTACACTAGTCGTGGATCCAGCGTTGGCTGATCGGCTAATGACAGTTATCGGTTTGCTCAGACGTCACGAATCTTGGGCAGGATGGGGATTCGGGACCCCGTGTAGTGTATATATGCCTTTCTTGACTAATGGTCTTCTGATGTTCCACCAAACTGACAATAATCAAATCAATCAGGCATCTGTCATTCCGAGTAACCACCTTTTCCAGTTGTTTAGAGCTCGCGATCGTCCTCTCCACCCCCAACGCATCAACAACTAATAGTATCGGTGCCAGACTCCGGTCGCACTCCACATTCGGTAGTGTCAATCAAGCCTCCCGCTCCTCCAACTGTACATTCTCCCCAGCATTTAGATCGACCCCAGTCAGTGTACCCCACGGCGTGTGGCAGCAGAGAGATTAGTACCGAGGCGGAGATGGAGGGTATGGGGGAGAGGAGAATTAATCTTTGCCGACACCGCACTGCATCCCCTGCCTGAAGCAAGCATGGCATCGAGCGCTGCTTCTTTCAAGTCCGCGGGCATATTATTAGCTGGCCGGGATGGGTAGAGCCATATAACGAGAGAGGGATAAGAGAGGCGCGACCATGGTGATGATCGCCATGGTCATCTAATGTCCTACCAAGATAGGTAGCCCAACAGGGAGGTTAGAGAGAAGAATCGACAAGAGAGATGGAGATAAGGGAGAGGCCAAGAACGGCGGCACTGACCGCCGCTCTGGTCGGCGTGCTCCTCGCGCTTGCGGCGGTGGCGGAAGCCGACACCGACGCCGCTGATGGTAATGCCGCGTCCCCCAACTCCGTGTTCTAGTTTCTTCGAATGCGATAGCACCACCTGATGTTTGCTGTGCATGTGTGATCGATGCTTTGGTTCCTGCAGTCGCAGCCTTGGGGAATCTCTTCACCTCTTGGAACAGCCCGTCGCAGCTCGCGGGTTGGTCGGCGAGCGGCGGCGACCCCTGCGGCGCCGCGTGGATGGGCGTCACCTGTTCGGGCTCCGCCGTCACCTCACTGTAAAGATATACTCTCAACAAGTCCGGCAATCGTGTACAACGACAGGATACCGTTAATTTGCTACTTTGTGCATTTCAGATAACGATACCTTGCATTTTGGTTCCATTGGCAATTTTAAAGTTGTGGTGGGTCATGGAAAAATTGTCCTAGCTTCTGCTTGTGTACCGAGTTTGCATCCTCTGCAGCCTGCTATTGCTGCTTTTATGCTCTAGATTACTGTTTTTTAATAACAATCGCCATGCCTGTTTGCCAAAAGCTGCATGGACCATACTGCAGGCGAAAGTTAGTAGTTCTTTTGTATGCCATGCTGTGAGTAAAGTTTTATATTCTGTTGTTCGCTTCTAAGAATATATGTGGTCCTTTTTTTTCCAAAAAAATACAATCTTCATATTTGCATTTCTTATTCACCTTTATGGCTCTCCAACAGAGATGCACAATACTAAACTGTTTTGTTTCTCCACAAATTTGCAGCAAACTTTCCGGTGTGGGGCTGAACGGTACACTTGGTTACCAGTTATCCAATCTAGCGGCACTAAAAACAATGTATCAGCTAACACCTGATTATAGTTCAGTTCTTCATTGGTACCGTTATGTCCATAATTTATAATTTCGTTTCTTTACCTGCAGGGACTTGAGTGATAACAACTTTCATGATGCGATTCCGTATCAGTTGCCAGCAAACCTTAGCTATATGTAATGTCTTGCAACCTGTACAAGTTGGTTCCTGCTAATTGCTTATTGAAATCTCAAGTTTTGATACAGGAATTTGGCGAGAAATAACTTGTCTGGTAACCTTCCATATTCTATCTCCAACATGGTTTCACTTGAGTACCTGTAAGTTTCTGCCTATTGCATCTTATCATGCATTGATGATACTTGACAAAATCTAAGTGAAAATAACCTGTACATGCAGCAATCTCAGCCACAACTCGTTATTTCAGGAAATCGGTGAACTCTTTGGAAACCTCAAATCACTTTCAGAACTGTAAGCCTATTGAAAGGATTTTTTGTATGCAAGGCTTGCTCTGTTATGTCATTGACATTATCTTCATACACCTCGCTTTGGTATTTCACTAGCCACTTCAGTCACCAAAAAGTAACGATACAATCTTCAAAATATAGCTCTTTGACTACCGGTTAAACCGGTAACATGGTAAAATATCATAAAATTGTTACATTATCAAAATTCTTTTCTTGAATCAATTGACTGTATCATTTGCATATTGACCGATCTAAACAATAATAAAGATATTGTTGGACGACCATAAAATAGTTTCAATGTCATGAATCCTTGAGCGACACTTATTTTGACTAGAGGGAGATTCCTGCTACAAGCCTACAATATCCAGAGTTTTTATATACTTTGTGACCCTTTTCTTTTAAATAACCATGTTGCAAAATCATTTTCATCGAATCTTATTAGTACGATAACTGTACAATCCTTCACAAGGTTTCGTAAATTGGTCTTATACTGTTTAAAAATCCTTACAGAGATGTATCTTTCAACAACCTGACGGGGAATCTTCCTATTTCTATGGGCTCTCTGTCAAAACTTTCTAGCCTGTAAGTATGCTGATCTTCCCACCTCTGTTTTCACTTTCATGGATCTGAACTCTGATAATTATCTTCGTACACATTATGTAGTTACATGCAAAATAATCAACTATCAGGCACAATTGATGTCCTCAGCAACCTAAGCCTTGCGACATTGTAAGTGGCTTACTGCGTATCAATATGGCTACTAGTCTTCCTTTTCATGATATTTGATCTAATCAATTATTGTGTCTTGTGATGAACTTTTAAACAGAAACATCGCAAACAACAATTTTAGTGGCATGATACCACAACAGTTCAGCTCAATTCCAAATTTGATGTATGCACCGATATGCTTTACCTCTCTTTTTCTGTGAAAGTCATGTGTAAATGCTGATAGGTTAGTGCAATTGTATTCTTAGAGTTGCAGGAAATTCATTCTCCAATATGCCTGCCTCTCCGCCACTAGCTATTACGCCACCGGAGAAACCAAGCAATCCTCAGGGGCCTGTAAGTGCTCCAACTAGCCCTGAGATTCTTATTGATCAAGAGAAGAAGCAAGGCCCGCACACAGGTCCACTTATAGGGATCGCTGTTGGCTCAATAGCTGCTGCCTCATGTGTACTTTTCACGTTGGTATTCTGCCTTCACAAATCACGGAAAAGAAATGATGATAGCAACAGTGAACCAAAAGATATTGTAAGTTCGCTTGAAGTAAACATAGAGAGAGGTACGCCCATATTTCTGTTACCATACCACATCATTTTTGCCATCTATTGATTCATAATTCATCAGGGAATAATCATGAGATTACTCTATATCATTTGTGTTACAGAATCAGCAGAGAGTAGGAATTATGTATGTGTTAATTAAAAAATAGAAATGGACACACAAAAAGAAACAATAACTACTTATACATACTGTGGAATCTAGAAATTTGCGAGGTAAAATGAATGGAAATATGAGATATGGTGTCATCATGAATCCATGATTTTAGTGAAAGCTTAAAAGTTTTTTTTTATAAAAAAAATGGAACAGCTGAGTAAAGGCCAAATACCTATGCACTCCTTAACGTTTGCTATTGCAGCACCTAACGTGGAAATCCGGAACAGCAACCATGAAAATACTGCTGTAACAGCTTCAGTTCTCCAGCCTGCTGGAAAAATTACTCCGGAGAGAGTACATGGTACAAATGGTTCTGCTGCAAAAAAGGCGAAGATACCTGTGACGGCAACTTCATATACTGTGGCTGCTCTCCAAGTGGCTACTAATAGCTTTTGTCAAGATTCTCTCTTAGGCGAGGGTTCACTCGGTCGGGTTTACAAGGCTGATTTCCCCAACGGGAAGGTAATATTTTTCTTTCTTTCTTCTTTGATCTTTTTTACGAAGAAGGGAAGCTTATAGCATTTTTGGGAATTAAATTGTGCTTGCTAACAGGTACTCGCTGTGAAGAAGATAGACAGCGCTGCACTTTCGTTGTATGAAGAAGATAATTTTCTCGAGGTTGTCTCGAACATTTCACGACTCAGGCACCCCAACATTGTGCCGCTTACTGGCTATTGCATTGAGCACGGGCAAAGGCTTCTTGTCTATGAGTACATTGGAAACGGAACATTACATGATATATTGCACTTTTCTGATGGAATGAGCAAGAACCTAACATGGAACACCCGTGTGAGGATAGCACTGGGGACTGCTCGGGCTTTAGAGTATGTCTCTTGAGTAGTCTAATATTTTCATTCAATGACCGTGAGAATACTATGTTATTCAGGTATCCCACTACCATGTAATGTCATCTTTTTCTCTAGGTACCTGCATGAGGTGTGCCTTCCCCCTATTGTACAGAGAAACTTAAAGTCATCAAATATCCTGCTTGATGAAGAGTACAGCCCACATCTGTGTGACTCTGGGCTTGCTGCTCTATCACCAAATCCTGAGAGAGAGGTAAGCAGTGTAGCGGCATATACCGATCAATTCTAATTATTTCCATATTTAGATTCTTCATATTTGCTACACTTGGACTAAAGAGGGTATCATCATTTTGTTATGCCAGATTTCATCTGAGATGATTGGCTCTTTTGGGTACAGTGCTCCCGAGTTTGCCATGTCAGGGACATATACTGCAAAGAGTGACGTGTACAGTTTCGGAGTAGTGATGTTAGAGCTATTGACAGGCCGTAAGCCACTAGACAGGTACGCTACTTGTGATTTCTGACCTGGTAAATTTTACTGCTGAAATTTGTAAATCTATACAACAATTCATGTTTTTTTTTGTTCATTTGAATCAATGTGTTTTATTTCAGGTCAAGAGAGAGGTCAGAACAGTCTCTTGTCAGATGGGCTACCCCTCAGCTTCACGATATTGATCTCCTTGCTAAGATGGTCGACCCGGCATTGGATGGCATGTACCCTGCAAAGAGTCTCTCCCGTTTCGCTGACATAATCGCAATTTGTGTCCAGGTAGCTCCTTTTGCCGCATATTGCCATCTCCCACTTGCTAAAACCTTGATCCTGGCCTGCATCCAAGTGTGAACACCAGAGGTAGCAACCAGCTAGTAGTACTGTAGTACCACCCATCCTTGTCAGTCTTAAAAACAGAATTCTGGTTGCTGTATGAACTGAACTACTCTCTTCAGGATCTTTTTTTTTTTTAAAAAAAAAACTCTCTTCGGAAGTGGACTACTACCATCATCATCATCATCATCATCATCTTCTTTGATTTGATGTGCCTTTGTGGTCAATGTTTGCAGCCAGAGCCGGAGTTCCGTCCACCGATGTCCGAAGTCGTCCAGCAACTGGTGCGCATGATGCAGAGGGCCAGCATAGTGCGGCGCCACTCGGATGACCTGGGGTTCTCCTACAGGGCGCCGACGGAGCGCGACGGAGGCGCCGGCGACATCTTCTGAGACCAGAGTCTCGTTTTCGGATGTACAGAGCGACGCACATTCTGAAGAACAACGAAAAGCTTTACGCTACTATAGGAATATACGTTGCCCAACAAGGCAACAACTGCAGCGGGTCACCACTGAGGAGTGTGGTGGATAAATCGTTCCGTTTTATTCGGTCTGATGATGTTTCTCAAGCTGTTCCAGTGTTCTGGATGGACCCTACTGGGACTTGTGAATGGCGTGTATAGTGGAGAATATGTTTTTGCAACAGGAAGATAAATAGAAGTAAAAGAAACGGTGTGTTTCCTTCCGCTCTGTTTTTTTTTTTTTTTTTTGGGGAGACCTGTTTCCGCTCTGTTCATGCAGTGACGTTCGGCCGCTGAACGCCACGATGCAGACAGCAGCGACCTGCACGTTCCTTGTCGTCGAGGCAGGGGCAGTCGGGCAGAGCTGCTTCGATTTGCAGCGCGTCAGTCAGTCAAAGTGGCAAACGGCTCTGGTTCGTTGCCCGACCCGCATGCCAGCCAGTTTTCAGCGGAGGCCGTCGTGGTGATCCGATGACGCGAATGTCAAACATGAGACAGTGATCCGGATGCGATGACGGATGGCGATGGTTTTGGATGGTAGGCTCCCGCCCGGGTTTCGTCTGGCTACCGTCTCTGCGACTGTGTACCGTCCAGATCATGGAACTGTTAAAAGAGGAACAGCTAATTCACCCTTGAAATGTGAGTGGCGGATCCGGTTTGGTTGGGTGGGGTCAACGTTAGATCATCTTTAAAATAACTCTATAAACTTCTCTTAAATTTAGTTATTGAGATTTTAGGTAAAAAATAATTTTCAACATGACCTCAAAACAACCTTCAACTTTTCCATAACCCCTAAACTCTCTTCATTTGTAGCTATAAACAGGGAAAGAATTGGGCCATATTCCTTCTTTTTTTACTACAATTAATATTTTTTGGCTCCAAATGTTGATGCGACCTAATTAAATTTGTTTTGATCCTCTTTTAGAGAGAGAGAGTCATACACTCATCCAAACACTGCCTTAGAGAGAGACTGTTGGAGGAAGGAGGACAAATTACCCCTCATAATGTTTTAGTCGCTCTTAAAAATAAATTTATAGGATCAATTTTATGGTTTCGGTTGAAGATGCTCTTAGCTAGCGAACTGTTGGATGGATTAGGCCGGCGTACAAAGAAGATGGTTACGTTCTGACGCTGAGTGATCCGACGTCCTGTCAGATGAGAGGAAAGCCAAGCTTGCACTCAATCATCAACCCGTACTAGCTACCTATGCGCATAGCTTTTAGCCTTTTTTTTTTTTCAAACCGTACCCCGATCGCCCACGAGGTGGTGGCCAGGCTACGTGTGCGTAGCGCGCGCCGTGGCAAGCGAGAACGTCGCCACGGCCGTTGTGTCCGCTGCCGGCCGGCTGCCAATGATACTACCGCGCCGCCGCAATACCATCGCACCCAGCCACTTGTACAGTTGTACCCAGACAGGACAGGCAGACACGCCCAGGCGCCGCACGCACGCACGCTGGGAAGCCAGCCAGGCGCGTGCGGTCCTGCGGACGCGACGTCGCCCGCGCACCTCACGTTCGGCTCGACCCGTCCCGCACCACACGCGCTCGCCGCCTCCCAGTCTCGCTCGGGCTCGCTCGCGGAAGCAGTAAACCGGCCGGCCCCCTCCCTCGCCGCGCCGCCAAATAAAACGAGGAGTGGGATGCGCTGAGCCAGATGGCCGCCGCACAGTCGCTCTCCCGGCTCCCCATCATCACGCGCTCGCTCGCGCTCCGCCTCCTCCTCCTCCTCCTCCCGCAGCCGACGCAGCGGCACCTCGTCGTCTGCTGCCGGGCTCGACCACCCCGACGCGGCGCGCTACTAGGAACCGCAGGTGCGTCCCTCACTCTCTCCCGACCCAGCACTGGCTCGCCATCTTTGTTCTTGTGCGTTTCGTAGCAGACTAGCAGTCCCGCTTCAGATAGAATCTTCGACGCCGCATCCGACCGCGCAGCTCTGCTGAGATCGATCGGTAGTTTCCTTTCTTTCTTCACGCACTCTGCGTCAAGATTCTCTGTCTGTGCCATTCATTAAAAAAAAAAAAGAGAGATTCTCTGTGCCTCTGCACCTCTGCACCCATTTTGAATCATCGATATGTAAGCCGTGATCTGTGATCGGGCGAATTTTTCCTGAACTCCAATAGTACATACAAACTACTAGAAAGAAAGGAAATCGGTGTGTGGTACGGATGGATAGGCGTTGACCGTGGTGCCATTCCCAGAAGCTGGGATACATACACGGATATCATGATGGATGGAAGGAAAAAAAGTGACCACTATGGACAGTGAAAAAGAGGTTGGTGGACAGTGAAAGAGAGGGAGGGGATGGGGACAATCCCCCTGCTGTACGCTGTACCCTTTCCTTTCCTGCCCCTCGTCCTCACCATCTTTGACAATTCGTTTGGGCTATGGTCCCATGGACCTAACAATTTTCAGATTGTTCTCACCATCAGTCCTTGCTTATTGCTAAATGCTGCAACATTACTTTGGTCTACAGTAGCAGTTCTTTGTGTCTGTTCTCTGAAATGAAATTTACTAGGTGCAGGGAGGGGACAGCGAAGTGGGCTGCTGGGCTGCAGAGCAATGTCTAGCTCCACAGATTTATCGGTGGCGGCGGAGCTGGCTGTGGCTGACAGGAGTGGGAGTACCGAGCCGCTACCTTTCGTGAATGACAAGCATGGCGGTGTCATCATCGAGATGACCAATCCCATGGATCCTCAAGTGTTTTCAGCTTCCTTGAAAGCATCGTTGGCCAAATGGAGGGAACAGGTGATTGATCTCCTTGGCCAAATTTTGCTAGTTGGGTTTTACTATGCTTGCATATATGCTGAGATGAATTGTTAAACATGGTATCAGCCTGTAAGCTGAGAATGTATTCACGGCATAAATATCCCTGATTGTCAGATATGGCCCATCCATCACAAAAATTTGGTGCACCTGTGCACTGTAGGATCAGTAAGTTTATATACTGTGATGTAGGTGCATGATGCTCATAGGAGGCAATGGCAAGTAAACAATCATGCTGTGAGTATATATGTTGATGTTTATGAAGGATCACTTAAATGTTTTGTACATGATGTTGGTGGACAACTGAGAGTGCAAAGGCCCATAGGATGTATAGTAATTTTAATTACAGGACGTGTTTATGCGAAGGACAACTACAGCATATGAATTGGGAGATCCTATTATTATCAAACTGAATTATTCATGCTTAGCGATGCACATATCATGCAGCTGTTATTTAAATATATTTTTTCTATAAAACATTACATTGAATATCTCTATGCTTGTACATTATAGTTTCTTGTCCTCATTGTAGGGAATACGAGGTGTCTGGATAAAATTGCCTATCAGCCTTGCCAACCTTATTCAATCAGCAGTAGAGGTAACTAAACTCACTTTTTATATTTATTTTACATTCTTGATCTAATTTATCAGATGCCACTAAACAAGTAGTCAATGTAAATGCATTATTAAAATAAGTTTTTTTTTTGTCACAGAATTCATCAGTATCAAATATAATAGTATATATATTATGTTCATAATTTGATAACTCTGTTTCAATATTGTCTTTGAGAAGTGGTCGTAGTGTTTCCTGCTGTGTAATATATTAAAACAGTTGGAAAGGTTTGTATATAAGAGTCTGTTTGGACTTGATCTCTGAGTTGTCCTTACTTCATTTTGATATAGGAAGGATTCTGGTACCATCATGCTGAGGAAACCTACTTAATGCTTGCATACTGGCTTCCAAATACAGCTCATACGCTACCTGTAAATGCTACTCATCGTGTGGGGGTTGGAGCTTTTATAATGAATGACAAAAGAGAGGTACCAAATGAATGTGAAATTACTATTTGAATGATTGTCATGGTCATTGCTCTATTGCTCCCTTTTCCATAGTCTAAAGAATCGCATTCTAATAGGCAGCACCCTCCTTCGGTAAAGTATGCACATACTTCATCACTTGAATTCTTACTTCTGCAGGTATTGGCTGTCCAAGAAAAGAGCGGTGTACTTCGAGGCATGGGTGTTTGGAAATTTCCAACTGGAGTTGTTGAACCAGTAAAAAATTCTGCTTTGGATATCTAGTTGAGTTATTCATCGCTCTTTCTTGCCGTCTTGTCTCTCTATAATTCACAAGATCTTGATACATACAGGGGGAAGACATAAACATTGGAGCTGTAAGAGAAGTAAAAGAAGAAACAGGGGTATGTATTAGCATAGAGAGATAATGTATTATTTGTGCCCACAAAATGCTAACATAGCTGCTCATAATCATATTTCTTTCTGGATCATGTATCAGATTGATGCAGAGTTTGTTGAAGTGCTGGCCTTCAGGTAACCGCTGCACTTCTTGTCATAGTTCATTACTAAATTTCTCTCAAATTTCCAAACTCCAAAGTCATGTATATAGGATGCTATATGTGGACATTGTATTTATATTTTTTCAGTTGATATGGTTTAGAAAATTTGTAGAAGTTTTCCGGCTCACAGTTTAGTTCGAACTGAATCATTTCTCATGTTTGTATCTAACTATCGATTTGCAGGCAGAGCCACAAAGCATTTTTTGATAAATCAGATCTGTTTTTCGTATGCCTGTTAAGACCGCTTTCCTTTGACATCACTAAGCAAGATTCAGAAATCGAGGCTTGTCAGGTACCTTTTGAGTGTTCACATTTAATAAGTTTGCTCAATTCTTCGAACTGCAGTTGTGCAAAAACCTTGTTAACACTCACATCCCAAATGCAGTGGATGCCAATAGAGGAATTTGCAGCCCAACCATTTGTCCAGAAACACGAGCTCGTGAAGTACATTATTGAAGTCGGTTTGGCTAAGGTCGACAAGGACTATGCGGGATTCTCACCAGTTTCCATAAAATCGGCATTCACAGACAAAGAGTCATTCTTTTATATGAACCGGAGGGATCTGGACAGGGCTAAGTCAGGATCCAGTAATCTGTAATAGTAGTATTACACAAGACAGTTGAAATTTCACATGAAACTTGAGAAAAGGCTGAAGCATTCATATTGGATTATTTTGTTCAGGATTTGTAGTTTGGGAATCAACATATCTATGATTCAGAGGAGATATAGCAATGCAGAAGTACAGCTGAAAGTTTTGTACTTTTGAATTTGTATTTGTAGGTTTACAAAGAATAATAAAAAGCTACGTAGTTGTACTTGACAGAAAGCTATTCTTTGATATTTGATTATTCAGTTATGCTGCTGGGTATGCTGAACATAGTGTTTTTACCTTCTTATGTGAAGTGGTAATCATTATTTATGAGCTTTCGTTTTGAACTGAACGAGTTTTGAGCTAATTTTCTTTTAGAGTTAGTATTAAGCTGGCAAGGTGCAAATGTAAATTGCAGTTGATTGTGAAGAGTACACACCGACAGAGGGGTCCCACACCTCCTGTCGAGCTTGGACGGTTGGCCCCCACAAGCCTTGTAACGGGCATAGGCCGTCATCGCGGCGCGCAAAACGCGAACTGAACGCAGCGGGGCCGAACGCCGCCGCCCGCCTCGGCCCTGCGCCCGTGGTGCACATCAGCTGTTCGACGCAACGCCTCGCTAGACCAGGGCGCTTGACGCCATGGCCTTCCTGGCGTCCGGTCGCTGCCGCCTCCTCCGAGAGTTCTCCAGGCGCTGCTCGCCGCGACCTCACTGGCATGGTACGCCGCCTCTCCTCTCCCTCCCCCTCATCCCCACCCCGCGCGGTCGAATGCTAACGCTGTTGTGTTCTCTCCGTTCCCGGAACCAGGAGGCTACGCCGCGTGCTCCCGGCGGTACAGGACGCATCACTTCTCGCTTGATGGGGTTGAGGACGCGGCGGAGCAACCCGTCGATCCTCCGTCGCCGCCACCGGTGTCTCTGGCGAAGAGCTTAGCTTCTCTCACCGAAGAGTCGGCCGAGGCCGCGCAGAGGCAGAGAAGGCCTCTCACGCGGATGGAGCGGAAGCGGTTGGCCGAGCTCCGGATCAAGAAGAGGGTCAAGGCGCAGTACCTGAACGGCAAGTTCTACGACCTCATGGGTACAGTGATCGCGAATGCTGAGACGCTGGAGGATGCCTACGACATTGTCCGCCTAAATTCCAATGTTGATCTAGCATCTGCGAAGGATGATGTCTGTTTTGTCACGTTGGCAGAGCAGGTCAGGAGTGGTGAGTTTGATATTGGAGCGAATGCTTTCGCGGTTGCTGCGAAGAGGCCAGGAGGAGGTGAGTGCCTAGTTCTTCCAAGGCTGAAACTGAAGCTTGTTCAGGAAGCAGTGAGGGTGGTCCTTGAGGTTGTGTACAGGCCTCAATTCTCAAAGATATCACATGGTTGCCGAAGTGGGCGAGGGTATCACTCAGCTCTCAGGTTCATATCTGATGAAATCGGGGTTCCAGACTGGTGCTTCACTGTCCCCGTGCACAAAGAGGTTGACAACAATGTAACCTCTAAGCTGATTTCGCTGATACAGGAAAAGATTGAGGATAGTCAGTTGGTTACATTTCTGCAAGATATGTTTGATGCCAAGGTGATCAATTTGGTGTTTGGTGGATACCCCAAGGGACATGGGCTTCCTCAAGAAGGAGTGCTTGCGCCAATCCTGATGAACATATATCTTGATAGTTTTGACCATGAGGTGTTTAGGATTTGCTTGAAACATGAAGGCCTTGGTGACGAGGCAACAAACGATTCGGAAGACCATGGGTCGAACTTGCGTCGCTGGTTTCGAAGTCAACTGAAGGTCAGGGATGAGGCTAGTGAAGATCGAACAGATCGTCAGACAAAGATAAGGCTACACGCTTGCAGATATATGGATGAGATTTTTGTTGCAGTTGCTGGATCCAGAGATATAGCAGAAGATATAAAATCTGAAATTGTTGCTTACTTGAGAACATCACTTTGTTTGGATGTTGATGATAGGCTGTATCTTATGCCAATCAGAAGGAACTCCCGGGGGTTACAGTTTGCTGGTACCATGATTAGAGTAGAAACGAAGGAAAATGATAAAATGAAAGCTGTGCATAAGTTGAAGCAGAAGGTTAGTTTGTTTGCTTCTCAGAAGCAAGAGATATGGGATGCTATGAATCTTAGAATAGGAAAGAAGTGGTTGGCATATGGTTTGAGAAGGATAAAAGAAAGTGAGATCAAATCACTTGGCCTGAGCACCCCTTTGCTGGATCACATTGCACAAGTTAGGAAAGATGGAATGAAGACTGACCATTGGTTCAAAACACTGCTAAAGGTATGGATGCAGGATGTCAATGCCAAAAGGGAGCTTAGTGAGGATGTTCTCCTGTCGAAATACATTGCCGAACCCGCACTTCCGCAAGAACTCAAAGATGCATTCTACAACTTTCAGAAGCAAGCTAGGGATTATATCTCATCGGAAACTGCGGCTACCGATGCACTGTTATCGAGTTTAGAGAATAAGGAATCGACTAGTAGTACCTGTAGTGATAGTGGTGTGATTAAAATTTATGCTCCTCTGAGCTATATCCAGAAGTGCCTTAATCGTTATGGTCTAATCAATCTAGAAGGTTTCCCCAGGCATGTTTCAGCCCTTATCTTGCAAGATGACGAGCTAATAGTGAGTTGGTTTGCAGGAATAATCAACCGTTGGATAAGATGGTTCTCTGAGGTTGACAATTTTAAAGAACTTCAGCTTATGTTTGTCGAATGTGTCAGGATATCCTGCATCAGGACATTGTCCGCGAAGTATCGAATGTATGAGAAATTGACAGAAAAGCGGTTTGAACTGGACGATCATGGCATTCCAATGGTTGAGGATTTCGAGGCAATAGCTAAACCTTTAGAATCTAGTTATTCTTTGGCTTCCACTGACGAGGCCTTGATGTATGGCATTTCTGGTAGTGGTTTATTTGTGCTAACACTATCAAGAGTTCGAGTCCCTGCTCGACAGTTCAACTGTTTTGTCATGGGCTGCCAATCTGCATCACCGAGTATGTATGTGCTTCATGTGAAGGAGAGACAATGCTTTCCAGGATGGAGGACAGGTTTCTCTTCATCAATTCATGGGAGTTTCAATGGTAGACGAATTGGATTGTGTACCCAGCATGTTAAAGATCTATATCTGGGGCACATCTCCCTTCAATCAGTTGATTTTGGTTCCCTGGTTAGCTGACTCCACGATGATATTTGTAGTTTCTTACACTTTGAATATGATGACTTTCTACTGGCTCACATGATAGTAGATTTAATGCTTGTAAATGTGTACGTTGTTACATCTAAACATAGTATGATTTTTGTCAGGGGCAACCAAGTGGTATGCTTGTGCACGATGCAAAACTGAAATGAGCCTGTATTTGAAGTGTCTCCTTTTCGGTGAGTGGTACTTTAGAATACAACAGTTTTAGTTGGCAGTTTTTCAGTGCTCAATAAGGTACCACCAGGTAGGCCATGCGGTGGCGCCTAATCACTGTCTATACAGGGCTAGACAACAGTTAGGTGCTAGGCATATCGAGGTAGGCTAGGTGTCTGCTAACTTTGATCTAATCATAATGCTTATTCAACTTGTTGCATGGAAGCATGTGTCCGGGAAGGGTTAATGGTATTAACACACCTTTCCCTCAAATGAAGAAAAGGGACTCTGATTTATTGGTTGTGGAATATCAATTTGCGTTGTGATCTTTGCATTCTTTCTGTTTTTTACCTTGGTTCATTAGCTTTTGCACAAATTATTTGACAGGCAACTGTTATATTGTAGATTCAATCATCAGTATGGTGTGGCGTCATTGTATTTGTTCAGTGCATCTTGAGGCTGCTTCCCATTCTCCATGTGATGATGGAAGCCGATCAATGTCTTTTTTCGCAAATATACTGGTAGTACCAGGTTGCGTGATGGCACCATATATCATGTCATTTGGTTGAACAACATGTGTATTGGGAAATGGTTGTCATCTTTTCATGATATCATCAAAAAACCAAGATACTTATGAGCCATGAATAATTTTGAGGATAGATTGTTTTTGAGGGAAATAAATTTTGAGGATAGATTCATGCCATTACTAATAGAGAAGCTGATGTTTGTACTGTCCTGCATATACATATGAGTGATTATATCTGCTGAAACACAAGTTCTTTTGACAGAATCTTGCATTGCAAACCCCCGCTGGCTGACTCGTCGATTATATGCTGAATTCATTATTTCATATATATAATGGCAATTATTTGTGTGATATATTTCCTAACTGGATCATGGAGCAAAATGAGTGACATGGATTTGCTAAAACAGAATTCCTTTTTTTTTGGTGGAGAATGGGCTAAAACAGAACAGGAAAAGGGGGTTGATCTGATCCATCAAGCTTGTGATGTTGAAAAGAGCAGAATGCACTCTGGTCACAAGAGGCCATTGCATACACATGTTGCATTTCCGATCAGCGATAGATGTTGGCAAAGGTAACTTCCTTCAATTTAAATCAGTGTTTCTACATTGCATACGTTTTTATTTAGCATGTCATATAGACCATGGTGGGGATTGGGATGTGTTGGGGGGTTAATTCTAATTATCGCATGTGACTTGTGACTTCATGAGATGATTACTCAGTGGGCCTGAATATGTCATTTTATCACTGGAGGCTGATTCAAAAGAGTTGTTTTTCTTTGTTGGAAAATAACTTGAACGGGAGGTTATTATTCCTTATAGAACACATTACAAAGTGAACAACATGAGATACTGTCTCACCAAAGGAGCACTAACTTAGGCTACAAGACCAGGGCCTTATCCTTCCTTAGTTATGAACAGGTCTCCTCTTATGCGCATGGGCGTTGTAATCCTTGTTTAGAAATTTCAGAATCTCATCACTGGCCTCTAGCATTTTCTGCTTCCAATCCTCATTAATGGAGCCTGCATTTGAATTCCTGGAAGAATGCTTGTATGGCAATCTTCTGATATGTTGAGGATTTGGAATGTTCAGTGCTAGCTTTGATGTGCTTCCTTCTAGTTTTACCCTGTTCATGGATGGTCCTGCCCGCATCCTGGAGCTACTACTATCCTGAGAGATTTTGTTATGAAATTAGCAGTGACCTATAATCCAGTAACTAATAGAACACAGGGCAAGATAGATGCTATAGTCTTTATGACTTTAGGGATAAATTTTCTGTGAGACTGTGATAGACAAGTTTCTTTGAAAATTGTAGTCTATATAGAGTGGTGAGCACAAATGGGAACTCATGTTCGTAAATTTTAAAGGCTAGGATAGTTTAGTACCTCAAAATGTCTTTCTCATTTTATTTTGACTAAATATTTCGTAGAGTTTTGACATACATAACATGTACATGTGTATACTTATGTATTGCTAGTAAGAACACCCCGATAGAGCATATATAAAACTAGAAAGTTACAGTTTTTAATTTTATGTAGATACTCTAAATATAAATCTATGCCATCCTTTGATTAAGAGAAAATGCATAGACATAGGACGCCAGGAAGGAGGAAGGGATCACCTTTTGGTTTGAAGGCGTGCGTGAATTAGTTGAGTAATTCTTAATTTCTCCTGCATTAAAAATGTACAATATTCAACTGAACGGAAAATATTAAGTCTCTTTAGGACTTGTTGTTCTTCTTTTGTATAGAATTGTTTCCGTTTCGTCAATCTTGTAACAGTTAGAAACTTGAAATCGACAAATATGTTCTGCATAAAAATTGGGCATAAATGCTGACGTTTCCCCAAAGAAGTAGTATAACATTAGTATGATGATGTAGGGAAAAGGCAACATTTTATTTGGTGTATCATAGCTAAACATTTGTATCTAACAAGCCATATTTGACAAATAGGATGGCAAATAAAAGAGAAATTAAAGGAAAAAGTGCTAGTTATAGTTACTTGGCTATGCCCTATCTACATCTAATTGTTCTTGGGAGGGTGTTTCCGGGGTCGACCATAATCAGCAGTGAAGGGTATATGGCCATCAAAGTAAACCTTTGGAGAAGGTTTTCTACTTATAAAATAACAGTTCATATTCAAATCCTTCCCTCCTCCATGCCCGCATTTTCCAACAGAATGTTTTGCACCTGAGCTTGTTTTGCTTTCAGATTTCTTTGCTCCCTGCTGCTCCTTGACTGCATTTCCAAAGGCCAGCTTTCGTCCTGTCAACACATTGTTTTTTATTTCCTCACTTGTGCTGGTTTTCTCAACACTAAGTTCCTACATTTCACACATCAGGAATTACTGTAATTAAAGACAAGTCCTGGATCCTGAATTTTATAAACGCAGATACAAGTTTTTACAGTCGTTCCAGCTCTTACCAGCTTCGTCTCTACTCCTCTGTTACTGCCAGTTACCGTCAGCAATTCTGAAAAAAAAAAACAGATAATAAGCTTACCAAATTTTCTCGCTTCTAGTATACAATAGCAAAAGGAGAAGAGTATGTACCTCTATGTGCAATGGTGACGAAGGGCCCAAGGGTGGCCGAGAGGATGGCCAGCCCTAGCAAGAAGCTTATACAGTGTAACGACTGCATAACTGTCTGTCCCGTGCTATGCTTTTAGGTATGTCTGTCATGCAACTAACAGAAAGGGAAGGAGAAAGCAGAACAAAGAAAGGGCACATTTATAGTGCCGTAGAGACATGGGCGCTCCATTGGTCAAAGTAGAGTCACAATATCTCCTGTTCATAGAATGCTGCACCTGTACTTTTAATCCATATAATAATATGTTGCCTCAACATTTTCTTATTGGCGCGAGTATATTCATGTGCTTGGAAGAACTCAAAGTTTGTCCATTGCCATTTGCCAGACAGTAGTTTCCAAGGATCTCATGAGTTGTAAAAGTGGCCCAAGGATCAGCAATTGCTTGGGATAGAAGATTTTGAGTGCCTTGGGGCTTCTGCTGTGGTGCCACCAATGCATGCTATGAGGAAGAAGAGGCAAAGCTTAGTGGCCAACTAGAGATGTTTTCGGTGACCAAGGCCAGAGCCTAGAGTTTCACATACCGTTGATCTTAAGGTAATGCTCTCAGCGCCCCCCACACGTACCTTAAACCATATTGATCATCAGACTCCTAGATGATAACCTTAAATTAACTGCGAGTGGGGGCGAATCAGACGCCCTCGGCACGCAAGGGCACGCCTTGTGTTCTACCTCTGTTGTCGGTACAGCATTGAATTGGGAAACCTGGGAAAGTGAACACATCGAGCATCCATTTTCAGTGGGTGGAATTTTCTGTTTTCTGGTTTGTTTTCCATGTGTTGCAAGCACACAAGACAAGCATATGTAGACTAACTTACGCTTTTCCTCTTTTCAGCTGTTGGTCACTACATATGGCTTGGAAAAGCATGAGCAGCTTGCCAGCTTGAACTTCGGTTCTGCCGCTTGAGGGCATGGGTTGGGAAACTGGCCCGAGGCCTCTGTGCCGTGGTGTGAAGGTTCAGGTTTCAGACTGTAACTGAATGTACTGCAGACAGTCAACGCGGTCTTCTGGGACTCAAGTCGTGCAGGCTGCGTCTCCATGTCTTGGCATTGCGGTTTGTCGGTTTCACGCATCTAATGAGAAGATTCGGAGTACTGCAGCGTTTTACATCTTTTTGTTTACCGAGATCGTACGAAATATATTCTTCGAATGTGGGGTTGATTTGCTTGTCATACTGTATTTGTTGTAGAATCATTGAGGCGTTGAAATCTTCTCTGAAACACAGTGGACAATTATAGCTTTAGGTCTTTCACTAAGATACTATGTGACTGTAGCAGCTCTGAACAATCATATCTTTCTACTATTAATAGAAGCTCGTGGATCATTACTGAGGAAGACAAAATTTACAGTGCAGTTTGTGTCGGGTTCTTGTGCTGGAGATGATGCTTTCTGTAGAAAAGCAATGTTGGTAACTTCATCATCGTAGATAATCGCATAAGCCAGAATGAAGGATTCTGATATTACTGAAAAGACATGTACATTGACAGTGCAGTCTGTGTCGGGTTCGTGTGCTGGAGATGGTTTTCCGTAGAGAAGCAAAGTTGGTAACTCCATCATGGACAATCACATAAGCCAGAATGAAGAACTATTGTATTACCATGGGGACCACCCCATTATGTTAGCATATACCATATATCTCCCTTTTTAAATACTCCTATATCACACAAGCCATAATTGAACTAGATTTGTTGTTCTGAATATCATCGTATATTTAAGAACCGACGGAGTAGGTATTACCGTTGTTACTGAATTGAACGAAACGTACGAATGGCGGCCTCAGTTTTTCACTTCCTGATCGGTGAGACTCAGGGTGAACCATGAAGATAAGAGTAGACTTGATGCTCGCCAATTTTTGAAGTGTGGCATTGGCGCGAACAGCGTTTTCGACGCGCGAGTGCTCGACACGAACACAGCAGCTGGCCTGGCGCCATTGGAGTGCAACTCCCGCTGCAGGGCCGGACACCCAGGTGGGCCGGCAAGGAAGGAAACCGAGAGCGAGAGAGGGCATGGGACGGGGCGCCGGGCGAACGTGCGGCGGGCCTCGGGCTCCGGCGACCGCATCATTTGCATTCATTTTTCTTGCGACGAGCGAGAGAGGGGTTGGGGAGCACGAGGGCGTGCGCTCCGACCCGTGCGGCTCCGTCCGGACGACAGTTTTTCCTTCTCGCGGCAGCGGTGGCTCCGATCGAGGGCTGTACGTGCAAGTTTCAAGCTTTTTGTTGACACGGCAGGCTGGGCTGCATTCTACACGAGTAGCCGAGTTAGAGCATCTTTTGCGGTAGCAAAGTAGAATCTCACGGGGAAAATGTCTAGATGAACTAAGTTTACATCTCTTCTGAACAGAACTGAAGTTTTATTTTTCATTTCTTGAGAGCAGTAGAAATGGAGTTAAGCTTTACCTGAGCTCATCCAAGGGAGAAAAAAAGAGAGGGAAGGTTAGATAAGAGTGAATTGCGTCAATGGTAGTTAGATGGTGCGATTTAGTCAAACAATTTAAAAATGGCTCAAACGAGTCACACAACTTGTTACGAGGGTGCAAATGAAGTGCATAAACCAACACCACAACTAGGGATGGCAATTCGGGGACGGGTACCTGGTACCCGTCGGGTACCCGACCCGATGGGGCCGGGCATGGGGCTCGTTTTCTACCCGTGGGTGGTGCCCGTATCCGCCCCGACATGAGTCGGGTATGAGGCGGGGATTTATCCCTACCCATGGGTGACCCGGTGGGTACCCGAAATTTGAATTGAGTTCTAAATTTGACTCATTTTATGTGACATGTAGATTGTTTTATGTTAATGTGTAGTCCATAAGCTGTCTAGCAGCACTTTTAGTCAATTTTTTCAATATGTTGTTGTTTGTTGTGTGAGAGGCTACAAAATTGTGAAAAATTGTTGAATTTTAAGGTTGGTATGTGTTTATAGTGTTCTACCAGTGGGTACCCGGTACCCGCCCGATACCCGACGGGTACGGAGACGGGTAAGGATTTTCACCCATAGGGACGGGGACGGGTGGGGAATTTTACCCGCTACACCTGTCGGGGCGGATATGGATTTGCTCTACCCACCCCATTGCCATCCCTGACCACAACAAGTGCTACATAAGCTAGGGTTGACAAAAAAATACATGTTAATAACCTTATCTTCACTTGATATTATAAGATAAGTCTTATAGAACAAAATTGAAGCAACATTAAGAATATGTTTTCAATGATGTGTACAATTATTCATCGCTCGCATGATGTTGTAGCATGATTTTAACTTACTTTGTACCTCCATAACAAATTGTGTGATCGAATTAAGTAGTTTTCAAATTATGTGACTAAAATACACCTACCTCGTAAGTTCTTACGCCACCGATGCAATTTACTCATTAGATTAAAGCAAGGCCGTCAATTAATTTGGACCGATACACTTTCAAGATGGCCCATATCAGTCGTCAGGTCAGCTAGGATCACTATCTGGGCCAAAAGGCCCAGCCTAGCTTGCCTGGCCTTCGTGACCATTCGAGCCCACAACAGCCTTCCTGCTGCGCAGCACGCGGTTACCCTGGTCTCCGGCCGATCACCGGCGCGGCACGCGGTTACCCTGGTCTCCGGCCGATCACCGGCGCCGCACACGAAATTGCCAGCCTCGCCCTCGCTAGTAGCAGGCATGTGCGGTGCGCGCTCGCACCGCGCCTGGCGCCATCCCGCGACCCGGCCGGCCGTGTGGTCGTGTGGAAGCTGTCACCCCGTGATCCAACGCTCCCATTGCCGGATGCCGACCCATGTGGGTGCGTAGTGGCCGTGACGCCCTCCGTCTCGGCGGCTGCGCAGACCCGATCCAAACTGCTCGGGCCACTGATTAGCCTTCGGCAGAAGGGGTGCGCACACGGCCCCGGGGGTTCAGGAAAGGCCGTTCATGTTTTCTCGTAACTTTGAGAGACCGAGTGAGCGAACCCGGCATAAACAGCACAAACCTTAAAGGCCTGATTCGTTATGATCGTAGAGTATGAAAAACAAAAATCCCTTAAAGAATCACCAGGAGCATCAATCTACAGCCAATTTATTGTTGGATGCTGAACACGGTGATGAATTTGGGTAGAACACAGGGGACTGCAGAAATCTGATAGTAAAGGACAGTAAAAGTTGGCACCATCAATTTTGATCTTTGAAGCCAAACCCAAAACACCATTTTCATGTCAAACTGATCCAATGTAGCCTGTTAAACGCATCATTACATGATGACAAACGGAAAACTATGTTCACGAGGGAAACACAAAACTCCCCGGTTTAATTCAGTGACATCTATGAAGTGTTTCTGTGTTAAAAGGAAAAAAAGAAAAGAAAAGTGTAATGGTACAACATATCTACAGCTAAAAGAACGGTGCTCCTGATTGCTTTGCGGGGGTGACTTCTCTTTTAACAAACGAATAACTTCAAAAGAAAAAGAAAATGGAGTTGGGAACTGATGGTTATTTCCTTTCAGGGAAATCAACAGAAAACCTCATTCAGATCGATATACCTTTTCCACAGCCACACTCAACACACCCAATTAAATAACTCATACGAACGGAGAACACATATACATGCGACTAACAGACACTAACCTTCGGTTATTTTTCAGCTCCCAGAAGCTGCAGTGAAACAGTCAATATTGCACAATTTGACCGATCTCATCATGCCTCCAAAGCTGCGACATTGATGCATTGCAGGAGTCAAGAGGAGATACAACAGAATCTCTTGTAAGAAATCCACATGAAAACATGAACTGAAATGCATAAAGGCAGATATACAAACCGGTCAATGCTTTTCCGTGGCCTGTCAGGTTGATCCACACTAGCCCGGGGTTTCTCAAGTTGATCTACGCTTTTCCTGCTTTTATCTCTCCTATCTACGCTGCCTCTAGGTTTGTCACGTCGATCTGTGCTATGCCTATGATCAATGCTTGATCTTGGTTTGTCTCTGATATCTGTGCTTCTCCTGGAGCTCTCTGCACTCTCAGATCCAGTTTCACTAGGATCTGATGGACCTGAGCCCTCTGGAGATTCATCCTTCACAGGTGGCGTTTTCTCTATGGCTGTGACAAACTTTTTTAGGTGCTTAATGTACTCCGGATAGAGCTCCAAATTACAGTGGTTCCCCCCTTTGACCCACAGAGGCTCGTACTTCTGTTTAGAGAGCTCCCACAGTGCCCTCCCATGAGAACAGTCAACCACCTCATCAGCTGTACCCTGCATATGTGACAATTTAAGTGTCTTGAGAAGTGTGGAAATCTTTATGTAGCTAATCAGCAGTCCTTTTCTTCTAAAATAACATACACACATACTTCAAAATGGAAGCAAAATCCCCAAACATTAGGACAGTGCAAATATGACGAACAATTATGCCTATCCAGGAAATATTTACGCCACTTGTGTGTATTGTACTCTTAACAAGCATTTTATATCTAGGACAGTGCTGTGCTGGTCTCAGAATATATTATAGCCTTACAGGCAGAAGGCACCTCACAGTCTGGACTCTAGAAACCAAAATTAGTATCCTAGTCACTTCAATACGTACAATATATTCACTCAGTCAGCACTGGAGCAAGGCATGATGGTACATAATTCCTAGTGATATGTAAAGCATTTAACTGACACCAAAAGTCAAGACAGCATGTAATTGTAACCCTTCTAGCGACTATACGTAATACGACTTTAACAACATCAGGCTTCCGCATACAGTCAAAAATAGTATAATCATCAAATATAAAGGTACGATCCCTGGTTCCCTAATCACAAGACAAAAGTTATAACAGCATAAACACACATGCATGTGCAGTGTGGGCACATGAAGTAACATATTACTATCAAAACTAGCTGTCAGCAGAATACTCACATGGATTACTAATACAGGACATTTAACCAGAGGAACTTTGTCAATGTTCTGCAAATAAATCGGTAGAGATTAGATCAAGCACATAATCAAATAAACATAAATAAAGTAAAGCAATCACCTTATATATGTCAAACCAGTATGTATGTTTAACAGGATACATCACTCTCAAACCGGACAAAATTGGGCTATGTAGAACAACTGCTCTCAAATGAGGCAAACGGGATGCTAAATCCAAAGTAGGACCGCTGCCAACTGATTGGCCATATAGAATGATGTTTTCCTCAGAGGCTCCATAAGTTTCAATTAGACACCTATAAGCAGCCTCTATGTCAGCATAAGTGTTCTGCTCACTTGGCTGAAGAATCAGATAGAATTAAACCAATCAGTGACAACTTGAGGAAACCTGAACTCATAAAAAGCTGTGAACTAATAGGAAATCGAAAATACATCTTTCTCAAACGAGAAATGAAAATACTTTTCTACGAAAAAGGTTAGTTACCTTCCCAGATGATTGTCCATACCCAGAGTAATCATATCTGTAGAAAAAAGGTATAAGTTAATATAAACCAAGCTAAAACTGAATGGATCATGATAGCGGACTACGGAGGCATCAAAATGAAAATAAAACATATCAAAAAGGTTAAACAAACCATAGATTTTTTTTAATAAAAATCAATCCCACTATAGCTTTCATTGTGTCCAGCAACTTCTGATAGACAGACCAGTTGGAAAGTCAACCAGCACATTGAACTGTAGATAGTCCCTATCAGAAGGAAATGGTAAAACAGGATGTAGATAAACTGTTGATGTTGCTCCATAAGGAGAACAAATTGACTTACGAGGAAAAATGAAGTGGGGGTAAAGTACAGACCGGATACTCCCCAAGATTTGAAATTGGCTATAAGTGCTAGATCCACTGTACAACTCAATGATCCTAACTAACTGACAGCTCATTGCGGCCCATAAACTGGACATAGTCAGCAAATAAGAAATGCCTAATTCCCATCTAATGAAGGAGAAATGCCTAATTACCTCAGAACAAGTTATGAACAAAATTACCCTTTATCTGCTCCCACAGATGAGTGGTGTTATTCAACTTTTATCGAAGGTTGATAACCAACATGGGTCCCCTTACAACTAACGTACCAGTTCCATAGTACTAATCGAATTATTTAGTACACGATATCAAGATTCACAACTAAAACCTCCGATGCGTACGAATGATCTTCTGTCCTCAGATCTAAGAACTTCCGAACAACTCTAGTACTGACATGAAGCAGACGTACCCCTCAATCAATAGTACATCCCATCAACATCCAAACTTCACAATCAGCTCTACTATTCACTACTAGGAAACAATTATCAGCTTCAATCAATCCACCCACTATTGACCAGAACCGCCTAACCTTTTGAACCACACATCCAGATAAGCTATGGTTCGGACATTCTCATTGATATAACAACAAATAACCTTTCACATCATGACAAAAGGTTTGTAAATAACTAGAAACCAGAGTATCTAACACAACCTTCCGCGACTTCAACATTGAATTGAACATTATAAAGTGTCAATCAAGATGACTTCAATTCGGCAGTAACTGAGTTGAACAATGCATGTTTAATGCAAGGTCCCAAATGTACCCCAACAACGCAGGCAAATTCTAAAATGAATGAGATTATGAATGACAACAATAACGTCCTACAAATGCTGGTTCAAAGATCTATTCGATTTACCGAATCAGGCAGTCCAATAGCGTCACAGCACAATAACCAGCTGCGAGCAACAGACAGGATCTCGATGCAAGCAAAGTGGAGCGGCGTACCCCATGAGGTTGACGTTGAGGTGGGAGCTGAGCTCGACGAAGAGCTCGTACATCTGGCCCAGGTCGGCGGCGTTGCCGTGGGAGTAGAGCAGCGTGAGCTTGGCCCCCGGCTGGCGCACGTACATGGCCACCACCTCCGTGCCGCGCTTCGTGGGCAGCCGCCGCGCCTCCACGCGGCCCCGCCGTGGCACGCCGCTGAGCTCAACCACCGCCGAGTCCGTCGCCGCGGCCGCGGGGGACGGCGGTGGCTCCACCCCGTACGACGGCGGGGACGGCGGGAAGAAGGCGAACCGCGCCGCCACCGTCGACGTGACGCCGCCCATTTTTGGGTCGGCCCCCGCCGCCGCCGCGCGCAAGCAAGCAAGGCGAGGCGCCTGGAGACCGGAGACGCGGTGGAGCCGGGGAGGTGGCGGGACTCGTCTCGAGGTGGAGGGAGGGAGGGGAGGAGATGCGCGCGGCGAGCTCTGTTTTTTTAGTGGAGGCTATCCCGGAAGCTGCCGCGATCGGAGGGGAAAAGGGAAACGGAGGGGACGGGGTTTGTTATTGCGAACTCTCGCTCCCTAGTGGGACCCAGCTTCGCCGATAACGGATTTTTGAGTTTTGATAACTGAAAGTTGCGCGAATTCGGGGTGAATTCGGACGCATTCTCAGCGAAACCGCTGAAAAGTTTTGGCGCATTCTTGTTCGTCCACAGCCACAATAAAGGTACGGAAAGCTTAACATCAGTAACATGTGAAGGCGTGAAGCGACTTGCTTTAAGGCTGCCGGCGGGCGGCAGGGACGCCACTGCTTTTGGAAAAGCAAGTCCTTGCTTTGCTGACTCCAAATGTCAGGTACTCAAATTCCACTAGTTTCATGATACAAAATCGAGGAAAATTTGAAATTTAACCCACAAGTATAATTCGTTATATTACATGAATCCTTTGGAGGGGAAAAAAAATCTTGCTTTGTCCATCGTCCCCTATCACCGTTATGCAACCTTGTTAGTTAACTTTTCCCGTTTTGACGCCAGGTTTTAACCAGCGTTAAACCAAAAACTGAGAAGTTTTAATTGAAACATACGGCAAGGGGCTGCATGTTAGTAGTACTACTGCCCGCATCTCGTTGGAAATGCGGCAACTTTTTAATGGCGGAAGCTTCACATGCAAACAACCAGCTCAGCCAAGCATCGGGGAATTTGCCAGTCAAGCAAAGAGAGTGTAAACGTCAACGAGGAGCAACGCTTGATATGTGTAACCAGTTTCAGACACGGGTTGATTACGCCTGAAAATGTTTACTTGGATGTTTGTAGCTGCATGTGCACAGTCCAATGCCGGCTGAACGATTGCTGCAAGATCGCTGAATGGTAATGGTAAAAATTTGTTACCAGATGTTAGATCGTGTAATGAATCGTTTTTGGTAAGAAAAGGGGGATTAGTAGAACATATTATCATCGAGGTTTTGTGAAAAATAAACGCTTAGAACATTTTTCACCGATGAAATCTACTAGGGGAGGGCCCATGGGCTATGACCCAACCATTTGCTAGAGCTGACGTGTAATCTTTTTCTTTGCTATAGAAGCCCAAGCAGAGGATGGCACTGGTGCAGATCTTAGCCCAATTAATAACAAACAAAAAGAAAGAAACAATTCTGACAAAAGATTCTTATATACTACATGCATAAAATGAAACTAAGAAGTTAGTTATTTTGTTCAAAAAAAAAAATAAGTTAGTTATTTTGTTAAAAAAAAAAGAAGTTAGACCTTTTTTTTCCTTTTGTGCAAGTGGGCGGCGAAACAAACCACGTTTTCACCAAAAAATTGTTGTAGACTGATGTTGAGAACAAGCCATGCAAAATTTACAAGCTAACTTCTCTGAATCATTTGAGCCTGTCATGATTAACTTCTCTGAACTTGTGGCTCTAAACCAGCCACCTGTAACTAGCTTATCGTATAGTATTTATATTCATGTTTTGACCAAACTGTCGTTGTCTGAAGAGTTCCAGCCTAATCAGGTTCATTATTTATAAACTATGCACACGTCAATTCTACACTGGATTGCTCAATAGTTACGTACTTGAAACAGGTTGCTAGTCTTTTCTTCTGAATAAAAGAGGTTGCTAGTGACAGAAAGATAAGCATGCTAGAGGCAGGGATCCTAGGATTCTGTCAATAAACTCATTGGACGGCTTGGATGCCAAGAATCCTAATAGTTTAATTTGCAGAGAAAAAAAAGTGCAAAAAAGAACGATTGTTTCTTTCAATAGTCCCACACCGCAGAAGCTTTCAGGAGCAGTCAGGGCCCTGGAGTCTCTGCGTTCTTGATTGCTTGGCCTTTCAAGATGCAGAAAGATTCAGCGCCAAAAGGTGCCTCTTGGTCACAGCAAACAGGCAAGAACAAACAAGAACAAATGTACTTGAGACGACTTCATTTATATGCTGGATGGGGTGGTTCTTTTAATGAGATACCTGCACTGTGATGGCTATCTATATTGACTAAGGCACATGATTGATGCATACTTGCAAAAAGAGGTGTTTCTAAATGACTGATACCATATTATTTGACATCTCAAAAGGCTAGCAACATCATTGGAAATTACGGAGTTTTAATCAAAGCATCCGGTTCATGGGGAACATATTTCACTTGACTCATTGATTCATAGAACTTTACATTATTGCGGAAGACAAAGTTTTTTCAAGCTATAATCTCTTTCTCTGCTGATACATATGCACATAGAACAGAATATACATATTTTTGAAAGTGGCTCAATTCGATATTGAGCCAGTTTGTGCACACAAAACCAGGCAACTCCAAGAATCCGATTCTTTCTGGTGGCCCAATTCTAAAGTGCTGAACAAGAAATGATCTTGCTTCACAACATCCTTGTAAATCGTAGTCCTTCGCACACCTCAATTTTACAATCCAAAGTCATGCGTCCTGCATGAATGGCAACTCAACTCTTAAGCCTGAAGTTCAAGCCACCTCTTTCTTACGGAAGATGTTCATGGCGTCACTGTATAAGGCAACAGAATTTGACAGAATAGCAAGCACGATCATGGTCACACCCAGGATTTTGTCACGCTTGGTTGCGATCGCATATGGATCCCTGCAAAAGATAAGTCAAGTTACCATGTGCTCTATAAAATGTGCTTGTGAGTACACCGAAAGGAGAACATTGAGTTACCTAAGTATGATCATGGCAGGAAAAATGAAACCAATAAGGACGGCGGCTGTGGCACCAGTAAACTGGAATGCGTCCCAAATGCTTGGTATAAATATGGCAGCAAGATAAATTGTCGTGAGGAGAGAGATAGTGATGATGGCAAATCTCTTATTGTCATGAGAAATGTGCCTTGATGTGGGGAAGAGCAATCCATCCAAGTTGAGCCTAAGGGCAAAGAAGACAATGGGAAAGACAAGCATGACATGTGCAGCGTAGCTCACTCGCACTATATCATCAAAGACAGAGCTGAAAGGAATGCCGAGATTTGCATCAAAGTTGGCAAGCACATCATCCAGTGTTCCCTCACCAAAGAGGAGATACGCAAAGAAGCTTGTGGCAATGTAAACGCTGGAGCACAAGAAAAGTGATGTTCGTACAATCGGTTTAATTTGTGTTCTATCTTCTAGCTCGTTGTCAATGCTGTGGACTGTGAAATTATAAAAAGAACACATTTAGAATCCAAATAAGTTAACACTCGGAAGAGAATCTTTGCAATGAGACTGCATACCGTTATAGTGGCAGATGTAGGCAGTGACAAGAACAGGGACAGCCGTAAAGAGCTTCCAGATAGAACTAAGGTCATCTAATTCTGGAAAAAGTTTGGGCATTGCTACAGTTCCACTGAAGAGTTTGATGATGGCAATTCCAGCAGTAATGACAACAAAAACTACGGCCAGAGCAACCGATAGGGCAGATGTGTATTTCAATGCATCTGCAAGGAAATGACAAGAGTTAGAACAAATCCACATTTCTAACAAAAGTGATTATTCCGAAGGATAATCTATTTCCCAACATGCCAACATGAACACATACCTAAACGCTTTAAGCTCACCAATGGAGCAAAAACCAAAAGCGCTGTCGCGAGAAGTACAATGGCACGAGAATTCCACAAATGAGCTCCAAACCAGCCCTCCAGTATACCACGATGATGAACACCGGCTGATGTTGTTCCAGATAAAACATCACCTATCAAAAGTTAAGGACCAATGTCAATTGCAATTTATAGCATCCAAAGTTGTTCAATTTTTCTTTTTTTTCGATGGGAGAGAAACTAGTAAGGTCATGACTCAGTGGCTTGAATCTACCAGAGAGCAATCTGCTACAGAAATAAAATCTAATAGCTAGGATGTCAACTTAAAATTATACTGCAAATAAAATTTAAAGGACACTGGGGAACTACCCCAAATTTTGATCCTAAAGTGTTATGTCACTGGCTTGCTACAGTACGACTACGTAGGATAGCTGGATTTCCATTCTTAGTCAATTTCAGTTTCATGCCTCTAAAAGTTTAAAGTTCAGAAGTAACATTAGGAGGCAGAAATGCTGAGTTTCGAAAGAATACCGATGATAATCATGTAGACAATCAGCACACCGACATTGTTTACGACAACAGAGGCCTGCAGTGCAATCCTCCCCCACTGTCCATAAGCCTCGCCCATCAACCATCCATATGACGTAATCTTGCCCTGGTGGCTGCATCTGACAAGCATGTCAATAGATGCCTCTGTGAGTAATGCCACAATAATGATCATCAGAATCCCAGGGATGATGCCCAGCATCTTGATACTTGCAGGCAGGGCCATGATTCCAGCCCCAACGATGGTGGTCGACAGATTGAAAACAGCCCCCGAGAATGAAGCTCCATTGAACTCATGAAACCCCTCCTCCTCTTCTACCTTGACTGGAAGAAGTGGTGTGGTCTCATCTCGTAGTTCTTTATGCGATTGCTGGTTCCCGTTTGAAGATCCATCTCCGATCCCCATTTTTATCTTTCACTCTCCTGAATGAGGAAACTTTTCAGTCAGCAATTCAGTGCAATAGATTCTAAACTGGAATTAATCCATTAACTCATTTCACATTGTGTTTATTATTACTTGAATCTTTCAGACAATGGAATGAATCATAGTTTTGAATCATGATAAACCCAATTCCAATTTCCATTTCTGATGCTGTTCCATAATTTCTCCTCACAAAATATTCTGCATCGATGTGAATACATGCAAATATGGAATGGTTGGATGAACAGTGCAATTTTGATGCTAAGACTATCTCCACCACACAAACTTCGTAAAATAAAGGTAAGATAAGAACCAGAGGGTTCAAAAAAGAATTTAAGCATATCAGTTAACATTAAACTACTGTTAAAAGGAAGATCACATGAAAATTTGTTCCAAAGTACAAGGAGTAGCCAGCCAAAGCAAGCACTAAGTTTCCTAGTTTGTTTTTATTTCCTCGAAAAGAAAAACTCAAAATCCAACCTTTCCAGCAGAATTCTCATCAACAGACAACAGTGAAACAATCCACCATTGCAACTAGCAATACACCCAACAATTTGCCAACAATGGTCTTTCGAGTAAACCAATTAGCCAGCAATAACTGGACAACAGTAGAAGATACCATCATAGCAACTACAACTGAAAGAAGAACTTTCATCTACCCCAAGAAATGAACGTTCCGATCATCCAATACAACAGAAGCAAGAATCCTCAGTCGCTAACCAAGTACCCAGACCAGACAAACGAGAGGAGAAGAGAGAAAATAACGCACCTTGCAGCAATTCAGCTCTGCCAATCCCTCCTGGATCTGAAACAGGACAGTGAACTGAACCAGAGCCAGGCAAAAGGCAAAAGGAACTTGTGGGAGCCCTCTCTCCAGGCTCCGCGGCTCCCGTCGCTTTATAGCCAGGAAATGCAGAGCTGCATCCAGACCAGGCAATCAAACAAGATAAACAATGGATCCAAATCAACCCCTCTCGCTGTCACGCGCTACAGTTCTTTCCCCTGCGTGCTCACAGCGATTCCGTCGATGGCGACGCAGGAGCCTGACTGGCCCCTTGGAATCTTGCGGGACGAGGTGGTATCAGCTGATTGGATCCACACTGGCCAGTGGCCTGGGGTCGTCCTCTCTATTCTCCTCACCTGGTCGCGGACTCGCGCGCTTGCTTGCAGAGTTGGCGTCTTGCGCTCAGCCGTGCAAGTTGCTGCAACAACAACAGCTACCTTGATTACGTAAATGACTCAGGAACACGTACTCCTTTGAATACGTAAGTGCTTCATAAGTACGTACATTCAAGGGCCCGAAGGCGGGAACACGGGTCCGCGTCGGCCGGTCGGCGTGACCCCCCGGCCCAACGGCGACGCCCAACAACTCGAGACGGGGACGACACGCCACACGGCGACGGCCGCACCACCACCCACCCGTTCCCCACCCCGCGGCCGCCGCCGCCGCCGCCCATGGCGGACTTCGGCGACGAGCTCTTCCTCGACATCGGGGACGACGGGCTCTGCGAGCCCGACTGCCTCTCCTTCTCCGAGTCCATCGAGGAGGATCTCGCCTTCCCACGCCATCTCTTCTCCCAGGGCTTCGATCTCGGAACCCTAACCCCCACCCCGGGCTCCCCCTTCTCCTTCGACTCCGAGCCCGACCTCCTCCTCGGCCACCCCTCCTCGCGGCCCCGCTCGCCGCCCTTCTGGGACTGCCTCGAGGACGACCTCGCCGACCACGGATTCGAGTGGGAGGAGGTCGTCGACGCTGCGCCCGGTGTCGGTAGCAGGGTCAGTGGTGGTGGTGGTGGTGGTGGTGGTGGTGGAGAGGGGGTGAGGGGAGTTGGAAGCGATGACGATGTGTTCGGGCTCCTCAACGAGGGGGACATCTTCTCCGACGAGGTGTTACTGGGAGGGATGGAGGGCATCGATAGCGGGGACGACGAATCGATCTTCTCCGACGAGCCGCCGTTCGCCTTCGGCGACGGCGAAATGGAGGAGCTCGATGGCATCTTCCGGGGCGTCGGGTGGGAGGTGCTCCCGATGCCGCTGGACGAGGAGGAGTTCGAGGTGCTGCCGGGGTTCCTCGCCGACGCGGCGGTGGGCGGCGCCCCACCGGCGGCGCGCGCGGCGGTGGAGCGCCTCCAGGTGGTGGCGGTCGGAGGGGAGGAGGCCGCGCAGGGGTGCGCCGTCTGCAAGGACGGGATCGCGCAGGGGGAGCTCGCCACGCGGCTGCCGTGCGCCCACTTCTACCACGGGGCGTGCATTGGGCCTTGGCTCGCGATCCGCAACTCCTGCCCGGTGTGCAGGTACGAGCTACCCACTGACGACCCTGAGTACGAGCGGCGGAGGGCGAAGCGCCGATCCGCGGGTAGCTCAACAGCACAGCTGGGCACCCCGATGCAAGTATGATTTAGGGACTGCTTAGTGGTATGTATTGGATGCAATTCTGCGGAAGTGACAAACCTTACTCATTGAATTGTCATTGGGATATTTGCATGCCACTAGAATCATACTTCTATGATCTAGTAAACTCTTAGAATTTAGCTGTTGTGCTTGGGATGGGAGCTGAATGGTGTGAAGAATTGTCATTACATTTGTACATACATCTTGATTCAATAATATAGCGAACTCACCCTCATTGTTTGTCACGGAATTGTTACTTGCATCTCTGTAGTGTTAGGCTAAATATTTTCTTACCCCAGGACTGACCTCTGTCATCGACATTGTAGATGCTAGTTTTCTGTGCCTGTCTATTGGCTTCAACTAAGACACAAGTGCATATAGGGAGTTGCATAGGCTGCTATTTACTATATTGGTATCTAGTTTCTCCCTCCAATTTTGAACACTCGACGGTTAGCTTAATCTTTGCGTGTTCAGGTTTGTGCATACTACTAAGTGTCAGTCAGCAGTGTTAACCTGTTGTCAGATAAGCAGCAGTTAGTTAGCACTAGAAGAGGAAGCAAGCACTACATGCCTGCTGTTTAGAAGGCTACTAAGGCCGGGTCTTTGGGCCACTAAGGCCATGTATTAGGAGTCCTTTCATTCAGCAAATCCTAAACAGAAAACGCTGCAGCTTCCGCAATGCCAAAGCCATCTCTCCCTCACCTGAGTTCATGATCAGTGCAATTCACTTTATTTTCTTCTGAAAAAATCCCAGGGGTGAGAAATTTCGAATCAACTTCTATCTCGCCGGTTAACTGAGCAATAAAGAAACGTTTCACTGGACAGCACCTAGACCCGCAACTAGTAACCGATGCTAGGGCAACTTCCTTAGCTCAACAAGTTATCTCGACGTCAAGTAATTAAAACTGGAGGGAGTATTTGCCTATGCAAAATTGTTTGTGCTGTGGTCTGACGTATTCAAAGTTGTACGAGTATGATTCTGCAATTAGTATGCGTAAGCACTGAAACCAAATTTAAGTGCTTTGGAAGACTAGGCAAGTGCAGTTGCTACACCGTTGAGCGGTAGATTATATTCTGAACTTTAAATTTGGTACATGCAAAATGAGTAGCTTGACTTTAGATACTGACTTCCATATCAACAAAGAGCTATTCGTGTGGAAATTAGCAATCCACGTGCCATTAAGCAATTGGTTTCCACTGGCCTTTATAATTGAGTGTTACTGTCTATTGCTTATGCTTTCCTCATTTTTCTTTTAACTTTTCGTGCTCTTTTTTATGTGTCTCATCTCTAGCCGCCTACTACCCCAACTTGATTAAGACTAAAAGGCTTTGTTGTGTTGTTGTTTGTTGTACTAACTTCTATATGTTCAGAGACTAGCACTAGCATGAGTTGCAACTGCCTGGTGGTGTTATTTGAGGTGTTTAGAGGTGGAAACATCTGTCGAAGTTAGTTTCATGGTTCAGTCTGTAGCCCTGTTTCATGTGTGTGTGTGTGTGTGTTTTTTTTTTTTTTTTTTTGGTGATGGACCCTGTTTCATGGTTCAGCTTGTAGAATGAAACCATTTGTTACTCTACTGTATTTTTTTTTTCTTCCTCTGATAACAATAATTTTCTTCCCCTGTGTAAGCTGTGGTGATCAGGCGAGGTCTCTTGTTAGTTGTCACTAATTCATGTGTTGACAGTAGCGAATACTAATTGTTGGACCCTGCTGATAAGTCAGCAGGTTATTTGGATGCCTTGCACCTGAGCAGTGAGCTCGGAGCAGTATCGGCTGTTGTGGCACGCGGAGGACTATTCGTTGCTGTTGGTCCTCACACTGTAGCCATGCGCACAAGCACACAAAAAGGGGAATGCAGATGAGTAGATGGTCGCGGTTCCTCGGAAGGGCTGGCCGCCGGTGACGTCATTAGGCTCCGCCTCTGTACACGCTGGGCCCCTTTCAGGTCTTCCACAAGTTTGTTGCCCGGTGACGTCCACGTCCACAGCTTTTGTTTCACCTGTCCTGTGGATGCTTGAGGCGACGGCCGCCGGTGTTGCTCTGCCGGCGGCGAGCCGGGGCCTGTTTGAGACGTGATAACTTCACATGAAAGAATTTAGTACCTGAGGAAATAGTGAAAAATCACGGCATTCTAAACAGGCACTTCATATCCAGCAGTTATACTCTCTCTCGATCATGATGAACTACCATGTAATCCAACAAGAGCTAGCATCGAGCATATCAGTACCGGTTAGGAGTATCGGAGTGATCAATCCATGGAGCTCGACAAATTACTTCACACGATAGCAAGCTATGAACATATCAATGCTCCTCTCCCGTCCAATTAGTTACGTACGTACACACGAATATTTCTCAGTCGAACGAACACCTTCGTCTAATCCGCTGCCGGCGTTCCGGCTTCGTCGCCAGCTTCTTCCTTCGCCGTCGCCGCCTCCGCCGCGGCGAGCCTCTCCTGCAGGTCGCGCTGCTCCTCCCTGAGCCGCGCGTTCTCCCGCGCCGTCCGCGCGTGCGCGGCCATGACGCGGTTCAGCTGCACGGCGAGCCGCGCGTTCGCGTCCCGGAGCTCCGCGACGCGCACCGACAGCTCGTCCAGCTGCCTCCGCCGCCGCACCCGCGACCGCCGCGCCGACTCCCGGTTCGACGCCAGCCGCCTCTCCTTCCGCTCGTCGCGCGCACCGCCGTCCTCCTGCTCCACCACGCCCATGCCGCCGGCGCCGTAGTGGCAGACGCCGCCGCCGCTGTAGCCGTGCCACGGCAAGCCGTCGCCGCAGCCGGCTGCGCCGCCGCCCGAGTAGTGCTCGTGGACGAAGGAGCCGCGCTGCAGCCAGAAGCAGCTCCCGAAGTCTGCGGCGCCGAGAGAGTGGCAAGCCAAGGCTGCCATGTCTCGCTGCATGGTTGGAAGCTGCTGCTGTTGCTGCAAAAACTTGCAATGCAATGCGAGGCGATGATTGAGCCGAGCCAGCCGTATTTAAAAGAGAGCCTTTAGATGATCGTCGGGTAGAAGGAGAAGGTTGAGATGGAGATGACTTCCTTTAAACAGCAAAAGAGAGACCTAAAGTTACAGGTAATGTGCTATGCACGAACCTAGCTTACTTTTGCTCAGCTCATTGCGTCTGCAACCGCGATTATCCTGTCGATTTGTGGGTTCTGTCATTGTCCTCCCGATGTAATTGTTAAGTACGTGCCAATCGTCGTAGGGCGCTAGGCTTTTTCCTGCAATGCCATTCTCGTGTGGAAAATCCTGCCAGCAAGTCACTTGCTTTCCTCCTTTTTCAGGGGGAAATTTCAAACCTGGATGCGTGTTGAGCGCGTGCACTATTGTAGTGATCAGGAGGAATTCAGGATGCAAATGAATTCTTCAGACAAACATATAGTATATGGTTTGTAAAAAGAAAGAACCAGGATTAATTAACACTATAGTTGCCCAGGTGAACACTTTGTTGGAAATAATTTGTGTTATGAATTGAAAAGATCTTGCCTTAATTCTTCCTTGGTTGAGCTAGCTTCCATGTTACAGATTTTGACGCTAAATCGCTAGTATGTCGTAGTATACAACAAACACCAGAGAAATGTGCACTTGTGCTCTTAGGTACTTGGTCCTTGGCCATACTTTTCCTTGTGGCAAAGTTGATGGCATTGCCTTTACCTTTCTGTATGAAGATATGACAGCAATTTGTTTATGTATAGTGACGCCACAAAGAAACGCTACATAAACAAGAGGCCGAACGCCAGGAGCAGCCCAACTGTTTGGTACACTTGGGGGGCATGCATGTTGCATGCTTGTGGTGGTTCCTGGCACTGTTTGTCAAGCCTCTTAGACCTTAAATTTGATTTTATATTTTATTCAGGTTCGCAAACAGCTAGTTTTACCTCGACCTGGCGGATAACATCAGATTTCTTAATTTTATTTTATTAGTAGAAGGATACATGATCAGATGGAGAAGGTGGTTGCAACACAGCATGATCAAATCAGTAGGAAAGGTTTTTGTCATAGCTGAAGTTAGGCAGGATTTGTAACTTGATAGCAGACATCATTCTATGCATATATTCTCATAACCGACACTCTATGCACATATGATGTTTTTCTTTAGGGTTTTAGGCCTCATAGGCTAAGTTTCCATCGATTTTTATTTACTTACCTACCAATGCCATTAGTATCAATAATTGTTCCATTGCGGTGTATGATAATACTTCTAAGAGCCAGACAACTGGATCTGTCTAAAGCAAACTTATGTGGAATTGTCGAGTACCAGAGAAAGTTTATGATACTTGTTAATGTCTTGTAATACCGAGTTTACAATTCAGAAAGCAATAGTTATTTATGGCGACTCTTTCAGATCATCGACTTTTGAACTTTGTCATCCAAATGTTCTCAACGACCGCAATATACAAGGGCAACAACAGGTTACTGTCTTAGCCAAACTCCGCTTTTTGTACTTTTGCAGACCACCATGCATGTGTAAGTGGTTCTTGATTTTCCATTGCTACGTTGTCTAGAAATACAACATATTCAGTTTATCCTAGACATCAATCATTTCTTTAGCTGTGACCCATGAGACTGCAGTTTGCCATGCAAGCAAGCAACCTTTACCGAAAGCAGATCTTCTTGAGACCCTGATTTTGGTTTCTTTGCATAGGTTTGAAAAAAGATCACAACTGCAGTGTTGATCATTTTTTTAACCAGGAATCATATAGTTTTTTAGAACCACAACCTCATAATAATAAGAAATAAAAATATTTCAACATCGATTTCAAAATTTTCTACCCTTTTGGTTTAAACATCTATCAGCTGGAAATGTACGTCTTATCAAAACAGTATCGATGACGTGAATGGCTGGTTTGTCCCATCTAAGCTGAGGACCTTTCGATATTCAAATGAAGAAGATATGGATGAGAGTAGCAGCCTAAATGTCGTTGCCATTCACAATTGTTAGTGCCTTCAGCTTTCAGTACACCCCTTGTTTTCATGTTACGTCTGCAAGATCAAAGCATTGTGGGAAACGTCATCTCGCCGAACAGAGCGATGGCGTGGAAAAAAAAACGTTTTCGCCCATTAAGGCTACTAATATGGGAAATCAAAAGAATAATAACCTATCTGGATTACGATAGGCAATCCCGTTATAGCATAACACGATAAGCGTGGGGCGTTAAAGCACTCCATTTGTGAAGAAAAGCAATGTCATATCTAGTATAAAATGGCCATTGCGTAAGTTGTAGTGGATTATTTAGAATTAGTGAAAGCAGCATAAGGGCCGCAGTTTCACTCATCCTTTTCTTTTGCTTTGATTCGCTTGTGGATTAGGGCAGATTCATGTTTTCCCACTAATTTGAACCGTGATCTTGACGTGCTTCCTTAGAGATATTTGCAAACAGTAGTGACGGATACCCAAATCAGGGTATCCTGATCTAGGATACTTAATCCTGCTAACCGTCTCAGCTTAGTTGTGTAGGGCCCACAGGAACAGGTACACGACAACAGAGCGCTCGAGGGGCCCACGGCCGACCCCGAGGACACATACAAGTTCCGCCTCGCCCGACCCCCAGTCGGGCGGGCCCACGACTTCCGCCCCGCCCGACCCCGAGTCGGGTGGGGTCCACAGACTCCGCCTCGCCCGACCCCCAGTCGGGCGGGCCCCGAACTCCGTCTCGCCCGACTCCCAGTCGGGCGGGCCCACAAGCCGCGCTTCGCCCGACCCCGAGCTGGGAGACTTCGTCGAGAAGATTTTCCTCTGGCAAAGAGGACAGGCATTTACGACGAGTAGCTGGGGAGCCTTAACTCTACCCAGCAACTCATATACTTGCAGGCACGCGATTTGACCTGCACAGTGACACCCGTCCCATCTCGCGGCGCCGCCTGACACCTCAAGTACAGCAACGGGATGGCTACGGCATCATCATCACCCTGAACAGGGACGAAGACCGGACCGGCGACAAGACGGCCGCGACAGTCTGGGTTGACACCTCGACCACCTGCCCGGCGACCAGGCTGACAGGACGCCGCCTGACTAGAGCCACAGTAGCGGCTAGGGATCAGACTAGTGCGGCGCGTAGCCGCGCTGCCCACAACCCGAAAGCCCCGTTCCCATTTGTAAACCGGTTCACTCCTTGACTATAAAAGGAGAGCTGGGTGCATGAGGATGGGGGACGAATCGATCGAGTCCGAACAGATATACAACACACACAGACGAAGAGGCTTGGAGTCTTTCTCCTCCCTCGCCAACACTTGTAGCTCCCCTCTGCAAGTCGAAACACGAACCACCCACGAACTGGACGTAGGGCATCGATTGCCTGAACCAGTATAAACCTTGCCTCTCTCGCAAAACCTTCACCATCACAGAAGACTGTCAGGCGCCGTAGTTACAAATTTACTTGTCGGCCGGTTTCTTAACACCGACAGTTGGCGCGCCAGGAAGGGGACCTCAGCGCGTTTGACATCTTCAGTTGATGGCGAGCCACGACATCGATTGGGCTCCGGGTGCTCTCGTGTACTTCGGGAGCCTGGAGTTCATCGTGGTCCGGGATGGGGGGCTTTCGCGCGTCGAACCGCCGGCACCCCCACAAAGGGCCCTCACCCTCGCCATGTCCGCGGGCGCGGAGCTCGTGGGCATGGCGGAGTACGACTACGACAGCGACGAGGATGACCTCCTCGACTACGACTCCGACGCCGGCAGTCACCATCCTTCGCGCAAGTGCATGGTGGTGGAAGCCGGTGGAGGTAGCCGCCGCAACGTTCACGACGTGGCGGCGCAGCCAGACCCTGCAGCGGTCGCGACGACGGCAGACGCCGGAGCGGCCGCGGAAGCCGCGCCCCTGCTCGTGACACAGGCGCAGCATGAAACCCCTCCGGCGAGCGCCGACCTCCGGGAGGGCGATGACCTGGAGCGTCTGCTCCAACGCCAACACGAGCTCGCAGAAGCCGCGCGGCGGCTCAAGGAGGAGCGCGAGCGGCTCGAACACGAGGTGGCGCAGCGCCAGGCCCTGCGCGAACGCGTGCGTGCCCATGGGCGCGAAGCCCGGCAGCGGATTCTGGCCGAGGCGGGCAACCTCGTGCCCAGATACACCAGGCCCAGCCAGAATGTCGCCGCGGCTGCGACACTTTTGCGCGCGCTCCCGCAACCGTCCAACGAGGACCAGCGAAGAATCCAGGGGGAGCTCAAGGACCTCCTGGACTTGGCGGCGGTGCAGCAGGCCGAGCGCGAGCAAAGCTCTGCTGCACGGCGGTGGGAATCCAGCGTCTCCTACCGCACGCCAAGCAAGCCGCGGGAACAACCCGAAAGTTCCGTCCACCAAACCCCCGAGCAAAGTGGGACTGGGGACGCGCCGCCGGTCCATCAGCGGATCGGCAGGATCCGCGACGCCCGCGACATTCTGCGGGCAAGGCGCCGCGAGCAAGGGCGAGGTCCACGGTGCGAAACCGAGGACTTTGTCTACGCTCCGCGGCGTGGCGGGAGATTTGACCCGGAGGAAGACAAGCC